>JAOTON010001099.1:555000-1005639 GCA_034440635.1 Lepas anatifera | reverse complement strand
GTAACGGATCGTTGTACCATTAGATGCATTTTGGTGCTGATTACGATGCGCTCATCAGAAATGCAATTTTCAAAAAACTTTTGGTGGCCTTCCGAGTTGAAGGTTTTTCATTTTGCCTAATTTTCCACTTCTTTGGCTCACCATCAACCCATATTGCCCACGAGGTGCAAAATTGCACTGGGTTGGTAGTTTGGTTCGTTGGTGTTCCATTCGCTTTGTTTTTGTTGCTTAGAGACTTGCACACATACCGGCTATTTTGCTTATTATCTCCCCTTTTAGTTGAGTTTGCACTGGCTCTCCATAGATGGCGCTAAGCGGCTTGACATGGTAAGTGAATACTGATCTCCTCGGGGACCGGGAATGTGAACAGCAACAACGTGAAAGGTGAGAAACAATTGCGAATTGGATTGTAAAACGCACTTAAAGAGCTATTTTCAAGCAGCACTGAAGTTGTTAACACTGTTTCTCAGGTATTTTAAGCATGCCATGTCCAAATATGCTGCTGCTGCTGAAGTCCCGACCATAACCCTTTACCAATACACGCAGGAACCGTGGGGGCTGTGGTGGTGGCTGTTGCACCTAACTTTCAGAGTGTGGCAACAGGCTCTAACCCCGCCCCCCAGTTTGAGCCGGTTCTGGAACTTCTCTATTAACATTTAAGTGATATGCCTAATCACCCCGGCCATACCAACGCGGAAGCCCCTTCCCTCCAATTTACATCTTTCCGCCGACTAAAATAGTCTCTCCACCTATGACTTCACCGACTGAATTCTTCCGTATTTGCGCCAAAAAGACTCTGCAGCAACCCTACTTTGACTGAAGTGCGAGGGTATCAGTTTGAGGCTAGTGACCTGTAGCCCAGTCTTCTCTGACATATTTGGAGGTCGTTGTGGCCCAGAGGAGAATTATTTGTTTTACGTGTAACGATAGGATTGATAATTTTTTAACGTTGTGGTCCAGCAGAAAAAAATCGACCGGTTTGGCATTGTGCGAACATTTTTTACAAACATAGCATTGATCACCAGGTTTTAAGGACTGAAGGGAATATGTAGTATGAAATCACAAAATAAGCTTTCCAACGTTTACGGACCTTGCACTAGCTGCATTGGATAACAATCTATAAGCATATGATAATCGATCATCATCGGCATAATCTAAGCGCTTACGTTATCTTTTCCTTTCAGTTCTCTGATCTAAATTGAAAATGGAGGGACGGTTATATCTGCAAGAAATAAAGGAGTCTTACCGTGAGTTTGGTATATCATAGGGCGCCTTCTTATGACAAGAATTGAACTCATGGAGGAGCGGAGCAAAGATGAGTGTCATATTCCTATGGAAGAATGCAAGAACAGGGTAACGGCTGGGGTTATGGATGTGTGTGCCAGCGTAACCTTCCATACACGTGCAAATCAGGCCATACTGGAAGGAACTAAGACGGCTTTGGAAAGAAAGAGTACACAAAAGAAGTATGCAAACAAGTTTGGCAAGCGAGCTGCTATATCAAGTGCTGCGATGGATTCGCTGTTTGATACCAGCAGCCGAGAACTTGAGCCTGGACAAGCAGAAGACAGTGTTTCTGGCCGACCAGCCAAGTGCCAGACGTCTTCAGACAGACAGCCTCGATCAGGAAACCACAGCGCAATGGCAGAGGAGAGCTCAGCGAGCGGGTCGAGCAGTCATGAGAGGAGCAACCGTCACCTCCCCGAGTCAACAGGCGACGGCCGGGACAGCAAACACGCCTATGGAAACTGGTGTTTCAGGTAACTCTATCATCTGCTAAGCTATAATGACTCAGTAATCCCGATCAAAGGGATATTATCTGTGTATGAGCAACGCTATTTAAAAAAAACAGTCTGCTCATCAATTCTAACAAAACACCCACAAGCTATATGTATATATATTTTCAAAACACTGTCCAAGTCGTTTACAGTCAATAGCTCATAAACCATAAGACATGGTACGTATTGCTTGTCGTTCTCCTATCCTTCCTTACGGTTCCATAACTCATAAAACGTAAAAATGTTAGGCATTACTTGTCGTTCTTCTATGGCCTATCCTTCCTTATGGTTTGTGAGTTATGGACTGTGAACGACTTGGACAGTGTTTAAAAAAATATGTAAATATATAGCTTGTGGGTGTTCTGATAGGATTTATGAGCAGACTAGTTTCTGAAAATAATATTGTTCATACACAGATAATATCCCTTTGATCGGAATTACCAAGCCATTATGGCTTAGCAGATGATAGCGCTACCTGAAACACCAATTTCCACAGGCGTGTTTGCTGTCTCGGCCGTCGCCTGTTGACTCGGGGAGGTGACGGCTGCTCCTCTCATGACTTCTCGACCCGCTCGCTGAGCTCTCCTCTGCCATCGCGCTGTTGTTTCCTGATCGAGGCTGCCTGTCTGAATACGTCTGGCACTTGGCTGGTCGGCCAGATACACCGTCTTCTACTAGTTCAGGCTCACGTTCTCGGCTGCTGATATCAATCAGCGAATCCATCGCAGCAGTTGATGTAGCAGCTCGCTTGCCAAACCTGTTTACATGCTTCTTTTTGTCTCTCTTTCTTTCTAAAGCCCTCTTAGTTCCTTCAGCACGGCCTGTTTTGCACGTGTAGGCAATGATACGCTTGCACATACATCAATAATCTCAGCCGTTACCCTGTTATTGATACTTTCATAAGAATATGGCACTCATCTTTGCTCCGCTCCTCCATGAGTCCAATTCTTGTCATAACAAGGTGCCCCTATGACATACCAAACTCACGTTCAAGCTCTTTTGTTTTTTTGCCAATATTCCGTCCGTCCATGTTGAATTTTGTTCAGAGGAAACATAAAACTGCAAGGAGAACATAACGTAGAACTTGGATTATGCCGGTATGTGACTTATTCAATGCAACTAGTACAAGATGTATAGTCGTTGGAAGTCGTTGGAAATTTTAGGATTTCATACAACATATTTTCTTCGGTCCTTAAAACCTGGTGACCAATGTCATGTTTGTAATAAAATTTTTGCATAATGCCAAACCGTTCGATTTTTTTCTGCTGGACCACAACGTTAAAAATTATCAATCCTATCCGTATAAGTAAAACATATACTTCTCCTCTGGGCCACAACGACCTCTAAATATGTCAGAGGAGACTAGGCTACAGGTCACTAGCCTCAAAACTGATACCCTCGCACTTCAGTCAAAGTAGGGTTGCTGCAGAGTCTTTTGGCGCAAATACGGAAGAATTCAGTCGGTGAAGGCATAGGTGGAGAGACTATTTTAGTCGGCGGAAAGGTGTAAGTTGGAGGAAGGGGCTTCCGCGTTGGTATGGCCGGGGGTGATTAGGCATACCACTTAAATGTTAATAGAGAAGTTCCAGAATCGGCTTAAACTGGGGGGGCGGGGTTGGAGCTGCTACCACACTCTGTAAGTTGGAGTGCAACAGCCACCACCACAGACCCCACGGTTCCTGCGTCTATTGGTAAAGGGTTATGGTCGGGACTTCAGCAGCAGCAGCAGATTTGGACATGTCATGCTTGCAATACCTGAGAAACAGTGTTAACAACTTCAGTGCTGCTTGAAGACAGCTCTTTAAGTGCGTTTATACAATCCAATTCGCAATTGTTTCTCACCTTTCACGTTGCTGTTCACATTCCCGGTCCCCGAGGAAATCAGTATTCACTTACAATGTCACGCCGCTAGCGCCATCTATGGAGAGCCAGTGCAAACTCAACTAAAAGGGGAGATAATAAGCAAAAAATAACCGTTATGTGTGCAAGCTATAACAACAAAAACAAAGCGAATGGAACACCAACGAACAAACTACCAACCCAGTGCAATTTTTGCACCTCGTTGGTAATATGGGTTGATGGTGAGCCAAAAAGTGGAAAATTGGGCAAAATGAAAAACCTTCAACTCGAGTGGGCCACCAAAAGTTTTTCGAAAATTGCATTTCTGAGGAGCGCATCGTAATCAGCACCAAAAATGCATCTAATGAGCAGCGATCCGTTACTTTCTGAAGAAAAAAATCTAAATCCGGACCAGGCTACTGCATATGCTGAAGGAGCTGCTGAACGAGTTGTGGCAGAGGTGTTGCCACGTGCTGACGTAACAGGCGAAAACCGGCCCGGAGCGTGGCGAACCTCTGCAGGAGTTGCTGACGCTGACGGCGGAATCTGAGCCGGGTAACCTGTACGCAGTATGCGGAGGTCACAAGCCACTTTCCATGATAGAAGAAGACCGCTGACTTCCTGTAGAAAGTGGATGTCGTCGGCAGCGACGTTTCCGTACTTTAACTCTGCTGGTTTCCTGCCGTAAACTCGGATGGTTCTGCCGTCAGCAGCTCTGGGGCTTCTCAGCAGAAGTCTTCAGGTTGTCGACGTCGCCACCGATGGCGGCCAGGAAGTCTGTGCCGGCCACAGTGATGTCGGCGCCGCTGTCTGGGAGGGCTGACACGGTCGCAGCTGTACCCTCAATTAGGTCTGTGACACGCAGCTGGATTTTCGGAGCGCCGTTCCGAGAAGTGGATGCTATGATGGCTGAGGTGTGGAAACCTGCGTAGCTTCCCGTTGTCTTGCCAGAAGCAGGCTGATAGCTGTGCCGGGCTGCTTGCGTCTTACTACTACGACAGACGTGCTTGAAGTGGCCAAGTTTTCCGCAGCCGTGACAAGACGTGCCGCAGGCAGGGCAATCGGACTGCCACCAAGATGGGCTCTTTGGTGTGGCTGTGAATTATGGTTGCGTAGCGGTTAGGACCTTTTCGTGGGCGATGAAGATACTTTTGTACTAAGTCCAATTTATTTTCCCACGTTTAGCCTGGCGTTGTGAACAGGCCGTAACTCAGCAGCAGTTCCAACACTCTGCACTGTCAGCAGCCTCCTCGTCACCACTGGTCACATGTCACGGAGATGACTGGCAGAACCTATGCCCCGTCGCAATGGCGAATGCGAAACACGACTGTCTACTCAGCGCTGAAGGCGGCTGTTTATATACGGTTTGATACCGGATGCTGACGAGTTGACTGAGAACATTTCATCATCCAGAATAAGGGCAACTGTGGATATCCGAGAATACTGGGTACCAGAGCGGGGGCGCGGTGGTGGAGTGGTCAGCATAGCTGACTTCCACGCCGCCGACCCGGGTTCAAGGCCCGGCGGCTTCCCTGAACAAGGAGCAAGCTGGCTCCCGAGCAACCCTTCCAACAGGGAGAGAGTTGGCGACGTCATATGACCCTGGCAGTTGGTGCGTCGATAAGCCCCAATAATTATTATTATTTGGGTACCAGAGCAGGGTTGGAAAAAGCCGGCTTAAATTGAATTTATGCCAGCCAGTGGCTTTTATTCATTTAAGCCGGTTTAAACCGGCTTAAATTAATAAAAGCCAGCTTAAATTCAGAATTAATAAAATACCCATTCAATCCAAGAACACCCTTTCATATCAAAGATAGATAGGTGAGAACTGCACAATACTATCAATTTGCATATTGTTTGAAGAATTTGAGTTGAGCATGTCATCCATCAAGTTGGCTGAGCACAAAGTCAATGTTAATTAATACTGGCAAGCTGGAGCATACTGTTGCGAACAAGTGAATGTGATACTGTTTCAACAGTTCACGTGATCACAGCGTTTTACCTGGATGTGGAGATAGGTCACATATTCTTTTGCAACTATGGTTGGTTAGATATATGGACTTTACGTAGTCATTAAAACAATTCAAAAACAAGGCAAATCTGTATTGGACTCACACAAAGCGTTACAAATCACTATACAAAAAAACATTCATTGAGCAGCAACATATCGCATTGCTTGACTGCATCATGTCGGCTTAATGACGGCCGCGCAGGGCCCTGTGCCAGAAAGACAGCTTCTCAAACGCTGCTGCACCCAGGCGATCGCGCAGCTTGCGCAACACCCAACACATCGGTGGACGATGAACAAAGCTCTTAGGCTACAGCACCTCACCACTCAACCTCATGACGCCCGCGCAGGGCCCCGTGACAGAACGACAGCTTTGTAGCCAAGACTTGTTCTTGGGCCTGGCTGTGAGTACGTGGCGTAATGGAGGACCTCTAGTTTGTTGTGTTTGCGATAGACAGGCAGCTTCTTCGGATTTTAATATATATATTTTATGACTTAGCTTTTAGACCAAACACTCTACCAAGACAGTTCTTCACAATGTTACATTTATCTACTCGCTGTCACAACAGCGTCTACTGAGCGTTGCACTGGAGGCTCGTGCCAACACTGGCACTGGCTTGATACTGACCTGCTATTGACAAAACACAGGGAGTTTATATACGTCGGCGGCGGCTAATATCAAAGGCGGCAGCACTTACACTAAGGATACATCTCGATAACATTAATGAAACAAGCCTGGCTTCACACGGATGTTCAGTCACAGCCGACGGACGCTACTAATGCATGCGGCATATGACAAAGGGGCCGCCTATCACTGTCGCTGGGAACTCAGATGGACTCTGAGACATCAAAGGCAATGCCGTACAGTACAGCGCAGGTGTCCATTAGACATCAGAGCGAGCCGCTTGATACCACTAAAAGCCGTCTTAGATAACCTGGGCGTTCACAGAATGGTACGCCGGCGTTCACACGTTCGTGCATGGGAACAGGACTGAGCACACAGCCTAACGAGAGCATGTTGGTGGGTAATGAATTCAGATGAGACAATTCTGTCGAATAATTGATACTAAAATTTATGAATTAATTAAAGACTGACAAAATCTTTGTCACATCACAGCGCGAGGTCGTTTCAAATGAAATTTCGGATACTCATCCAAAATTTTCGTTTCCTCTGGTTCATTTCCCATCAAATTATGAATACAAATAAGCTGATTACATGCTCATTTCAAGTGAGCAATACCAAATACATAGTCCAAAACACGCATACAGGGTTAGCAATACTAAACACACGATCCAAAACATAATTCTCATCCGCAACATACAGAGAACACACATTTAAACACTTGAAACTTACGCTAAAAACAGAACCTAAGCATGGCCTTCTAACCATTTGTGGCATCATCTGATCGTATTTGAAATCTTGTCAAATCACCATTATCCAGTTAATGAATCCATTTCATCCAATATTTGATGATCCGGTTATCTCAAAGTACTCATTTCACTCTCAGGTGAAGAATCCGACTAATTAAGTTATCACATACTACTTTAACAACATGGCAGCCATATTTTCCATCTTTTGGCTGATATTTGCCATGTTCATGCTAAACATTTTGAACAGTTCCATCTTCTGTTCAGTATTCAGAGAGGAACGTGACGTTTCCTCAGATACATTACATTTGCTGCATGTATTGACACTATTCTTAGCGACATTTCTACACTGTACAGCATCTATATCTAAAGTATCTACATTTGTACTCTCAAGATCTGATATTTCTGAGTCAGACGAGTCATCTGCAGCGATGACTTTATTTGGGGACAATCATCTTCAGAATCTTCTGATTCTATGTCGCGGTCGCGCTTGACCGGCACGTATGCGGTTGCATCTGGATTGAGATCCGAATCCAATGGTTCACAAACTCTTTTTTCGTCCGGTATTGGAGATTCTAAGCTACGTTTTGACTCCCTTTCTCTCTCTTCTTGAATCTGTTTGGCTAATTTCGCCAAAGGAATGTCATCCTCCTCGTCTGAGGCAGGGTTATGCATCCGTTTCGCCAACCTTGACAGCGGAATATCATCCTCATCTTCAGAGGGTACATCGGATTTTGAATTGCCAGAACTAGTATTGAATTGAGTATCAGATGGCGCGGGTTCCGAGAATCTGACGGGCAAAGGCGTTACATCCATTTCATCATCATAAGATAATTTTGAACTACGTGGGGGCTGAATTCTGATTGGGATCTGAGACTTCGATTTTTTCTTCGTGCTTCTGATTAATATGGGTTGGTTCGTTCGAAATGTTACACCACGGTGTGTTGGGGTCAGCACGTCTGAGATTTTGGGCGTTTACCGTTTTTGTTCCACCTTCTAGTTGGTGTTTGACAACGAAAGTAACATCACTGAGCGCTTTTACTACACGATAGTATGGCTTCCAATGAGATGTTAATTTTGTTGTAGAGCCAGGGACTGTGGAGGGATCACGAAAGTACACCATATCACCAACTTTGAATTTTACAGGTTGTGCTTTTCGATCATAGTACAATTTATTCTTTTCGTGTCCGAGGGATAAATTATGCCGAACTTCATGGTATGCACGACTAAGATTTTCTAGCATGGTGGGGACATAATCTTCGCCTTGGTACCTATACTTGGGTGACAATAGTGTGTCCATTGGCAACACAGGGTCACGTCCATGCAAAACATAGAAAGGGCTGTGTTTTGTAGTTTCGTTTTTGGCAGTACGATAGGCCGAAAGAATTGAAGGAAGCTTTGTATCCCAGTCGCGCTGGTTTTTACTCAGTAACTTTGCCAACATATCATTTTGAACACGATGGTACCTTTCACAACGTCCGTTTGATTGGGAATGATAAACAGATGTCCTAATGTGTTTGATATTAAAGAATGCCGAAATTTGGTCAATTACTACGTTACAAAATTCTGTTCCATTGTCGGAAACAATGACACGGGGGCATGCGTGTCGAGGGATGATGTGTTCGATGAGTATTTGAGCGACTGTTTCTGCGCTTTTGGAATCAGTGGCGAACGACTCGGGCCAACCAGAAAATAGATCAACTATGTTAATAATAAACCGATTTCCATTGTAACTCTGAGGGAACGGACCACAAGTATCGATCGCTATCATTTCGAATGGATATTTCGGGATTTGCATGTCCTGGAGAGGCGGTCGTTGTTTTCTGAGTTTCCGCATGTTACATGCTACACAAATTTTTAGATGATTCACCACGTCACGATACATGCCTGACCAATAATAACGAGATCGAAGTTTATCGTACGTTTTGTCAATTCCTAAATGACCACCAAAATAACCTGAATGAATTTCTTCAACTAACGGTTTTTGCAGAAATTTTGGGATACACAGTTGAAGGCCTGGATGAGGGGTACATTTCGAAGTATCTGTAATACGATGCAGTATACTATCTAGCACTACATAATGTTTAGCAACATCATTGTGATTTGGATCGGCTGGGTCTTTCAAGATTTTGATAATCTTCTGAATCTCTTCATCCTCGCTCTGAAGGGTTTCTAGATCTGGATGTTTCGCAAGAAATTCCTGGAATTTCTCTTTTGGGTCTGCATTTTCATCAGAGGGGCACGGTTCTACCGTGGAATCCAACTCAACACGGGGTGCATGATCGGAGTCTATGATGTTTACATCCATGGGTTCATCTCTCTGAGGTTCCAATCTGGAGAGGCTATCGGCCACAGTATTCTGTCTACCTGTGACATATTGGATGTCGCATCCGTATTCGTCGATAATAATTGCCCAACGTTGAATTCGTGGATTTCTCATCTCTGCAGTGAACAAATGTTTCAACGGTTTGTGGTCTGTCATGATTGTAAATTTTGAACCAAGAAGGTATGGACGGAGCTTTTGTACAGCATACACGATAGCGTATCTTTCCTTTTCTATGACAGGCCAATTGAGTTGGGATTTGTTGAGCTGATGCGATACGTATTGTATCACACGTTCACCCTGGTCAGTTTCTTGAACAAGGGCAGCTCCAATCGAATGGTTCGACGCGTCGGTGTACAATTTGTACGGTTTTCCAGTATCTGGGTAGGCCAAAATGGGGGCATCAGTCAAAGCTAATCTCAAAGTGTCAAACGATTCCTGACATTCGTCGGTCCAGTAGAAACGTGCATTTTTCTTTGTCAATTCCGTCAGGGGTTTCGCAATTTTCGCAAAATTTTGGATAAACCTGCGGTAGTATGAACACATTCCAATAAATGACCGTACACCTTTGACTGTTGTAGGTGCTTGGAGGTCTCTGATGACTTCTACTTTAGACTTGTCCGGCTGAATGCCACTTGCTGAGACTACATGTCCAAGGTATTTCACTTCCTGTTTGAGGAAATCGCATTTTGACATTTTGAGCTTCAGGCCTGCCTTACGCAGCCTGTTGAACACATCCTCGATGTGTTCTAGATGTTCTTTGAACGTTTTGGAGAATATGATGACGTCATCGATATACGCGATTGCATATTTGTGTTGTATGCCTTGCAAAACTTTGTTCATGAGTTCCGAAAATAGCGCAGGAGCATTTGTCAATCCAAAAGGTAGAACATTCCAAGAATATAGTCCCAAAAAACATGTAAAAGCAGTTTTGTCAATTGAGTCTTGATCGGCCATGGCAATTTGCCAATAACCACTTTTCAGGTCTAGAGAGGTGAAGTACTGTGATCCTTCGAGCGATGCTAAGATATCATCAATACGTGGCAGTGGGTAACTATTTTTAACGGTAACCTGGTTAAGTTTCCGATATTCCACGCAGTAACGCTTTCCACCGTCCTTTTTGTCTACGATGACTATTGGACTGGCCCAGGGGCTCTGGCTTGGTTGAATGACTCCTGCTTTTAGAAGTTCATCAATATGGTCTTCTACCATTTGCCTTTGGCTAAACGGCAGACGATAAGGTCGCTGTTTGATCGGAGCATTGTTTCCAGTGTCAATTTTCATCGTAACCAGATCGGTACGGCCTAAATCAGTCTCGCTTTTGGAAAAAAGGTCTGAATTGCGTTCAATGAGTTGTTCAATTTGATTTTTCTGATGTTCCGGGACGTGAGTGAGGTCAGCTTTTTGAATCTTCATGGCGGGGTCCAATTCTACTTTTGAAGTTACGTTAACCTGCTCATTTGGTTTATTTGGCTGACTCGGTTCACTCTGCTCAACAGTGTTGATTTCGGATGCATCTAGCACCTCTGCAAGTCCTATGACTTGTCTGGAAGGCAACGTGTGATCACGTGTTGTGGTATTCACAATCACAGCTGACAGGTGACCTTTCTCATTGGGTTTACTCACTGAGTTGAGTAGTATGAGTCCAGGTTCGTCACAGAAGTATGGCGTATTACTCAATGGTTGGATCACGCAGTCCTGATCAATCAGTTGGACGCGATTTACGTACGCTGGAACTTCCACGTACGATTGTGCTGGAATTGTTGTCTTTTCCGGTAATCTTACCAATGAGGTGACTGATTGGCAGTTTAGATGTTGGGGCCTCAAAGGGATCACGCTGTTATGAATGTTCATCGTCTTCTTGCCGAAATCTAACTTGACACCAAATTCACTAAGGAAATCATTACCTAAGATGCAAGCATGCTTTAGACCTTTCACAATTTGGAATTTGAACTTCCTACAAAATTTTGAAACTTCAACTGGTAGTGTTGCTGTGCCAAAGTTTTTGAGCTTGTGTCCTGTAACAGATTCAAGAGGGGCACAATTTTTGGAGAAGTCCGAAACGTGCTTGGACGAGATTTTATCAAAAAATTCCTGCGACACGATCGAAATATCAGCACCTGTGTCTACAAGAGTGTACGCTTTACGGTTTCCGAGGTAAATCCAACACATGGGGGTGTCACGTTTAATAAAAATTCTGGCGATATTGTCCCTGGGACCTAGGGTTTCTAGGTTTTCCGTCTGTCCGGTCCCGACAACAGATGGACTGTTCAGTTTTCCGGCTGTTGAGGGCCAGAGAATGCGGCTTGTTTTGCTCTACATACACGTTGGGTATGTCCAATCTTCTCACAAAAGGCACAAATTGGGCGACCATCATGGGTCCATTGATACCTTCTGGGCGGCTCATTTGGTCCTGCACCGGGTGGGGCAGTCTGTTGACTCTGAAAGTGAGTCCTCTGATGCTGATTCTGAAGCTGCTTTTGCCAATGATTTGGTTGAGATTGCCGTTGAAACTGGCGATTGTTTTGTGGAGGTGCCTGAAAATGGCGTTGATTTTGAGGTGGTCCCTGGTATGGACGTCGAGGTGGGGGTTGACTGTGATTTTGGGGTGAACTGGGAGGTCCAGCTCTTTGATTTTTGCCTACCGTTTTAGCTAACTTGTCTATTTTTGAGCCAACATCCGAAAGACACTTTTCTAACTTATCGATCCTATCCGTTTGAGCATCATTTCGAACTACGTCGATTTCCATCGGTTCCTCTACATCTGATTTACATCTACAGAGCTCAAAGGTTCGATCCGTTTGCTTCTCGTCACTTGCAAATTTGACAGCCTCCTGAAGTGTTGCAAATTTCTTCCCGGATCAATGCTCGTGCAAGTCGGTCATCATTTACACCCTTCTGAAAGATTTCTACCAAAGTTCTTTGGGAATCGGCACTGTTTGGGTTGTTGAAAACTTCACTAGCAACGTCCTGGAGACGTTCAGCAAAATTTTGCATGAGTTCGCCTTTCTTTTGCCTAACCTTTTGTAGCTTTTCGCGCGCGCAGTATGGATCCTTCAGATCGCTATATCTGTCCCTCAACTCTTTTCTTAGTTCCAGCCATTTGAGATTTGGATTTTCAGTTAGTAATCTGCAGGCGAATTTCCCTGCGGGTCCACTTAATGTTCGGGTTGCCAAAATTATCATCCGCTTGTCATCGGCGGTACAGGCGATTGAATCCATATCCCTAGCCCATTCATGAAATTTGTTGGAGCTTTCTCCAGAAAATGATCTTACATGTTGCGTAAGACCTTGAACTCGGATCTCCATCGAGATGTCTCGCATAGTATCAATCAAAGTATGTTCAACTGCAGTAGCCATATTTTCAAACAAATGCAATAAGCCAGTGAAAATTCAACAGTTTTTTAAGGAAAGGTTAAGGAATCACCTTACTTGTGAGCTTTGAAGTGATGACCGCTGTATGAAGTCCAGATGGTGAAGTGATGGCTGCTGTATGAAGCACAGATGGCGGTGAAGAGATGTGTCGAAAATTTCTAGTGGCGTTGACAAATTATTGGCAGCGTTGAAAAACTTTTGGAAGCGTTGAAAAACTGTTGGAAGCGTTGAAAAACTTTTGGAAGCGTTGAAAAACTTTTGGAAGCGTTTAAAAACTGTTTTCTGAAGTGGTGGTAGACTATTTTTGAAGTGAAGAAGTCGGCTAATAACTCGAAGAATTAGCGTACTAGTAGAGATGTTGATGAAACTTGAAGAAAACTTGAAGTTCTAGATGAGTTGTGGTAGACTAAAGCTGGATGAAGATTTTTCAGAACCCGCGTAGAGTTCTAAAAACCAGATAGAAGTATTCCTGAGACCATGCGGATTCCAAAAATATATGGGTTGTATATACTAAAGTTGGATGTTGACACACTTCTTTTCCTGTGTACGTCTCTGGCAGTGGAGCGTGCTAGGCGCGCGGCGACTAGTGTAGCGGCTGATGAATCACCAGTGTTGGGCAGGCGGTCCAGCTACGGCTGAGTGATGCAACCGGTGACGTAGGAGCGGGCAGCGCTGTGCGACGTCAGGTCTCGTCGGTGGCCGGCTGCAGCACGGGTTGGTTGCGTAACAGCGGCGGCGGCGTCGTATGGACGGCTACTGAGAAAAAGTTTTATGGCTTTTACAGCCGTTTTTGAACTTAGGCACGAAATTTTTTCTTGCCAATGGTGTTTGTAGAGGCGAATCTTGCGAATTAGATGGTAGTTGGGTCTCTGTTGACAAACTGAGTCTCCAATGGTTTAGACTCAAAGTGACGTTTTGGTAGAGTTGTGAATGGTCGATGGAAGCTTGCTAAGTCAAAAAAATCTTTCTAAGTCTCGTGGCTTAGAGAAACTTGAAGTTGGTCACGAACATCCAAACTTGCAAAATTCGGAGTGTAACTTGATCCGATGTAATTCAATCCGAAGGTCACGGCACCAGGCTAATATGTAGCCAAGACTTGTTCTTGGGCCTGGCTGTGAGTACGTGGCGTAATGGAGGACCTCTAGTTTGTTGTGTTTGCGATAGACAGGCAGCTTCTTCGGATTTTAATATATATATTTTATGACTTAGCTTTTAGACCAAACACTCTACCAAGACAGTTCTTCACAATGTTACATTTATCTACTCGCTGTCACAACAGCGTCTACTGAGCGTTGCACTGAGGCTCGTGCCAACACTGGCACTGGCTTGATACTGACCTGCTATTGACAAAACACAGGGAGTTTATATACGTCGGCGGCGGCTAATATCAAAGGCGGCAGCACTTACACTAAGGATACATCTCGATAACATTAATGAAACAAGCCTGGCTTCACACGGATGTTCAGTCACAGCCGACGGACGCTACTAATGCATGCGGCATATGACAAAGGGGCCGCCTATCACTGTCGCTGGGAACTCAGATGGACTCTGAGACATCAAAGGCAATGCCGTACAGTACAGCGCAGGTGTCCATTAGACATCAGAGCGAGCCGCTTGATACCACTAAAAGCCGTCTTCGATAACCTGGGCGTTCACAGAATGGTACGCCGGCGTTCACACCTTCGTGCATGGGAACAGGACTGAGCACACAGCCTAACGAGAGCATGTTGGTGGGTAATGAATTCAGATGAGACAATTCTGTCGAATAATTGATACTAAAATTTATGAATTAATTAAAGACTGACAAAATCTTTGTCACAAGCTTTTCAAATGCTGCTGCACCCAGGCGATCGCGCAGCTTGCGCAACACCCAACACATCGGTGGACGATGAACGAACCTCTTAGGCTACAGCACCTCACCACTCAACCTCATGACGGCCGCGCAGGGCCCTATGACAGAACGACAACTTCTCTAGCGTCGCTGCACCCAGGCGGTTGCGCAGTTTTGTCTGGATAATGGCAAACGTTGAAAAAGCGTGCTCGATGCTGGCAGAAGATGGTGGCAGCTGCATTACACCCAGTGACCTCTCGCAGAACTCTTTACTCACGCCTGGTCTCCTGCTCACACCCAGCCACCAAGCTCGAGGCGTCAGCTTCGCGATGAACGCTGGCTCGAAGAAAGCGCGGAGGAAAGGCTCATCTTCGTTCTCCAACAGGATGAACTCAGCAAGGAGGCCACTTCCCAGCCACTCCTCCGCATCCTTGCGCAGATCGGCCGGCAGCTTCCGACCGAAGTATCTCGGGTCAAGGAGGTTGGCCGCAGCATGTACCGCCCTCAGAGCCTGGCCCCGCCTTCGTTTGATGGCTTCTCGATGCGGTTGCAGCAGTTCGTTGCTTTCCAGGTCCAGCCACACTTCAACAGCATCGGCCAGAGTGGCGCTGTCGCTCTGCAGTTTATTCAGGGCCACACGGATTGGTTCGAGCTGAGCTGCGAGATCCTTGATGTTTTTGCTCAGGGCGCGGTCGTTGACTAAGCGCTTGATTGCCTCGTCCATGCTTTCGATTTCTTCGCAGACCTCGATGTAGGCCGGCCTGTTCTTCAGGAACGACTCCAGGCAGTCCAGCTGGGAGCTCCATCGTGTGGCACATGGCAGCTGCGGCTTGACGGTGTTTGCTTTCTCCCGCAGGCACGCGCCCTCTCGATGGTGGTTACGGAAGTGCTTCTGCACTTTGACCACCCGTCCCATGATTGTGTCAGAAGTGAGCTCCTGTCCGAGAAGATTCAGGAGATGAGCGGAACATCCCCATGTCTCCACCTCTGCTTCTTCTCCTGTATAGTTTTCCTCATCTTCTTCATAGAAGAGGCGTTGTCTGTGCATACTCCATTGACTTTCACCCCGTAGGAGTCTTCGGCCAATGTCATCGCCTCTTCGAGGAGTTTGGCACAGTTTTCCGCGTTTTTTTCCATGTCTTGTGTTGGCACAGCGTTCAGTAGGTAGCTCTTGCCATTGCAGCAGATTGAGTGAGCCACAACCGGCTCATTGTGAATGTTTGACCGTCCGTCCTGAACCAGTGTGGCTTTGTCAACGTCCTTCAATTCATCCTTGATAGCCTCCTTCAGGCCGTCGTGGCATCTGTCCAGCATTGAGCCAGGCAGCATCTTCTGTTTGGGCGCCTGATATCCTGGCCGCAGTTTGGCTATTAGAGTGGTGAACAGAGGATGTTCCACCACTGAGAACGGGATGTTGCACCCGTAAAAGAATTCGGCAACGGCGTTGTCTATGTTGTCTTTCTCAGCGCCGGTTGTCCTCACAGCCCACGTTGTGATCTTCTGTTGCCGCATCGGCATGCTTTTTCCGCTTTCCGGCGCAGCCTTACGTGGTTTGACTGCTTCATGCGGTACTTCAGTCACATCGTCGGGATCAGAGCTTTCCCCAGACTCAGCCGCACTTATCTTTGCCTTTTCGGCCGGCTAGGACCTGGACGACGAGGGCAAGTCTCAAAATGTTTGGCCATTCGCGCAGGTCTTTGGCTCACGAGTGCCATGGAGTGAGTACACCGCATTTTCTTATCCTGCTGAGAATCTACTGCTTCGAATTCCTTCCATACTGAAGATTGTGGTCGACCAACACTTCTGCCCACATGGGACATGTTGAAAGTAACCAAGATTTCGCCAATCAAACTAGTTTCTGGCCTCTACACCCGCCGAATGTATAAGAAACGCACAACAGCACGTACACTTGGCCCTGGGGTAAGTTTGTTTACGTAATTCGCGCCAGAATCAAGCAGATGTTAATGCAAGAGGTATTTTAATAACACTGCTACTTTTAATCTATTTCGAATATGGCTGTTCTATAAAAAAGGTATGCCTACATACGTAGTGATTTATTAGTCGAAACTTATTGTACTTTCCTTTATTATAGTGTAATTGCATATTTCCAAAGATTTTATAGTGTACAAAATTTAATTTAAATGTGCCCGAGTTTTTTTAGCAAAATGACGCTGGTTGACATATTTGGTGCAGTGCACCAAGGTCCCAGATAATTTCTGCTTAGGTAGGCATGTGTTGTGTAAACAACATAGCTGCCCCAACTCGAATGTAAGGTAGGTAAATAGCTAAATTGCGGCCAAAAGGGCCAAAATGCGGACAATCAACTTTCAACTGCAATATCTGCTCCACTTCCACCCACACAACCTCAAAATCACATTCAGGCAATTCACAATGTTAATTGTTCCTGTGAAGGATTGATGACAATGATCTTGAGGTGTAGGTTGAAGTGCAACTTTTAGGTACCTAACTACCTATCTATTCCAGTTGAAAGTTTACTCCAAATTTCAGTGAATATAAAGTTTGAGTATGCCACCTCGTTCAAGCATAAATTGTGTTGATAATGGGGTTATTTGAGGAGCTGATTTCAAAATGAATGATGCTCATTTGTGGCACAAATAACATTAAAATTAGCTTAACATAACTTAACCTAACCCTAATAACATTAAAATTGTTTGCACCAAATATGAATACATTTTTTTAAGCACCACCGCAAATACCTCCATTATCAACAAAGTAAAAGTGTGAGAGAGGTGGTGTAGGTACTTAAACTTAATAAATATCCAAATTTTGGCCATTTCTGCAGTTTGGCCCTTTACGCCAGCTGCTGTGTTCACTGAACAAAACTGCCTAAAAGGATGTGCCAACTTTCGGTTTTATCAATTTTACTTCAGTAGGGTAAATGACATTATCTTAAAGACGGTCAAAATTTGAACAGATAATTTTCAACTGCAATATCAGCTCCAGTTTTACCCAAAGAACCTCAAGATCATGATGAAACCATTCACAGGGATCCTGAGAATGGGTAGATGATGATCTTTGGGTTCTATTGGTAGAATTAAAGGCGATATTACATTTGAAAGTTGGTGGTTAGAATTTTGGCCCTGTTTAAACTTAGGCCATTTACTCTATCGTGCTTTTTTGGTGGTCTTTTAGTGGATGTTGGCCAATATCATTTGGTGCATGGTTATTGGAATGCAAAGGTATCTGTTAAAATGTTAATGATATGTTAGCTCTGCTAGGGTTTTTGTTAGAGTTTGTGACATGCCAAAAATATATGTTTGAGATCAATAAGAACTTATGAACATGAATATGGTATTTATACTTTAAGTTCCATATTATTTAAAAAAAGGAAAATAGTTCTCGCGACAACTTAACGTGAATGGCTTTTATTATTGTCATTATAAGTGGTTGAAACCAGGGTGGCATAAATTGATTTATGCCAGCCGGTTTAATCAATGTTTTAAACCGGTTTAAACCAGAACGTGGCTTAAATTTGCCAACCCTGTACCAGAGTACGCCAGGTGTCTGCGAACTGGGGTGTGATGGGGTCCAATCTTAATGCAATATCCTGTCGGCACTTCAGATCTGCATAGCACTAATGGAAGTCCATTAGTTTTATGGGCGCTATGAACTCAGTGACTGCCATTCTGATGCCAAAGGCACAAGGATTTAGCGTCTTGGCCTTGAAGCGGTCACCTCTAAGCAGGGTTAACGCTCGGTGCGGCCACGTGGATTGGCACATGTCGGTGCAAGTTTGCGAACATGTCGGTGCAAGTACTCAAGCATGCTCTGACTGGGTGTAAAGCATTAGGTTTGACTATGGAGAGGGCTGTTTTTAAGCTTTATGAATTCAGAAATTAGTAGTTTCAAAGGAGTGAATAAAATCTTTATTACATCACAGCGCGAGGTCCTTTAGATGAAATTTTGATGTTCTCTCCAAAATTTTCGTCTCTGTCTCAGTCATCTCATCCGATCCAATACCATTACAGAATTCAAATAACCTAGAGTATTTGCACTATATGAATATATGACAAGACAACGAACAGTGATCTTCAATTCCGGTGAGCTTATACATGACATACATACATATAGCACTGCAACACATACAAACATTTACATACTGAAAATGTAACCTAAAACAGACATCTCGTCAAGGGATGTGTTAAATAGCCTTTCTGATTGACCACTGTCAATCTCACATTTCGGAAATAACCTAATTATGGCCATACTAACCATATGTCTCGCCATCCGATCACATCTGACATCTTGTCAAGGCGTTTGCATCTAATAGTGCATCCATTTCTATCAAATGTCTAATTATTCCTTTATGTCCAAACTAAGTTTAAACATTTCATTTTTAAACATTTTAAGTTTAAACATTTCCATTCTCTGTTCATTACTCAGAGAGGGACTGGAAGTTGTCGCATCGCACTTATTACTGTTCATTACTTTCTCTTTATCAACAGTTTTACACTGTGCAACATTACAATTTACATTATTTATATCAATGTCTGATATATCAGAATCAGACGAGTCATCTGCAGCGATGATTTTATCAGGGGGACTATCGTCTTCTGAATCTTCCGAATCTATCTCTCGGTCACGCTTGAACGGCACATACTCTTCTGTGTTTGGATTAAGATCCGAGTCCTTTGATTCACAGGCACGTTTGTCATCAGGTAACGGCGATTCTACGTTACGTTTTGAACCTAATTCCTTTCCATCCTGTAAGTTGCTTAGCGAATTTTGCTAATGGAATGTCATCTTCTTCATCTGAGGTGGGGTTATACATTCTTTTTGCCAACCGAGAAAGTGGAATTTTATCCTCATCTTCAGAGGTTACATCAGATTTTGATCGGCCAGACCTAGTACTAAACTGAGGATCAGGTGATGCGGGTTCCGAAATCCTAACTGGCATTGGAGTTGTATCCATATCATCATCATACGAAAATTTCGAACTACGTGGTGGTTGAACTCTAACAGGGATCTGAGATTTTGATTTCTCTTCATACTTCTGATTAATGTGAGTCGGTTCGTTCGAAATGTTACACCGCGGTGTATTGGGATCTGCCATTCCTAGGTTCTGAGCGTTTACAGTTTTTGTACCACCTTCTAGTTGATGCTTGAATACAAATGTTACATCGCTAACAGGTGGGGTTATACATTCTTTTTGCCAACCGAGAAAGTGGAATTTTATCCTCATCTTCAGAGGTTACATCAGATTTTGATCGGCCAGACCTAGTACTAAACTGAGGATCAGGTGATGCGGGTTCCGAAATCCTAACTGGCATTGGAGTTGTATCCATATCATCATCATACGAAAATTTCGAACTACGTGGTGGTTGAACTCTAACAGGGATCTGAGATTTTGATTTCTCTTCATACTTCTGATTAATGTGAGTCGGTTCGTTCGAAATGTTACACCACGGTGTATTGGGATCTGCCATTCCTAGGTTCTGAGCGTTTACAGTTTTTGTACCACCTTCTAGTTGATGCTTGAATACAAATGTTACATCGCTAAGCGCTTTTACGATACGATAGTATGGGCGCCAATGAAGTCAATTTAGTGGTTGAACCAGGGGCAGTAGATGGATCTCGAAAGTAAACCATGTCGCCAATTTTGAACTTGATGGGCTTTGACTTGCGATCATAATACAATTTATTTTTCTCATGTCCATGAGCCAGATTATGTCTAACTTCATGATCCGCGTGGCTAATATTTTCTAACATAGTGGGAACGTAATCCTCACATTGATACCTGTACTTTGGGTGAAAGCAAAGTGTCCATTGGGAGAACAGGGTCACGAACATGTACAATGTAGAATGGACTATGCTTAGTTGTTTCGTTTTTGGCTGTAAGATAGGCCGAAAGTATTGATGGTAACTTTGTATCCCAGTCGCGTTGATTTTTGCCTACTAACTTTGCTAACATATCATTTTGAACGCGGGGGGGGGGGGGGGTAGTTTTTTTTTTTTTTTCTCCCCCCCCCGGGTTTTTTTCTGTGGGGGGGGGGCTTATTATTTTTTTTTTAAAAAAAACCCTTTAAGGGGGGGGCGGTTTTTTCCCGTGGGTGTTGGTGGGTCGTTAAACCCCACCATTATTATTCATTTTAACGCATGGTACCTTTCACAATGTCCGTTTGACTGCGGTTGATATACAGAAGTCCGAATGCGTTTGATATTAAAGAAGGCTGAAATTTGTTCTATTACTACGTTACAAAATTCTGTTCCATTGTCCGAAACACACGTGGGCATGCGTGTCGAGGAATAATGTGTTCTATGAGTATTTGAGCGACTGTTTCTGCGCTTTTGGAATCAGTAGCGAACGATTCGGGCCAGCCTGAAAATAAATCAACTATATTGATAATAAAACGATTTCCATTGTAGCTCTGTGGGAATGGACCACAAGTATCGATGGCTATCATCTCGAATGGATATTTCGGGATTTGAATTTTCTGAAGGGGTGGGCGTTGCTTTTTGAGTTTCCGCATATTACACGCTACACAAATTTTCAAATGATTCACTACATCACGATACATACCAGACCAATAATAACGGGATCGAAGTTTATCATACGTTTTGTCAATTCCTAGGTGACCTCCAAAATATCCTGAATGAATTTCTTCAACTAACGGTTTCTGCAGAAATTTGGGGATGCACAATTGAAGACCGGGGTGTGGGGTACATTTAGAAGTATCTGTAATACGGTAAAGTATACTCTCTAGTACTACATAGTGTTTAGAAATATCACTATGATTTGGATCGTCTGGGTCTTGTAATATTTTCATTATCTTCTAAATTTCTTTGTCCTCACTCTGGAGGGTTTCCAAATCAGGATGCTTTGCCAGAAATTCCTGGAATTTCTGCTGCGGGTCTGAACTTTCATCAGAGGGGCATGATTCTACTGTGGCGTCCAACTTCACACGTGGTGCATGGTCGGAATCTATGATATTAATATCCATTGGTTCATCTCTCTGCGGTTCCAATCTAGAGAGGCTATCGGCCACAGTGTTTTGTCGACCCGTGACATACTTGATGTCACATCCGTATTGGTCGAGTATAATTGCCCAACGTTGAATTCGGGGATTCCTCATCTCTGCAGTGAAGAGATGCTTGAGCGGCTTATGATCTATCATGATTGTAAATTTTGAATCGAAAAGGTAGGGACGGAGTTTTTGAACGGCATACACGATGTTGTATCCTTCTTTTTCTATGACAGGCCAATTGAGTTGGAATTTGTTGAGCTGATGCGATACGTATTGTATCACACGTTCACCTTGATCAGTTTCCTGAACTAGGGCAGCTCCGATTGAATGGTTCGACGCGTCTGTGTACAATTTGTAGGGTTTTCCGGTATCTGGGTAGGCCAAAATAGGGGCGTCTGTCAAAACTACTCTCAAAGTATCAAATGATTCCTGACATTGGTCAGTCCAGTGGAAACGTGCATTTTTCTTTGTCAACTCAGTCAGAGGCTTTGCAATTTTCGCAAAATTTGGAATAAATCTCCTATAATAAGAACACATACCAATGAATGAGCGTACTCCTTTGACTGTGGTAGGTGCTTTGAAATCTCGAATGACTTCTACTTTAGACTTGTCTGGCTGAATGCCACTTGCTGAGACTACATGTCCAAGATATTTCACTTCCTGTTTAAGGAAATCGCATTTTGACATTTTTTAGCTTGAGGCCTGCCTTACGCAGCCTGTTGAACACGTCCTCGATGTGTTCTAGATGCTCTTCGAACGTTTTTGAGAGTATGATGACATCATTGATATACGCGATTGCATATTTGTGTTGTATGCCTTGCAAAACTTTGTTCATGAGTTCCGAAAATAGTGCAGGAGCATTGTTTAATCCAAAAGGAAGAACATTCCAGGAATAAAGTCCCAAAAAACATGTAAAAGCAGTTTTATCAATTGAGTCTTGATCGGCCATGGAAATTTGCCAATAACCACTTTTTAGGTCCAGAGAGGTGAAGTACTGTGATCCTTCAAGCGATGCTAAGATATCATCAATACGCGGCAGTGGGTAACTATTTTTGACATTGGCCTGGTGAAGTTTTCGATAATCTACGCAATAACGCTTTCCACCGTCCTTTTGTCAACAATTACAATGGGACTAGCCCAGGGGCTTTGGCTAGATTGTATGACTCCAGCTTTTAGTAGTTCCTCAATATGATCTTCTACCATTTGCCATTGGCTAAACGGCAGACGATATGGTCGTTGCTTGTTTGGAGTAGTATCTCCAGTGTCGATTTTCATCGTAACTAAATCAGTACGGCCTAAATCTGTTTCACTTTTGGCAAACAAGTCTGAATTTCGTTCAATGAATTGCTCAATGAGATTTTTCTGATGTTCCGGGACGTGAGAAAGATCCGCTTTCTGAACTTTCATGGCAGGGTCCAATTCAACTTTTGAAGCTACGTTAATCTGCTCACTTGGTTCGTTTGATTCGCTTGGTTCACTCTCTTGAACAGCATTGATTTCGGATGCATCAAGAGCTTCAGCAAGTCCTATGACTTGTCTGGAAGGCAGAGTGTGGTCACCTGTGGTATTGTTTACAATCACAGCTGGTAGGTGACCTTTTTCATTCGGTCTACTCACTGAGTTGAGCAGTATGAGGCCAGGTTCGTCGCATAAGTATGGAGTGTTACTCAACGGTTGTATCACACAATCCTGATCGATCAACTGAACGCGATTTACATACGCTGGCACCTCTACATATGACTGAGCGGGGATGGTTGTTTTCTCTGGTAACCTTACCAGGGAGGTGATCGACTGACAATTCAAGTGCTGAGGGCGCAGAGGAATGACATGATTGTGAATATTCATAGTCTTCTTTCCGAAATCTAATTTGACGCCGAATTCACTAAGAAAATCATTACCTAAGATGCAAGCATGTTTTAGACCTTTGACAACTTGAAATTTGAACTTTCGACAGAATTTAGAAACTTCAACTGGAAGAACAGCTGTACCAAAATTCTTAAGTTTATGTCCAGTAACAGATTCAAGGGGAGCGCAGTTTTTTGAGAAGTCAGATACATGTTTGGATGAGATTTTATCGAAAAACTCCTGTGATACTATCGAAATGTCGGCACCTGTGTCTACGAGAGTGCACGCTTTCCTATTTCCTAAATAAATCCAACACATTGGGGTGTCTCGTTTTATGAAAATTCTGGCGATATTGTCCCTGGGACCTGGGGTTTCTATGTTTTCCGTCTGTTCAGTCCCGACAACAGATGGACCATTCAGTTTTCCGGCTGCTGAGGGCCAGAGAATGCGGCTTGCCTTGCTCTGCATACACGTTGGGTATGTCCAACCTTTTGGCAATATGCGCAAATGGGACGACCATCAGGGGTCCATTGGAACTTTTGAGGCGGGTCAGTCGGTCAAACATTGGGTGGAACATTTTGCTGACTCTGGAAATGAGTCCGTTGAGGCTGATTTTGGTTTTGCCTGGGCCACTGGTTTGGCTGTTGTCGCTGAAATTGGCGATCGTTCCGGGGAGGCGCCTGGAAATTGCGTTGATTTTGAGGCTGTCCCTGATATGGGCGCCGAGAATGTGGCTGAGTTTGATGTTGAGTTGGGCTAGGATGTCCAGCTCCTTGACTTTTACCTACGGTTTTTGCCAACTTGTCTATTTTTGAGCCAACGTCGGAGAGGCATTTCTCTAACTTATCGCTCCTTTCGCTTTGAGCGTCATTCCGAACTATGTCTATTTCCATGGGTTCCTCTATGTCTAGCTTACCGCGGCAGAGTTCAAATGTCCTATCAGTTTGTTGTTCGTCACTGGCGAACTTGACTGCTTCCTTCAGGGAAGTGAACTTCTTTCTAATAAGAGCTCTGGCTAGACGATCGTCAATTACTCTTTTCTGAAATATCTCTACCAGAGTGGTTTGCGAATCAGGACTGTTGGGATTGTCGAAAACATCGCTAGCTACGTCATGAAGCCGTTCTGCAAAATTTTGCATGAGCTCACCTTTCTTTTGCCTAACTTTTTGCAGCTTCTCCCGTGCACAGTAAGGGTCTTTCAGATCGCTGTACCTGTCCCTCAGGTGTTCTCGTAGCTCCAGCCATTTTAGCTTTGGGTTCTCAGAGATCAATCGGCAGGAAAATTTACCTGCAGGTCCGTTCAAAGTTCGGGTAGCCAAAACTAACATTCGCGAATCGTCGGTTGAGATGGCAATAGAATCCATATCCCTAACCCAATCATGAAACTTATTAGAACTTTCGCCGGAAAATGACCTGACGTGCTGAGTTAAACCTTGAACTCGGATCTCCATTGATATGTCGCGCATGGTGTCAATTAAAGCTTTATCAGCTGTAGTGGCCATAATTTCTATCATTTGCTAACAAGATTAATAATGCAATGCAGATTCAACAGTTTTCAAGGAAATGGTAAGGATGCACCTTACTTGTGGTTTTGAAGCGGTGGCTGATGGCGAACACAGTGTTGAAACGAAACTTGAACTTCAGATGATGGCAGAACGATGCGTTGAAAAATATCTGGGAGCGTTGAAAAATATCTAAAAGCGATGAAAAACCACTTGAAGCGTTGAAAAACTGTTGGAAGCGTTGAAAAACTGCTAGAAGCGTTGAAAAACTATTTTCTAGAAGTGATGATAGCAGACTTGAAGCGGAGAAGTCGGCTTATAACTCGAAGAACTGGAGAACTAGTAGAGATGTTGATCAAACTTGAAGAAAACTTGAAGTTCTAGATGAGTTGTAGTACACTAAAGTTGGATGAAGATTTTTCAAAATCCTTGTAGAGCTCTAAAAACCAGGTAGACGTATTGCTGAGACTGTGCGGATTCCAAAAATATATAGTTTATATATACTAAAATTTGATGTTATTGGCACCTTTTTCCCCATGTACGCCACTGCTGGCGGGTGCTAAAGTGAGCAGCTGAGTCACCCGGGCCGGCGACGGCGCAGGCGGTGATGATTAGTCACCACTAGCGGGCGGCGGCTGACACAGCAGTGCGGTGAGGCGGCGCGGCGTTCAATGACCTTGACGTCGGTGGCACTACGGCGACGGCTCGTGGCGGCGCGCGGGCGGTGTTGCGTCACAGCAGCGAGGGGTGACGTCAGGAGTGTGTTATGCGCGGCTACTGGCAATCGAGCGCTCTATAGTTTATAGACTTTTGCGAGCGTTTTTGAACTTGGAGATAAATTTTTCTTGCCGATGGGGTTTGTAGAGATGACTTCTTAAGACTGGCAGGGAAGTTGAGTCGCTGGAGACGAGTTGAGTCTTTGATAACTTAGACTCAAATTGGAGTGCTGGCAGGAGTGTGGATGTCGATGGTAGTTGGCTGGCTGAATCCAAAAATATTTCTAAGTCCCGTGGCTTAGAAAATTAAAGTTAATAACTTGGTCCGCTTGCAGTTATATTATAGATGTAATTCGATCCGGGTCACGAAGCGCCATTCATATGTCACCAAGATGGGCCCTTTGGTGTGACTGTGAATTATGGTTGCGTAGCGGTTAGGACCTTTTCGTGGGCGATGAAGATACTTTTTGTACTAAGTCCAATTTATTTTCCCACGTTTGGCCTGGCGTTGTGAATAGGCTGTAACTCAGCAGCAGTTCCAACACTCTGCACTGTCAGCAGCGTCCTCGTCACCACTGGTCACATGTCACGGAGCTGACTGGCAGAACCTATGCCCCGTCGCAATGGCGAATGCGAAACACGACTGTCTACTCAGCGCTGAAGGCGGCTGTTTATATACGGTTTGATACCGGATGCTGACGAGTTGACTGAGAACATTTCATCATCCAGAAATAAGGGCAACTGTGGATTTCCGAGAATACTGGGTGCCAGAGTACGCCAGGTGTCTGCGAACTGGGGTGAGATGGGGTCCAATCTTAATGCAATATCCTGTCGGCACTTCAGATCTGCAAAGCGCTAATGGAAGTCCATTAGTTTTATGGGCACTATGAACTCAGTGACTGCCATTCCCATGCCAAAGGCACAAGGATTTAGCGTCTTGGCCTTGAAGCGGTCACCTCTAAGCAGGGTTAACGCTCGGTGCGGCCACGTGGATTGGCACATGTCGGTGCAAGTTTGCGAACATGTCGGTGCAAGTACTCAAGCATGCTCTGACTGGGTGTAAAGCATTAGGTTTGACTATGGAGAGGGCTGTTTTTAAGCTTTATGAATTCAGAAATTAGTAGTTTCAAAGGGGTGAATAAAATCTTTATTACACGGACGCGGACGGGTGAGCTCGGCCGCAGTTACGGCAGGGCTTCTCCTCGCCGTGTGCAGCTGATGACGTCATCTGATGGCGTGGGTGACCGGCAGCACGTGTCACCCTGCACGCTGAAGTTGCAGCAGGCTCGCCGACGAGAGCGGCAATGTCGCACTCGGCAGCCTCTTCTGCGCGACAGATCTCGATGGCACGAGCACACGTGAGGTCTGGAACTGCACAAAGTTTCTTGATGACGGAGGTGTCACGAATTCCCACGACGATTCTATCACGAGTTAGACCATCACGGCACGTAAGGCAGAAGTTACACGTTGATGATAACTCGTGCAGTGATACCAAAAAGTCTTCAAATGTCTCGCCCTGCGCCTGACATCTCAGGTTGAAGTTGCGTCTTTCCACCACTTCGTTCACTTGACCCAGAAAGTAAACACGAAGTTTTTCCAACACAGTATCGAGCGTCTGCTCTTCCTTGGTATTTGCAGGTTACGAAGCACTCGCAAGACGTCATCACTTAAACTCGCACGAAGTTTTGCCATCTACACAGGCTGCGGTGCTGTGCGAAGGCCGGTAAGCATGACGTAATCGTCCCATCGCTGTTTCCAGGTGACCCAAGCGTCTGCTCCGCGGTCGAGTCTAAGATCGAGCCTGCCCGGAGGCGACGGTCGGTCGGTCAGCTGGGCGGCGGCCGGCGCGTAGGGGTGAGGGGCGGGGTAGGCAGGTGGCTGACTGGCGGCAGGTTGCTGCTATAGAAGCTGTAACTGTTCTCGAAGAGAGAAGTTCTCCTCTGCCAGTGCTGTCACCGCTTCCGCGGAGATCTTCTGAGCAGGCTGCGCCATGTTCTGGTCTTCTCAGGGAGACGCCAGAGTTCCGTATGTGCAGTGTATTGCAGTGGAGGTAACGGCCGGCCGGAGACACGCACACACACTGACTGCCTGACCCGTGAGGCGGGTCAGGGCACGAGCTAGAACGTGACGTCAAGCTAGAGCCGGCCCCTGATAGGGTGGCGCCGGACAACCGATGCAGCCGGCGCGAGCACCTAGTGGTGTCAAAGGAAACCCATACACTCGTCAAAGCGAAGGTGGCTCTGACCCCCGTCAATGTGCGTGTTAATGGAGCCACAGGACACCCATTGAAAGGTATAATGAGCCGCATGCCACCAATGCACTTTATACTAAGCCGCAGTCCACCACTGCAATGTATAATGAACCGCAGAACACCAGCTGCATGGTATACTGAGCCGCAGGACACCAGCTGCATGGTATACTGAGCCGCAGGACACCAGCTGCATGGTATACTGAGCCGCAGGACACCAGCTGCATGGTATACTGAGCCGCAGGACACCAGCTGCATGGTATACTGAGCCGCAGGACACCAGCTGCATGGTATACTGAGCCGCAGGACACCCGCTGCATGGTATACTGGGCCGCAGGACACCAGCTGCATGGTATACTGAGCCGCAGGACACCAGCTGCATGGTATACTGAGCCGCAGGACACCAGCTCATGGTATACTGAGCCGCAGGACACCCATGCATGGTATACTGGGCCGCAGCACCGCTGCATGGTATACTCAGCCGCAGGACACCCGCGCATGGTATACTGAGCCGCAGGACACCAGCTGCATGGTATACTGAGCCGCAGGACACCAGCTGCATGGTATACTGAGCCGCAGGACACCGCTGCATGGTATACTGAGCCGCAGGACACCAGCTGCATGGTATACTGGGCCGCAGCACACCCGCTGTATGGTATGCTGAGCCGCAGGACACCCACTGCATGGTATACTGAGCCGCAGGGCACCCATGCATGGTATACTGAGCCGCAGGGTACCCGCTGCATGGTATACTGAGCCGCAGGGTAAGCTGCCGCAGTCAGCCCGCTATAAACACCTGTTGAACCCCGAAAAAGTACACTGACAGCTCCATAATGCTTATTGAAAGTAGACGTTCCGGAAAAACCTCCACACTGAAAAAACGACACCTCAAGCGTAGAATTTCAATTTGTCTGCTCCTAAAATTACCCCATTATCAAGAATTTGTTTAGAATTCCTGGTAAATATATTCCGACATCCAGCTTAATATTAGAAAAAAAGGTGTAATATTACACGCATGTGGTAAATTAATCACTATTTCATTTTAGCACAGTGCAGTTCCATTCTTACTGAAAATGCAAAGGTGTAAATGTATCACCCCAGAATTTCTATGGAACTCACAAACTGCCCCAAGAATAGTTTCACTTTCCTGTGGTGAAACAATCCTGGCAATAGATTAAAACAAGTTCTTGAATGATTAAACTACCCTAGATGAAGGTATTTATTCCTCTGATTTTTGTTTGGGTGTGTTTCTATGATGGAGGAAGGTATGTTTTTACTACAGTTTACACGTGGGTGGAATCGCGCCATTTCCTTTCTGCTTCAATTCTGAGCTTGAACTACCCACCGCAGTTCCGCATTCAGAGGATTGATCACGACTCGTACTGGTAGGAGAGAGTGATGAGGACTGGGACGCAGGAGAAGTGGGACACCCCCATTATTGAATCCACGAGTGAGCCAAAAATATAATTTTCAGCTGATTTCCGCACTATACGTGCCGTTGCACATCACTAGGGCGTCAACTTCCTTTTCCGGTGGGTGCTGGAAGCGAGAGGTGAGTGCTCCTTAAAAAGTTAATTTTACGTTTTCTTGAGTGGATTTTCTGTTAAATATGCAACCGAAAAGTTCTTTATTTTAGTGCAATAAATTTGATGTCGCATTCTCCATCGATCTGTCCCAGCTTCGAACAAAGAAAGGGGTGTTAATTTTGCTGACATCGCAATTCTGAAAAAATGGCGGGTTGGGGAGAACTGGGACAAGTTGTCCCACTTCTCCCCCTTGCTGTCCAGCCTATCCTTGTACTGTACTTGGATTGATTGTACCTACATATTTGTACTTTGATGAAAATATGATTGTGTCGTATTTTTAGCTAGAGAGATCATGGTCATCAACTTATTTTTTCTTCTCCCGTGGTCAGGGGCGCAGCCAGGGGGGGCACAGGGGCACGTGGCCCCCCATCGGTGCCGGGGTGCTCTTTTGATTGTCAGGTGGTGTACCCTATTTGGGCCGTGCCGCTCGAATTTTAGTGCCCTACGCCGTTGAGCCTAGATGGAAATAGACTGCATTTAGCGATTTAAACTATTGTTTGACAATTAAGTGCCTTTTTTGGTCAGTTAGGGCATTCTGTCGCCTTTCCAAGCACCCGGGAGGAGTATAGGCCCATTATCTGTTTCCAGAAAATGCCTCATCGTCGCCAATAATCGTACGGGCGGAGCTAATCTGGTGCCCCTTGAGCTCATCTGGTGCCCCCTGAGCGCTGGTGTTGGCCCCTGGAGCTGACCATATGCCCCCTGAGCTAATCTGATGCCCTCGTAGTCAATTTGGTGCCCCCCCCTGAGAAAATAATTGTGCCTTCTGAACCTATATAATGCTCTCTGAGTTAGTCTGATGCCTCCGAGCTTGCCTGGTGTCCTATTAGCTGTTTTAGTGTCCCTTGGGCTGATCCGGGCCCCCTGAACTTATTTAATGCCTCCCGGAGTTTACTGTCCAGGGGCGCAGCCAGGGGGCACAGGGGGCATGTGCCCCCATCGGTGCCGGGTGCCCTTTTGATTGCCGGGTGGTGTACCCCGTTTGGGCCATGCCGCTCGAAATTTAGTGCCCTAGGCCGTTGAACCTAGATGGAACTAGAGTACATTTAGCGATTTCAACTATTGTTTGACAATTAAGTGCCTCTTTTGGTCAGCTAGTGAATTCTGTCGCCTTTTCAAGCACCCGGGAAGAGTATGGGCACATAATCCGTTTCCAGATAATGCCTCATTGTCGCCAATAATCGTACGAGCGGAGCTCATCTGGTGCCCCCTGGAGCTGATCATGTGCCCTCTGAGCTGATCTGGTGCCCTTGTAGTTATCTGGTGCCCCCTGAGAAAATAATTGAGCCTTCTGAACCTATATAATAATCTTTGAGTTAGTCTGATGCCTCCGAGCTTGCCTGGTGCCCTATTAGCTGTTTTAGTGCCCCTTGAGCTGATTGGGGCCCCCTGAGCTTATTTAATGCCTCCCGGAGTTGATTTACTGTCCAGGGGTGCAGCCAGGGGGGCACAGGGGGCATGTGCCCCCATCACTGCCGGGGTGCCCTTTTGATGTCCAGGTGGTGTACCCAATTTGGGCCGTGCCGCTCAAAATTTAGTGCCCTACGCCGTTGAAACGAAATGTAACTGGACCGCATGTAGCGATTTGTTGGACAATTTAATACCTTTTTCGGTCAGCTATGGCATTCTGTCGCCTTTCCAAGCACCCGGGAAGAGTATGGGCACCTGGTAGGTGTCCACCTAATGCCTCATCGTCGCCAATAATTTTACGGGTGAAGCTAATCTGGTTCCCCTTGAGCTCATCTCGTGGCCTCTCAGCTGGTCTTGGCCCCTTGAGCTGATTACTTGCCCTCTAAGCTGATCTGGTGCCCTTGAGTAAATGGAGTGCCCCTCTGAGAAAATAATTGTGCCTCCTGAACCTATATAATGCCCTCTGAGTTAGTCTAATGCCTCCGAGCTTGCTTGATGCCCTAATAGCTAATATAGTGCCCCTGGAGCTGATTCGTGCCCCCCGAGCTGATCTCATGCCTCCCCAAGTTGATCTACTGTATCCTAAGTCAATATGGTGCCTCTTCAGCTGACTAGGTGCTCCCTCAGCTGATTATTAATGTCTCCTTAGATGGTCTGGTGCCCTCTGAGCTGGTTTGGTGGGCCCTGAGCCCATCTTGTGTTCCCTGAGCTGTTATGTTGCTCCCTGAGCTGATTTAGGCCCCTGCCATAGTCTGGGGGGCTGGGAGCTGATCTGGGCCCCCGAGCGGATCGATCTGGTGCCACCTGAGCTGCACTAATGCTCCTGAGTCGATCTGGTGCCTCCTGAGCCATCTGATGCGTCGAGCTAGTCTGGTGCCCCTGAGCTAATCTGGTGCCCTTTCAGCTGACCTGGGCCTCCTTACGTGATTTCATGAGCAGCTCTAAAGCCCTGAGCTGAGCTGGGCCCACAGAGGCTGATGAGGGCCCCTGAGATGGTATGGGGCTCTAAGCTGATTAAGTGCCTCTGACTTGACCTGATATTCCCGAGCTGGCCGGGGACCACTGATCTGATTGTTTGTACCCGGAGCTGATCTGGTGCCCTATGGGCACTGGTGTCCCCTGATGAACAGCTCTGGGGCTTTGAACTGATTGGGCCCCGAGCTGTGAGGGATCCCTGAGCTGATTTAGTGCCCCTGACTGATTGCCCCCTGAGCTGATGGATCTGGTGCACCTTGAGCAGATATACTGCCCCTGAACTTAACTAATACCCCTGAGTCGATCTGGTGCCTCCTGAGTCATCATTGTGTCTCTGAGCCCATCTGATTCCCTCTGAGCTAGTCTGGTGCTCCATGGCTAATGCGGTGCCCTGTAAGCTGACCCAGGCCTCCTGGGTTGATTACGTGATTTCCTGAGCAGCTCCCAGGCCCTGAGCTGAGCTGGGCCCACAGGGGCTGGCGAGGGCCCCTGAGATGGTATGGGGTTCCTGAGCTGATTAAGTGCTTCCTGATTTGATCTGGTATTCCCGAGCTGATCTGGGGCCCGAGCTGGTCGGGGACCACTGATCTGATTGTTTGTCCCCAAAGCTGATCTGGTGCCCTATGGGGCGATCTGGTGTCCCCTGAGCAGCTCTGGGGCTCCTGAACTGATTGGGCCCCTAGCTGGTTAGGGATCACTGAGCTGATTTGGTGCCCCTGACTTGATCTTGCCCCCTGATCTGACTTGAGGCCCCTGAACTGATCTGGGGCCCCAAGAGCTTATCTGGGGCCCAAGAGCGGATCTGTGTTCTGAGGGTACCCTGAGCTGGTCTGGGCGCTGAGCTTGTGAGAGCCCCTAATGTTGACTTGAGGCCCCCTGAGGTGATCTGGCGCCTTAAGCTGTTCTGGGGCTTCTTGAACTGGTTTAAGGCCCTATGAGCCTATCTGTGGCCCATTGAGCTAGTCTGATGACCTCATCTATGGGGCCAATGAGCTAGTCTAGTCCCTGGGATAGATGGGGAATAAGAACACGATGGAAACTCCCTTGTAAAACGGAGCTAACGAGGAATGAGGAATCTCTAAAACGGCTTGTGATGCCTAGGCACCCCTGGTTATATAAATTACTTATTATACTGGTGGATTCTGGGAAGTGATGATAAAAAGGCATGTGCCCCTCAGTTCAGAGGACAGTCCCCTAAACCAGGATTTCTACTAATTAATTTAAATGAAGAACTAGTTTTTATAATTGTCAGCCCTGTCCCACCATCCCCATCCAAACCACCTCCGTTCACCTTCTTCTTTACTCTTAACTGGGACCGAGCCTTGAGAATGTGGAACTTAATAAACGCGTTCAAAAGGTATCTCCCAAATTATTCCGGCAGCAAAAATTGTGTTCTTCCAAAGACACTATGCCACTCCTCGTCCCACCGCGATTGTGGGAGACGCAAGAAACTTTATCCGCGTTCAGCCAGGGCTCACTCGTTACGACAAAACCAATGGGCATAACAAATAAATTTTCGACTCGAATATGCCTTAACTTGCACATAGTAACAGATATCACGTGCTCCGTTGATTTCTCTGATGTTAAGTACTTGCATGAGTTGACTGATTTGCCCTTAAATATATCCAAAACAGTCGTGTTTCGGCTACTTCCATGGCATTTTGATGATTTTTTTCCTTTTTCGGTTTTAATAGAGTTTTCCTTCTCCATCAATTGTTTATTTGCATTTTTATTGAGCCAAAGATGCCCAAAAAATGATATAAACAAAGATATAGTAAGTTTTTAGGTTACGTTAAAAAGTGCCCTTCTTTCCCGGGGTACCCTTCAAAGTTGGTGTGCCCTCCATACCAAAGCTCTGGCTGCGCTCCTGCCCGTTGTTTATAAATCGAGGTAAGTATACAGTTTATAAGTTCAATATGGCGGACTTGTCGATGAAAAATACGACATTTCACCAATGCCAGCACCAGGTACGAATCCAAGTGACGGGGGGCGATAAGGCGATCGCCCTCGCCTTGGGCTCACCTTAAGCAATGAAAAGAAACGCCCCTCGCCACAGCCACTGCCCCCCCCGCAAAGGGGCCCGGCGGCTACAGCTGTACCCCAGCCCCGCAAATTGCCTTCAAAATGCCACTCAAATGTAGCGTACCCGGGTCCCTTGTAGTCAACTTAGAGCCTCTGAGTGTGCGACTGGACCTCTCAGAATATACCCCTGACCCACTGCCGAAGCCGAGCCCCTATTCTCAGCAATTGCAGAGCATTCCCCTGTGTTTTACCCGGGCCCCCTGTGACTGCAGCCGGGCCCTCCCCGCCCCGCCATTGGCGTCGCCCTAGATGTTCGAGTGGGAGGATGGTGATAAAACACTACCTACATCAGTTAGACCCTGCATATGCAATGCTATTTTCCGCCAAAAGAGCTGGCATCCTTCTCACTTTCTCTCCAAAAGAGGGGGCACAGTCCTTCCCCAGGTCCCCAGTGGTAACGCCCTGTGGCTATATATATATATATATATATATATATATATATAATATATATATAATATATAAAAAGCCACTTAAGGGCTACAGAGCTTCAAGTGTGGGGCACGATCCACGGTGGGTGGGGGTAGGGCAGGGTCTGTCATAAAGGGTTTATGGCCTCTAGGATTAGGCTTTTTCGATGATATTACAAGCCAAAGGTGGGGAGCCGGTCTCCTCATCTCCGACAGCAGCGGAGAGGGGTGGCGGGGTTAGCCCTATAGACCCACAGGGTAACTGTATCCGGACCAGGGGCTCCGATTTTGGCGAAAACCGGCTTCCTGTGGGCTCCAAAACCTGCCAGGAGCCACCAGATCCCATTGCGAGGAAACAAATCTCGTTTCTTAAGGCAAAGGTATGAAAACTTCATTTCAAGGGGCGTCATCGACCTTTCAGGGGGATTCGTGATCCCCCTCAAAAAAGTGTGCAGCGCCTCAAAGAAGTGATCTTCGGTGATGGGTGGTGATTGTCTGGTGTTAATGAATGATGCAACAGGAAATGTTGCGAGGAGCAAAACCAGCGAATCCTATGGCATGGCGAAAGTTGTAAGCCTAAGCCATGTCTGTGCAAAGACAAACGAAATTATTGTAGTGATTGATAGTCAATTTCAATATGGTTGAAGATTAAAGTGCTAATTAGAGGTATTTAGATGATTGGAAGTGATTATAAGTACAAGTGATTTAAACTCTCCGTTGGAGTGTATGTTCATCAAAGTGTATATTAATCATTGTTATCAGGGTAAACTAATCTTAAGTGCCTAATGAGAATAAACTGGGATATTTTTAATCCTTGTTTCTTTTCAGCAGCAATGGAATATTGAACGCGGGTTCATTCTGCACCTTGCGAAGATTTTTCTACGCCGGTAATTTCACATTTTAATCTATTTTTACTCCCCCAATTCTAGTTTACACTGTTCCAATTTGTCTGATAATCTTTTTACTCCAGTGGTGTAGGAATATTCCCTCAAAACACATGCATTTTTGCATTACACCGGTGTAAAATAGGTTGTGGAATAATGCCGGAAAGAGGAGTGGATTTTGGCACCGTAGAAAGAATCCTGAAAATGGTGTACTTTTTGTTAGTTGATATTTTCACGACCCACGGGTTGGGGTTTTATTATTCCTGTTTCATGTCATTTTGCGTTGATATCGGGTGTAAAATATTCGCCGAAAGAAGAGTGGATTTTGGCACCGTAGATAAAATCCGCTTTCTGGCGTACTTTTTTCAGTGCACGCCTCTTCCTTGCGTCTCACCTGAAAGAACACGTGATTGGCAGGTATGAAGCCCGGACAGATGAAATACCAATCCTCCTGGTCTTCATCGTCAAAAAATGACGTTACATTGCCAACGTGATCGGTGGTCCAGTTAGTTGCAGCTGGGGTGAGGCTGTTCAGGTCGGTTGCCGCCCCGGTCAACTCCCGGATGGTCATGGTAGATAACCCTGCGAAAATAAACAGCATAGGCGGTGCGGTGATGCCAAAGTGGAATTGGTATATACTTAGCTACTTCTACTAAAGGCTGCGCCAGTAAGGGCCACACTATTTTGTCTGGAAATGTTCGAACCTTGGAAAAAATTAAGAAAAATCTGAAATTGTATTGCAGCTGGTAAGAATGAGCCAAAGCTCAGATTTTGATAAGTTTTGAAGTGCTGCGGCGAGGAGCATGATGATGAGTTGCTAAGATGTTCCCTGGCCTCTCCCCTCGAATCCGGAAATGTAAAAAAATGTGTTCAGTGAACATGGAGTAAATATGGAGCTGTCAGTGTACTTTTTCGGGGTTCAACAGGTGTTTATAGCGGGCTGACTGCGGCAGCTTGCCCTGCGGCTCAGTATACCATGCAGAAATGTCTTCAGTGTTTTTTACATTTCCGGATTCGAGGGGAGAGGCCAGGGAACATCTTAGCAAAGCTCTGATTTTGTCATTTTAGAATGGGCAGCATCCTAGCAGTTGGAGGTTGATTATCTATTGTCCAGGGTTAATGAATCATCAACCCTCGTACTTTTTGGCCGGTACAAACGCAGTTGAAATCACCCCAACCGTTCTCGCCTACCCCGTGCGTTTTCGCTTCCATACACAATGCCAGGAACCAAACTATCAGGAGTCGTGGGATGGCTGGCTGCAGCGACGTAGTTCTGCCACCACACAACTGCATTCACGGTCAGGCAGCACCCCCTCCCCCCACCCTACGAGCCTGATTAGCTTAGCCCGTCAGATGCTCCCAATAGCACCAGCGGTAAGCCGCTGCTGGGAATCTACAGCCTCGCTTCTTTTCAATAATGCATTAGGGCTCATTTAGAAACAGAGGCCCCATGCACAGATCGATAGACTGTTGCGCCAGCAATAACTCGAACGCCACTCTCCGCTGAACCTGGTGATGGCAGCAATCACTTGGAACGAACCTCGCAAGACTGGTGACTGCCAACATGTTCTGGCTCTAAATGGTCACATCTCAATCTTGAGTTCTCTCAAAATGGCTGAGGCGCTACGAACCTCAAGTATTAGTGTCGCAAGTCACTTGAGTAAAAACAAAATGAATTGAGAGAGATGAAAACCGACGAAATGTATTTTGCCGATTGCACCGCATGTATGTACCAGGGTCGCAGAGGAGATATAGGTTTCTGACAATGCATAAGGGTCTTGGCGTCTTTCATGATTTCAAGGTGCTCACCAAAAGTTTTGTGAAGTTCTAAGTCCATTTAAACAGATTCTGCGAAAAGCATGTACATAAAATCAGGAATATTTATTTGCCCTGAAATATCTGCCACACTTAAATGGGTCCGCGAGTGCAAACAAACCACGAAAACATCCCTTCACTTCCACATGTCACCATCTGGAAGGACACTTACCCCAAACTTAGGGCACTGAAATTCCTACTTACCAGGGTAATCCTCACTTTACGCCCCACGTGTCCTTGTTTAGAACCACCATCCTCACACCTCCCGTTACTCACCCTCTGCGCCCGCTGGACGACTGCCGCCCTGCGCAGGGGTACAGGCCTGCTGGCCTCCTGCGTCGGTGCCCTCTGGACGAACCGGCCCAGCCACGCCCCTCCCCGCCGCCGCGCGCCGCCAATCGATAGCCGCGTCGTCAGCGACTGGGCCAGTCTCGGGACAGGAGCCTCACTGAGGGGAGCCATGCCACCGGCGTCCTGCCGCTCTCCTCTACCTCTCTGCTCCCCGCGGTAAAAGCTTTTCTTACTCTGCCGCCTTCTATGCCTCCGGGCTATTTGCAGCTCCATGAGGTTTTGACGGCTGCGATGTTGTTTTCTTGCCTCGTAAGCTTTGATGAAATATGCTCGCAGTATCTTTGTCGTTGAGAAATTATTATTGAAAAACCGTGACCTGAAAACGATGGTATGAAGGCTCAGAAAACAGAATTTTAAATGAATTAGTTAGAGGCAGATCCAGGGGAGGGAGCAATCCGGACATTTCAACTTGTAGGGTAAGCGAGCGAGCAAGAGAGCGCACTTCAGCTTCGCAACAGTATCGCACCGTATCACGTGCATAGGTGCAAGAACTTTTTCCATGTTTGGGAGGCAAACGTTGTCGCAGCTGGTGGGGTCAAATATGATTCAACCTATCGATTGATTTTTCAACGGAAGACCTCTGGAATCGGCTCAAAGTTGGAGGGCAATGCTCCCCAATCCGAAGGTTGTCGGGGCAACCGCCCCCTCCCTGTCCCCCGGTTCTTGCGTCTATGATCCTCTGCGTCGGTTGGCTCGCCTCAGCTTGACGGCGTGATTTGGATGAGGCGGCCCCAGTTCTGTGATGAATCATAACCCATGAATCTATTTTACTGTTTTATTTTTTTATCCGCACCCGAACCTTTTATATTTTTTTTCTCCGAGTGTCTACCACGTACTGCTCTTATTCGTCACCGCGGTTCTTGACGCATGAAACTTATACACTTGTTGCCTCCTCCTCTCAAGTCAGTCTGCCGGGAGTCTTAAAACGGTGTTTTTATGTCATCCGTATTAACCCATGCCTGTTTATAATATGTTTTTACTGTCAAATGTAGGTGTATGGTATGAAAAAACATGACATCGAACGTACAATTTATATAGAGCACAATAGCCCGAATATATTCCTTGCCTTTGTTCTGGTTTCAGCTCTAAAACGCTGATATCAAGCTGAGTAATAGTCATTTTGTGACGGCCTGCAAATGCTTACTCTTTCAATTCGGGTCTACCAAGAGTTTGCATTTCGGCGGCAAGGAGTTGTATAAACTAATATGTGTGTGGACACGTCTGTTCTGTTTTTCGTTTTTAGTAAGATGATTTTATCATATTGTCTTCTTCATAGGCGGATCCAGGATTGCCGATCAGGGGGGCACACCTTCCCGGGGGGGCACCGTCCGGACCAGGGGGGGCGCCACACTTGACTGGCAAAACCTATCAGGTGGGCGCAAAATTCTATCGGTGGGCACCGGTGAGAAGCGATATTTCAGGGGGCACCATCGACCTTTCAGGGGGAGCCGTGATCATTTCAGGGGGAACCTAGGGTCGATCAGGGGGGGGGGCACGAGCCCCCTGGATCCCGCTATAGTCTTCCTAGCAATGAAACTGCAATAAAATATGTGACGAAAAGAAATTCACTACATTACACATTAGTGACGATACCGACAAGACAAAAACGAACAAATGATATGAAAATGACGAGTGAGGGCTGATTGAAACAAACCTCTACTGAAGGACCTGAGCCGTGCACCTCACTTTTAATGAGAGAGAAGACTGCCCACATTTAAGGTTGAAACTCATGATAGTAAAATCGACTTAGACAAAAATATTAAACAAAATTTGAACGGAACCACGCACCAACTTGATTTTGAGGTAAGTAGAGAAAAAATGAAACAAGTGCCTCTGTATTGGATATATTTTCCGCCAAAGCTTTGGTAGTGCTACCTTGGAAGGTCATTAGATAGTTTTGGGTCGCAAACGGTTCCCCTCCCTCCACCGGTAACCGTAGGGCCGGGTTCCTTTCCTCTTCACTCAGCGTATGCTCGCGTTGACGCTCCTTACTCCAGTGAAATCGGCAGCTGTTTCGCCTGAGCTGGAAAGTAGTCTTGAGTAATGAAAAAGACAATTAATCGATCTGATAGAGAACAATTACGTCTCAGAATTTTTGAAAATAACTGTGAACAAATAGCCTCGCACATTCCTTGCAACACTACTAATTCCGTCGCAATATTTCCGCTTGATTTATCACAGTGCACGTGAACGCACCTCCACCAATCAGAGGACGCCGTCCGTCAGCTGCCGCTTGCCTCGAGTCGCAGAGGTCAGAGGGGTCATAGCCGCAGGGCACCAGCGCGGAGCTCGGACGTCGGTGGGGCGGGGCAGCGCGGTGGTTAGTGGTGAGGAGGCTGATGGCGGTGTATTAGTGAGTGCTGTTGGACTGAAGGGAAGTGACATATGTGTAAGGGATAGAGCTATCCCTTACACATATGTCACTCCCTCAATCATAGCTCTATGATTTATTAACACTATAGATAAGCAAATGGGTGACGTGGTAGTAGTAGTAGAAGAAGAAATTGTTATTAATTACTAATTTTTTCTTTAAAAAAAACACAACAAAATACAACAAAGTGAATTGCCAAAAAATCTCAAAGCTTAAGTTAAAGCGCCTCTCCAGACATGTTCAGTGGAGATATGCAAACAAAAACTCGTGCCTGTAAGCTGGGCAGTGTTAAGAGCATTGGGTCCAAACAAAACAGGTATTACCGCCGGGGATCGAAGTGCTCTGAAAACTTTTTGTCCCAATTGATTTAATTGGTTGGCAATGGTGCAGCAAACATATTTTCATGCATACTGCATCGCACCAATGAAATGTATCCTTCGTAAGCATTCTGACAAACACAGTCCGTGAGTACTCCAGCGCCCTCTGAGTGCCCGGGGTCTTGAAGCGAGTTTCAGCCCTTGCCTCAATGAGGGTGTTTGAGCACCCCTTCGGATTTTCCGGTGGTGACGCGAACCGCAGCTGTACTTGGTACACCTTATTCCTGATTTTGAGGTAAATGACCTCTGAGAGGTCATCTGGGACTATTCAAACAGGTTTTCAGACCTAGGCCGAAAACTTAACAGGAAATGAAAATAGAGCTTTTATGCTGTTGCCACTAATTGCATTTGGGTGATTATTGCGAGCCCATTGATACGCACAATGACTATGGTTAGGTCAGATGGTGACCTTAACCTGGCCTTACGTCAGGAAATTTTTATATGCAGCTGAAATGATCAAAATTAGTTGCCCCAACCCCACCCTGCCCGGTCATCACCAATCCTGGGTCTGTTCCCCTAGTAAAAACTCGGTGGTGACGCCCCTGGTTCAGTCTATGCTATGGGAGGTATGCACATTTCAGAAATTATTTACCTGGGAGTAACATTGACACATGTACAAACTGCTTGAATTGATGAAGACCACCATATTTTCAATTTAAAAAATATCGCCCTGTTGAGGGGGCTCAATTATACTACTCACACTATCCCAAAAGGAAGAATACAGACGGCATTAGGTGTGTTGGTAGATATTTTCGAAGCCATTTCCGTCACTCCTCAGTTCAGGCTATGCGCTATTTAAATAGACCTAAGAACATATCATTTACTCAATATGATTAGCCCGGCACCGCCGGGGCTCTTTTCGTTCCTACCACTCCCTGGCGCCCCGATCGCAAACTCACCAGCATCTCAGAAACTGGAAGCGGTACGGGGAAAATTTAAAGGGTTCTGGAAGCGCCTTACCTTCTTCCACTTTAAAGCCGAGTTTAAACCATATCGATTCACCCGTGACGTCACAATGGGACAAAGCGGGTCAAATATTGAACCATGTGGGTCATTCCAGGACAAACTATCCAGGTAGACAACAAAAAAGTTCACCATGACCCATCAGACTTCCACCAAATTTTGTACAAATGTCCCCTATACAAAATAAAAATAAGGGCCCATTTTCCGGTCCCAAGGTAAAATAGGTCACCAGAGAGAGGTCTTCAAAGTTTCAAGGTCAGCCCAAACATTGAAGCAGAAATAATTTTGTATTTTAAAAGTGACTGATCGAAGTTAATTGAAATATATATCACCTGATAGAAGATACAACAGGCCATATAAGAAAAACAAAAGACTCAGGTCAGGTTTTTACCTCGTGACTTTGTGAACTTTACTTAAATTAAATATTTTTTTAAGAGTGTGATTTTCCAATTTTTATTTTTGTCGCACAAGGTTGTCCTCAGGGAATAAGCTAACCAGTGGTGGGTGATTTTCTTTGTGACTCAGATTTAGTAACAAGTCTCAGAGGTCATCACCTAGGGCAAAACGCTCATTGCAAGTACCTTCCGCGCGGATACGCTACAACATGGATAATGTGGATGTCAAATGAAAGCTGATCACTAACCTACTGCATATTCCGTACCATTATTTGTGCCTTGGATCTGAAATGGCCCTTTTAACCTGACCAAATGACCTAGCTTGACCTTAAATGCCACTTAAAAGACAAATACGCAAATACGTCGTTGCTGATTTCATTTCAAGGCTTCGGATATGTTCGGTGCTTTGGATATGTTGGGAACATTACTTTAAGTCTTACCGACTCTGAGCGGTACTTAGTTATTACCTTATTTGAGCTGCGTGATTTGGTTGGAACTACGCTATTTCCAATGTTTGACTTGCAGCGCACGCCGTATATATATATATATATATATATATATATATGTTGTGTTCATAGTGACAAATATAAGTTACAATGATGTTTAGGCGAATTTCAAAAACTAGATTTATAAAAACATTATATTGCACCACATAAACGCGTTTCGTATTCACTTCATCAGTATGCAGCACAATACAAGTATGAATCAAAACAGGAATATTCAAACATCAACTTTGAATTTCGGCAATCATGTCATGCGAACAATTCTTCAACAGTCCTTCAGCAAAAAAGGTTTTCCGAATATTAGCACAGAGGCCACAGTGTGCACACATTCATACCATAAAAACGCGACTTCAGAATAAAATAGTACCATAATTCTAAGTATTCCAAAACAATTAACTCTGGTATAAGCTTGTAATGAATTTAGCTGTCGGAGTGCTTAAGTTAATGAAACCCATACGTTGTCTAATACAGTTGTTTGATAAAATGAAAGAAGCTTCTACGATTTTCCTAGCGCTTTTGCTTATATTTTTGGCTACAATTTTTGCCCCTCCCAGTTCGGTAAATGTTTACAATCCATGCTATGTACTACTAATGCGTTACTCTCTGTATTATGTATAAAATCTCTCCTATGTTCTGCTATTCTTATTTTCAAACCCCTATGTGTTTCACCATAATATGATTTCGGGCAACCTGTACATGGAACATTGTAGACTATACTATTTTCCTGAGTATTTTCCGACTTGCAGTAACTACTGAACATATCCCCTATTTTTCTCCCTGACCTTTCAATTAGAACTACATTTACTCCTCTAAGTTTTTTATTCAAAGCTTCCGCTTGTGAGGATTGAGGAACAGTGATTACTCTCTGATATTCCTTTTTATTTTTAGTATTTCATTTCTTTCTTATTTGTTTAGCCTTATTTTTGCATATAATGAGCAGAGCCTTCGGATATCCTAACCTTTCAAAAATTTCAAATATATGGCCTATTTCTTCGTTGAGGAACTCTGTGCTGTAAATTCTAAAGGCTCTCAAAAAGAATCCTATGACTATACCTGTTTTTGTTTTTTGGCTATGTGCAGATAAGTAGTGAACATAATCCTCCTTGTTAGTTGTTTTTCTGTTGGCTTTAAATTTAACCTCCTCATCGTTCCTAACTATTAATACGTCCACAAATGGCAACTTTCCTTCATCCTCCTCTTCTAGTGTGAACTGAGTTTTACTTTCTACGTTATTTAAATCGTTGAGCTTAGATATTAAATTTAGTTCTTGCGGCGCTATGATCAAAACGTCATCACAATATCGTAACCAAGTTACATCAGAGCCTATGATAGCATGAAAATGTTCTACTTCCAAAAACGCCACATATAAACATGCGGCTACGGGACTTAATGGTGAGCCCATGGCTAACCCTTCACACTGAGAATATTCCTCATTGTTAAAAATAAAGGGGTCAAATCTAAGACATAGTTCGATTGCCTTTGCATATGCTGTCTTTGTGAGAGGTAAATTATCATCCTGCATCATGTCTATCACACGTTTGATAGCACACATCGCTCCCTCAACTGTTACATTTGTAAATAATGCTTTGACATCAAAACTTGCTAGTTTCTTAGACTGAAAACTTATATCTTCCAAACGATTTAATAAATCCCCCGAATTCTTCAAGTGAGATATGCTAACAGATCCTAACATTTTTGACAGAGGCTTAGCCAGTACCTTAGCGAGCTGATGAGGAGCGCTACCAATTCCAGAAGTTATGGGTCGCATTGGGATTCCTGGTTTGTGTGTCTTCGGGAGGCCCCTCAAACGTGGTGCTACTGGGTCTTCTTCGATCAGATGTAAAATTTTTTCCCTTTTGAGATTTCTTGAGAAGCTTCCGCATATTTTGATTAAAACTTTCAATTTGTTTCTTAGCATATCCTTTTTGTTTTCGCTTGTATGTGTTGTTATCTTGTAGCAGGGAGTTAACTTTATTGATGTATTCGGACTTGTCTAAAACTATGATGCCTCCTCCTTTGTCCGCCTGTGTAATAAGTATTCCATCGTTCTCCCGTAGTCCTTTTAGAGCTAGCAGATATCTTCTTGGGAGGCTGCACTTTTCTTTTTCGGATAATGCTTTGCAACAAGTGATTACACCTTGAATAAAGCCTTTATTGGTGTCACTGTCAGTGGTCTTATAGTTAGATGGTCTTATAGTGGTCTTATAGAAAGATGAAGCTATTCTACTACAAGAAAAACGAAGAGGAACGAAACTGACGAGTGAACACGAACATGAACTAAAAGCACTAAACAAAACACAACAAAGTAAGTTAAAAATAAAACTGAGGAAGCTTTGTGAAACCAGCAAATGGAAGGAAGTAGGAAGGAGTGAAATAGTGACAAACCTCTCGACTAAAACCCTGACAGATGAAGAATCTGAGGCGCTCTCATTGGGATATAAATTCGACACGGGGAAAGATATAATGACATTCGTTGATTATGTTAAAAAACTATAAGACCACTGACAGTGACACCGATAAAGGCTTTATTCAAGGTGTAATCACTTGTTGCAAAGCATTATCCGAAAAAGAAAAGTGCAGCCTCCCAAGAAGATATCTGCTAGCTCTAAAAGGACTACGGGAGGACGATGGAATACTTATTACACAGGCGGACAAAGGAGGAGGCATCATAGTTTTAGACAAGGCCGAATACATCAATAAAGTTAACTCCCTGCTACAAGATAACAACACATACAAGCGAAGACAAAAAGGATATGCTAAGAAACAAAGCGAACGTTTTAATCAAAATATGCGGAAGCTTCTCAAGAAATCCAAAAAGGGAAAAAACTTTTACATCTAATCGAAGAAGACCTGGTAGCACCACGTTTGAGGGGCCTCCCGAAGACACACAAACCAGGAATCCCAATGCGACCCATAACTTCTGGAATTGGTAGCGCTCCTCATCAGCTCGCTAAGGTACTGGCTAAGCCTCTGTCAAAAATGTTAGGATCTGTTAGCATATCTCACTTGAAGAATTCGGGGGATTTATTAAATCGTTTGGAAGATATAAGTTTTCAGTCTAAGAAACTAGCAAGTTTTGATGTCAAAGCATTATTTACAAATGTAACAGTTGAGGGGAGCGATGTGTGCTATCAAACGTGTGATAGACATGATGCAGGATGATAATTTACCTCTCACAAAGACAGCATATGCAAAGGCAATCGAACTATGTCTTAGATTTGACCCCTTTATTTTTAACAATGAGGAATATTCTCAGTGTGAAGGGTTAGCCATGGGCTCACCATTAAGTCCCGTAGCCGCATGTTTATATGTGGAGTTTTTGGAAGTGGAACATTTTCATGCTATCATAGGCTCTGATGTAACTTGGTTACGATATTGTGATGACGTTTTGATCATAGCGCCGCAAGAACTAAATTTAATATCTAAGCTCAACGATTTAAATAACGTAGAAAGTAAAATTCAGTTCACACTAGAAGAGGAGAATGAAGGAAAGTTGCCATTTTTGAACGTATTAATAGTTAGGAACGATGAGGAGGTTAAATTTAAAGTCAACAGAAAAACAACTAACAAGGAGGATTATGTTCACTACTTATCTGCACATAGACAAAAAACAAAAACAGGTATAGTCATAGGATTCTTTTTGAGAGCCTTTAGAATTTGCAGCATAGAGTTCCTCAACGAAGAAATAGGCCATATATTTGAAATTTTTGAAAGGTTAGGATATCCGAAGGCTCTGCTCATTACATGCAAAAATAAGGCTAAACAAATAAGAAAGAAATGAAATACTAAAAATAGAAAGGAATATCAGAGAGTAATCACTGTTCCTCAATCCTCACAAGCGGAAGCTTTGAATAAAAAAACTTAGAGGAGTAAATGTAGTTCTAATTGAAAGGTCAGGGAGAAAAATAGGGGATATGTTCAGTAGTTACTGCAAGTCGGAAAATACTCAGGAAAATAGTATAGTCTACAATGTTCCATGTACAGGTTACCCGAAATCATATTATGGTGAAACACATAGGGGTTTGAAAATAAGATTAGCAGAACATAGGAGAGATTTTATACATAATACAGAGAGTAACGCATTAGTAGTACATAGCATGGATTGTAAACATTTACCGAACTGGGAGGGGCAAAAATTGTAGCCAAAAATATAAGCAAAAGCGCTAGGAAAATCGTAGAAGCTTCTTTCATTTTATCAAACAACTGTATCAGACAACGTATGGGTTTCATTAACTTAAGCACTCCGACAGCTAAATTCATTACAAGCTTATACCAGAGTTAATTGTTTTGGAATACTTAGAATTATGGTACTATTTTATTCTGAAGTCGCGTTTTTATGGTATGAATGTGTGCACAAGTGAAAATGAAGTGAATACGAAACGCGTTTATGTGGTGCAATATAATGTTTTTATAAATTTAGTTTTTGAAATTCGCCTAAACATCATTGTAACATATATATATATATATAAATATATATATATATATATATATATATATAATATATAATAAGATATATATATATATATATATATATATATATATATATATTAGTATATTTCGGCAGAATATTTTCGTATAAACAGCGCTGGTTAAATTCGATGGCTGATGTTGCTTTTGAGATCTTCTTATTAGTTCGGATGATTGAGTTGACGATGTTTCTTTCTTCTCTGTTTAAATCGTAGACCAATTCGCCAAAATTCATAGATAAGGAAATTAATAGGATTGGAAGAGTTAATATCATGTCAGGTAAGTAATATGGAACGAATTTTCCGGCCGGTTTCACTTTATTTTTTAAAACATTATCAAGAAAAACATTGGAAATTCTCTTGAGGAACAACCTAAGTGGGCTCGGAGAGATTGCAACACATATTTGAATAACATTTTACACGAGCAACAGTATAACAACAAGCTTCGTCTGAGCAGATCAATATGATGTACAGTATTTAAGTTGGCAAGGTAAAGTTTACATTAGGCAACGCAAGCTGAAAAATTAAAATAATGGGTATGTTTCTAGAGTACGTATTGAAAAAACCTAACTGCGAAATATTCACGATATCAATATGACAGTGTACATAAACGACTAAAATACATTTCATGTTGAGCAAATATAAAACACAATCGAACACACTTCAGCTATTTATGTGAGCATGATATTAAACATATAACCGCACCTCAAATAAATGAAAATTAACTACCTAACTAAATGAGGATTCCTGTGGATAGCTCCTGCCGCTTCTGTGCCTACGTGCCACTGTGGACACAGATGCGGGAGGCACAGTATCCCCACCTCGGACATCTTCACAACCGCTTCTTCCTCCTCCATCATCTGTGCGGTTATGGGTTACCAAGGCTGCCTGCTGCTTGGTGCCCCATAAAGCTAACTTTTCCAGTCTATTGTTCCGCTGGCTACATATGGGAGGAGCGTAGTCACGAATATGTATGGCCTCTGCTATTTCGATACGTCTGGCATCACCCATATGCACTATTTCAGTGTTGTCAACAAGGTGTTTTCGGGTGAGGGTGATGTGCTCAGTTTGCATATGGTCTTTTATGGACGACTTCTGGAGGTGCATCGTCAGCCTGCGAGACAGGGTAGTTAAAGAGAAACCAACGTAATGATTTTGACGGAGTCTACAACCTTCGTCTGGGCAGTTAAACTGGTACATTACGTTGGTTCTATTCAACTTCCCTGTCTCGCGGGGATTGTTACGCATCATTAGATCCTTCACTTTCCTACTCGTGTAATAATTGTCTGTGATTGTTATATTGTCGTGTAATAATTGTCTGTAATTGTCTCGTGACACGAGGGGATTGTTAGGCATCAGTAGATCCTTCACTTTCCTACTCGTGAAATAATTGTCGGTGTAATAAATGTCTGTGACCTCTGTGACCTGTTATATATATATATATATATATATATATATATATATATATATATATATATATATATATATATATATATATATACCCAAAATATCAACTTATCAACCGAAAACTATTTACCACCAAGGCAGTGCTTTCATGCTGCTCTAAGACAGCTGAAAACCAGAACAGCTGCAGTTGAGTAAATTATGGCACTCAAGCGAAACAACGTGTCAACAGCCTCGTCCCCCTTTATGGCCCCTGGGTGCTTGCGGCCGTGGTGAGCCCTGACAGTGCAGTGTTGGCGGTGTTCGCATTGTGGTTTCAACGTGTGTTGCGGTGAGAGGATGGGGTTTTTACGTGCTACCTATACCTCTCCCCTACTCGTGATTTAGGGGGACGTCCCTTCCAAAAAATCGGGCCTCGACTTAATTTTTTGCATTATCTTCCGGTTACGTGTCTGAATCCACATAGATGTGTTGGTGAAGTGCATCGTCGTTAGTGTTTCATAAGCAGCTATAATTCTCAGAATCTGCCTCCCATCTCCCCGTCATCGCCAGTCCGGGATACCCCCACCCCCTCCCCTCCAGAAAAAAATCCAATGGCGACGCCCCTGGCTGTGACCCATACCAGACACATTGCACATTGCACAATCATTGCACCCAACATCCTTTTTTACACTTGTAAGAGCCAGAAAAGTTTTGCTTTAGTTCTGATTCTCTCGTGCACAACACAACGTCAGTCGCAACCTTTCAGTCTGTACGAATTCCACGCTTCAGATACTCTCGTCGGGCATCCAAAACTACATAAATTCCCGGATGGTTGCGCCGGACAGTTTAAAACCGGCATAACTTTTCCAATACCCGTCACCATCAACCGGATTATGACATTGAGCCTGGGTGGTACTTTTTCACCATTTGAAACGGGAAAAATGCGTGTGATGGTATCGGTGGCTTTGTGAAGTGAGCCGTATACCGTGCGGGTCTTACAATACCAGTGAATGAATCAATTCTATGAGGTAAATGATTTTTTGCTTACTGCAAAACGAGCCTCAGGGATAAAATTAAGCTATTTTTTGCGACGAGTGCTGCTATAGGCAGTATGGTTAAGAAGCTGGAAAATCGCTTCCGTGGTACCAAGCTGGTACAAGGCACTCAATTCATTACATCGTTCCGTTGAACATGGTAACAGCTGCTGCCTATCCTTTGTCGCGTTGAAGTGAAAAACGATGAATGACATGATGTACAATGTACATATCAAATGTTGAAACAAACATTTTTTATCCCACTTTTATGCTTGATATCTTATGAGATGTTGAAGCAAACTGTGTTTGCTCTAATTTTGTCGTTTGTTGTTTTTCATAATTGCATATTTATTGCCGCAACGCATACAACTCAAGTTCAGTCATGCCATAGGCAAACGTCACGTGTCATCCCCAGGATCTTCGCATAGGTGAAGCGTTTGAGAACAGCAAACTGCCGGGCGAATGGCCTTTCGAATGGTAGGCGTCTCGACTATAGTGTATGTGATAGAATAGCAGAGGTCATTTTAGATCATGAACTAAGGTCACCCGAGATAGGTATGACTTTTATGACTTTGTAATACTCCAACATATCCCAAGCACCATGAACTTGTCAAGCCTTGAAATGAAATCTGTAACGACGTATTTGCGTACTTTTCTTTTAAATGACATTTAAGCTCAAGCTAGGTTATTTAGTCAGGTTACTAAGGCCGTCTCAGATCCAAGGCACACGTAATGGCACAGAATATGTAGCAGGGAAGTGATAAGCTTTCATTTGACATCCATATTACCCATGTTGTAGCGTATCCCCACAAACGGTATTTCGAATGAGCGTTTTGCCCTCGGTGATGACCTCTGTGACCTGTTACTTCACCTGAGTTGCAAAGAAATCACGCGCCAATGGCTACCTTTAACCCAGTAGTAGGCTTGAGCTAACCAGAGGACAAACCAGGAAAACTGAAAAAATGAATTTGAAAAATATGGATTTAAAGAAAAGGTCACAAGGTCACGAGGTCAAAACGTGACCTGAGGTGAAAGTTTTTTGTTATATGTCCGGTTGTATCTTCTATCTAGTGATATCAATTTTAATTCATTTCAATCAGCCCCTTGTAAGATACAAAATTGTTTCTGTTTCGATGTTTGCGTGACCTCGAAAATTTGATGACCTCAGTCTGAAGACCTCTTTGACCTGGAGGCCTGAAAATGGACCCATATCTTTATTTTTATAGGGAACCTTGGGTACAAAACTTGGAAGAATTCTAAGGGGCGATGTTGAACCGACCTGGATGATTTTCCTTGGAATGGTCCATTTAGAAAACCCCATATAACTCGAGAACCATGAGACCTAGAGCAAAACAAAAGACATTAACATGTTTGTGTTGGTCCAAGAATTTAAGTAATATGCAGCATGGTATTTTTAGATAAAATGATGACCTCGACCTGAGGTCAAGGCTAAATAATGACCTTTTAAGGTCATGTTGCATACGGTATTTTGTATATTGTTCACCTAAGGTCAGGTACGAGTCACGACCTCTCTATTGGAAATGCATGGGGAAAGTGGAAATTTTCCGGAGAATGTTTCTTTTTCTATATATAAAGCTTAAAAGGACTTCTTATTCTCGAGATCGTAGTAGCACAGGTCACTCGCTAGGCTTATTTTGCAAGTTTTGACCTGTGACATCTGAGAGGTCACACATAAGTCTCAAAACATGTTTAAGTAGACCCAAGTGACCTCTCAGAGGTCACAGGTAAAACTTGCAAAATGAACCTTGCGAGTGACCTGTGATACTACGATCCCGAGAATATTCCTCTTAAGCTTCATATAGAGAAAAAGAAACATTTTCCGGCAAATTTCCGCTTTCCCCATTCATTTTCAATGGAGAGGTCATGATTCATATCTGACCTTAGGTCAAAAATATACAAAATACCGAAACATGGTGTGCAGCCCCCGGTGAGCCCGTTATATGATATGGGTTTCGTATCAATAGATTAACCCTACTCCGAGGTATGCAATCCCAAACATTTTTTTAAGTGAGGCCAGTTGACCTAGCCTGGTGACCTGACCCAGCATGACCCGAACTTAAATTTTTAGGGGAAGTTGCGGAATTGATTAATAATAAGCTGTGCTTAGTACGGTGACGCTTGGCGCCGCCGTTTCTACGCGACGACGAAAAATATGTAGGAGGGTTAGTGAACACCCTTCTGCCCTGCTGGGGAGGCTTAAAAAGCTAGAATCTTCGGAAAGCTTAAATTGCTTAAATTCGGACAAAACGACAAATTTTTTTGCAGGATTACAGATATATATATATATATATATATATATATATATATATATTATTTGTGTCTACCGTCCAAAACCGCGTGAAAAAGTTTCGATTCTCAAAAGAAATGTTGTAACGCGCACCCTAATTGTCCAATTTACTCAATAACTTTTTCTTAGAATATTTGGATTTTTAGTTTTTCGGATTCGGAACAATCAATTGTTCGGTTCTGGACAAATTTTATTTTCAGAAACTAATAGGAAGTATAATAAGAGTACGTGGTGGATCTATCAACCCAAACAACGGGATCTGTTGCCAGAAGAAAACAATGGAACACGAAAGATAGTTGAATTTCTGTAAATCGAGCAAGTTTGACCCCATTCTCAAAGCTGCAACATAGCTGAATTCGCTTGCCGATGCAATGACTTAAATATCTATACATTAAAGTGGGGTACCAAACTTAACACTACCAAACTCTTAAGTGCCCCTTCTAAGATCAGCAAAACAGCACTTTGTATCAGCACAGCAACCCGCTGCGAACGCAGCCTCACTGAAGAGTGAACGGTCAGCTGGAATATATATTGCAGGCGCGCCAAGGCAAACAGAGGCGTGGGATGTGGCACCAAAACCTCACGTGAAGTTATAAGCAAAGGCTTAACTTAAACATATGAATACAGCTGGCATTGAATGTTTCCTTTCTCGCAAACTTTCTCCTCCCGAAAGTGAAGTGGGGAGGGGAATGCCCTCACGCCCGTAAAGTCGGGGGTCAGCTGCCCTGCTGCCCTCCCCCTCCCCCTATGCCCATGTCTTTGGTTTTACAGGGCCCGTTACAGCACCCAGGGCATTACACTTTCTCCGACGCTCAGCCTCTCTCAGAGGCCGCTGGTGATACTGTTATAGATGACGCTTACCCCATCCTTATGCTAACTTTGGAATGCCACTCGGGACGGTGGAATGGTGGGAACGGTGTTGTGTCGGGTGCGGGTGAATCCACTGGCGGATCCAAGGGGGGGACAAATGGGCAGTAGCCCCCTTAAAAACGTAAAATTGTATATTTTTCCTCCCTCAAAAGGCTCAAATTTTAGCCGTTTTTCTTGGAGGGGGAGGGGCGGGTACCCCCTCGGGTTTTTTAAGGTAGGATAAAAACGGCGGCGCGTACCGCCTCCGTACTTAGCATACCTTTTTCTCATCATTTTTACAACTTCTGTGAAAATTTTAAGGTTATGTCATCTCAGGTCAGGTCACCAGTACAGGTCAAGTGACCTGACCTAGAAAAAGTTTAAGAAAGCATAAGTCGGAACAGGGTGAAATTATCCGATTGAAACTCATATCACATAATGGGCCCACCGAGTTCCCTAAAATTTGTTCCGGTATTTTTGATATCGATGACCTAAGGTCAGGTACGAGCCATGACCTCTCCATTGGAACTATATGGGAAAAAGGTTTTGACTGAATAACTCAGTAACAGATGGTGATAGAGCGTTTATTTTAGCTGCATTAGACTCGCCGCCTTGTCTTTGCAGTTTTAATGATATGCATTTTCTATAATTTGACCTTGACCTGACCTCAGGTTAGGTCAAAGCTTTTATTTGACCTAGCGAGGTCAAATTATATATCATTCGATTTGGCTTGCTGCGAGGATTCATATAGTTCAACTCCTTTTGCTCTATCTTTACTTGTTCAGATGTAATGACCGAAAACCTTCATTTACATGTTATCCCTATGACGGCATGTTTTGACCTCTCGTGACCTTAAATGTGACCTGACATAAAATGAAATATTTTCGATGGAGAAGTGGATGGGCTACTCAACGCCGTTTACCGTTTTTTCGCTACCTAGCGTGGTTCCCGAGATCTTAGGTGGGCGGGTACCCGCCCCCTCCCCGTCAAAGCAAAGGTGGCTCAGACCCCCGTCAATGCGCGTGTTAAAAAATAGAGATATCAGTGATTTTAGTCATAAGAGACGGCCAGTGGAGGCTGCCTGCAAATTTGCAAAAAGCCGGAACATTAAGTCCATTTAGATGTGACAAGTGTTAACACGCGCATTGACGGGGGTCTGAGCCACCTTAGCTTTGACGGGGGCGGGTACCCGCCCCCCCTAGGATCTCGAGACCCACGGTAGGTAGCGAAAAACGGTAAACGGCGTTGGGTTGACATCCACTTCTCCATCGAAAAAAAGTTTGACCATTTTTTTCTCAGGTCACATTTAAGGTCACGAGAGATCAAAACATGCCGTAATAGGGATAACATGTAAATTACGTTCTTCGGCCATCACATCTGAACAAGTAAAGATAGAGAAAAACAACTGGAACTATATGAATCCTCTCAGCAAGCCAAATCCAATGATATATAATTTGACCTTGCTAGGTCAAATCAAGGATTTGACCTGACCTGAGGTCAGGTCAGGGTCAAATTATATAAAATGTATATCATTAGAACTGCAAAGCCCAGGCGAGTCTAATGCAGCTAAAATAAATGCTCTATCACCATCCGTTACTGAGTTATCCCGTAAAAACAATTTTTCCCATGTATTTCTAATGGAGAGGTCATGCCTCGTACCTGACCTTAGGTCATCGATATAAAAATACCGGAACATGTTTTAGAGAACTCGGTGAGGCCATTATGTGATATGAGGTTCAATCGGATAAGTTCACACTGCTCCGACTTATGCTATCTTATACTTTTTTTAGGTCGGGTCACTTGACCTGTGCTGGTGACCTGACCTGAGATGACCTAACCTTAAAATTTTCACAGAAGTTGTAAAAATGATGAGGAAAAAGGTATGCCAAGTACGGCGGCGCTACGCGCCGCCGTTTTCCTGCTATCTCCGAAAAACCCGAGGGGGCGGATACCCGCCCCCGTCAATGCGCGTGTTAAGTTAACTCACTACTAACAACATTATCAGTCTAATTCCCAAGCATAGCCACCAATAAATCCTCACATGTCCAGGCCCATGTTCACTTTTGTTCATTAAGTGAACATGCATGCTAGTCACACCAAGACGCTAGTGAAAAGATAGAGACCTGGGGCCGTATTCACGTCGACATCTTAACTTAACACGCGCATTGACGCGGGGCGGGTACCCGCCCCCCTCGGGTTTTTCGGAAATAGTAGAAAAACGGCGGCGCGTAGCGCCGCCGTACTTGGTATACCTTTTCCCTCATCATTTTTACAACTTCTGTGAAAATTTTAAGGTTAGGTCATCTCAGGTCAGGTCACCAGTACAGGTCAAGTGACCCGACCTCAAAAAAAGTTTAAGATAGCATAAGTCGGAGCAGGGTGAACTTATCCGATTGAAACTGATATCACATAATGGCCCCACCGAGTTCTCTAAAATATGTTCCGGTATTTTTTATATCAATGACCTAAGATCAGGTACGAGGTATGACCTCTCCATAGGAAATACATGGGAAAAATGGCTTTTACGAAATAATTCAGTAACGGATGGTGATAGAGCATTTATTTTAGCTGCATTAGACTCGCCTGGGCTTTGCGGTTCTAATGATATGCATTTTATATAATTTGACCATGACCTGACCTCAGGTCAGGTCAAATCCTTGATTTGACCTAGCAAGGTCAAATTATATATCATTCGATTCGGCTTACTAAGAAGATTCATATAGTTCAAGTCGTTTTGCTCTATCTTTACTTGTTCAGATGTAATGGCCGAAAAACTGAATTTACATGTTATCCCTATGACGGGCATGTTTTGACCTCTCGTGACCTTAAATGTGACCTGACAAAAAAATGGTTCAAATGTTTTCGATGGAGAAGCGGATGGGCAGCCCAACGCCGTTTACCGTTTTTCGCTACCTGCCGTGGTTCTCGAGATCTTAGGGGGGGCGGGTACCCGCTCCCCCGTCAATGCGAAGGTGGCGCAGACCCCCGTCAATGCGCGTGTTAAGTTAATCTTAAGTTACGCGTTTATCTTAAGATATTTTGGTATTCACGTTGACATCGTAAGTCAGTTTTCATCTTAAGTTAAACTTACGACGAAAATGCGATGTCGCAGACAACTTACGATGAATACGAGATTTCCGATTCACGTCGACCATCTTACGTAAGTTCATCTTAAGTTTGGTATTCACGTCGATTTTGCGTAAGCCCATCGTAAGTCGGCCTATTGTTTCAACACAGAGTATTTGCGTCTACTCGGTAGGTGACGTAACTGTTTGATTAATGGACTTGTTTTGCCTTACTCTCCACCAGAGCTGCAAAAATCTCAAATCTGTCGGGCACTTTCGAAAAAACCTCCAAATCTGTCGGGTGGTTAGGATAGGACTATTAAAATTGTCTAAAACCCATTCAATTGGTAAAATGTTCCTACTCTTTTTCCACATTCTTAATAGAAAATACTAAAATTAGCATAAAAAACTTCAAGTTTGGCACCAATGGATATCATTATCCTTATTTTTGTGCTCTGATCCTTATATGTGTGATATCCTTATTTTTTGTGCTCTGAAGCCGCCTATGGAAAATCTAAGTGGAATGACACAAGTCTATTAATTTTCAAAACTCTAGAACTGAGACTGTTCTTCGGGTTTTCAATTATCAGACACGCTCAGGAAATTAAGGTTATTGGCAGAAACCTATAACAAATTGAATACCGAACCACCAATTCCCATTTTCTGGAGTCACCATTGGTAAAGGAAATTTATTATTGGATGTAATTTGAGATTTGTGGACGTACAGCATACAAATAGTGTGTGTCAAAGTCAGCTCGACTGGGTCTTGAATAAGACTCAGTCTTGAATTCAGATGATTTAGGTCACAGGTGGAAATATACAATAACATGAAAAGCAGCCCCCTTTTTCAGTCCTCTGCAGCCGCCATTGACAAAAAATGCTGCACTAGAATGAGAATAAGTGATATTTTGTTATTATGTTACATAGTCCAGCCCAGAATACTTAAAAAATATAACGGGTGAGCACTTAGTTTTGGGACGAAAATTAAACAGCAATAACTTCTGTGCGTTTGTTACTAGGACGATGCAATTTCACACCTGGCTGGTGCACAGTCTGGAGTATCTCTCATAACTAGTGAAACAGTTTATTGATGCCCTGTCGGTCTGCGGCTCGCACGCGCTCGCCCACCCTTCTCATCATCATTCGAGGGACCTCCGGGTCGATCTCGGCGACTACCTTGCGGATACGAGCCTTCAATGACTGATCAGATTTTGCCTCCCATCTACCTTTGTGAATCTATTGCTTAAATATGCCCCAAAAATCCTCGATCGGCCTCAGCTGGGGTACATTTGTTGGGTTTTCCTCACGTGGTACCACGGGCACGCGCGCCTCCTTCAGAAGCTTCAGTTCTCTTGGCGTAGTGAGCTGCTGCAAGATCCTACCAAAATATGTAACTACCATCTGGATAGTTGTGGGCCACATAGGGCAGAATAAACTTCTTTAGGCACTCATTCCTGTAGGTTTCCCTATCGAATTTTGCTCGACTGGGGCAAATCGCAGGCCTGGAGATCGCCTTCGGTGATATGGCTACCCACACAAGTAGTTTCCGTGGGAACTTGCTGGTCGGACGCCATCTGACTTGTGGAAGCACATCTCCATCTGGCCCACCATAGAAGCCCCGGCTGCACGAAGTTTCATTTCCCGCGTATGTGAAGTAACTTTCGTCGTCCATTATGACATCATTCTTCACGCTCGCTTTGAGCACCCCTCGGTACAAGCTACGCAGACGTAACTTTTGGGCACGTCGCTGTCTTTCTGTGGTGTCTGGTGCCCACCCTCTCTTCCCGTACTTAAGGTCAGCTTTATCCAGCATTTTCCTGACGTAAGTATGTGAAACGGCGAATTTTCGGGCAAGAGCACGAGTGGAAATCCCGACCTTGTTTCTCGCTGCGTGATCAGTGCATAATGTTTCTGGGGTGTCATTTTTGTGATTGGTCGGCATTTTTTCTACAATATTGCCATGTGCAACGTTTCTTCCTGCCTTGGCGATAATATTCACACGGTAAATGGTTGCCTTCGCCATATCAAATTTCTGGTAATGGCGAACAACATTTGACTTTGGTTCATTTGGCCTATTTTTCAGAAATTCCGCGACAGAGCCGCGAGCAGCCGATTTGATTAAAGTCTCCATGTTCACTATGAAATAAACATGATGAGCTAATTTTTTGTCTGCACGTAGTCAATCTATTGGTCCTGCATTATGCAAATCATCAATTACATATATTAATTATATTTGAAGATATTGATCACAAACTATTTGTCCCAAAACTAAGTGCTCACCCGTTAGTTTGCAATGGAAGAAAGCTGACCTGGTTCCCATACCATGCGGTTACTTATGCCAGCTTCTGCAGATTTTCATGATTTCAGTTTTTTGGAGGTGGGAGGGGGTAATTTGGAAGGAACCCCCAAAATTTATATATGGATTTTGCTCTGATGGCCAGACAAACAAGATTGGAGGGGTACTTTTTTATATTCGAAAGTGTTTTTAAGGATCATGGCTACTTGTAGTTGAATACAAACATGTAATATTAGCTTTCCATGACTTTAAATGCATGTTTACATGAAAAAATCCTAAATTTTGAAGCTGTTGGCTATCTCAAAGTTTTTCATGCATTGCCGTGCTCATTTCCATGAGGGTACGTGGTTTAGGATCTGAAGTTCATGAGGCTAATAAATAACCTTAAGTCAGTTAGATCTTAAGTCTATCCCATATGATCTTCGTCATAGTTTGTCCTAGGGGGACTTCAGTGTCCCTTTGATGTGAGAGTTAGCGCCGGTGGCGTGCGATACCTATTGTCCCTTCGTCCCCCTTGTCCCCGGGTCCCCTGGGACCGGGGGGCGTGGGGTGGGCGCGGGAGCTGGGGCCCAGTTGCCTTGTGCCGGGTGTCCGCGAGCGACGGCTTCGTGGTCGTGGATGTGTGTGGTGTTTTGGCGCTTCGTAAGGTGGGCTGTCTTTTCTATGTTGTATGGAAAGCCTAGGATAATCGGGGTTGACCCCCAGTGTGGGTTGGTTTTTTTGTCAACAGCTGATGTGTAGTATTCTAAACTGGTTATCTGGTAGGTCTTTGTGCTGTCGCGTCTAATCTATGCTGTCCGTTGTGAATCTGTTACCTATCAATTGTGAGTCAGGGAGCAATGACAAGGCCCTCCACCTTAACCGCACCCTGTCCCTTTAGAAATTGAAGTTTAAACTTCCGTGACATCTTTCCTTTCATCCAGCACGTATCTGGGTACCTCGACTCCGGTGGCACGATCAACTCTCTCTCTCTCTCTCTCTCTCTATCTCTATCTCTATCTCTATCTCTATCTCTATCTCTATCTCTATCTCTATCTCTATCTCTATCTCTATCTCTATCTCTATCTCTATCTCTATCTCTATCTCTATCTCTATCTCTATCTCTATCTCTATCTCTATCTCTATCTCTATCTCTATCTCTATCTCTATCTCTATCTCTATCTCTATCTCTCTCTCTCTCTCTCTCTCTCTCTCTCTCTCTCTCTATCTGTCTCTTGGGGCCCACATATGTTGTACGCGGAGTACGTGTCTATGCCACTATGTTTGATAGTTGGCAAAAAAAAAAAATATCCGACTCGGTCGCCTGTTCATTATCGCCTTTGTCTTCAAGATGGTAAACAAACAGAACCTGCAGACACCGGGCTGAGGAACTCAGGTGGCCACGTCATCCACCTCGACTAGCTGAATGCAATCACCATCTCAGGGCCTGCTCAGTGCCTTTGATTGCCCGGGACGCCCGCGCCCTACTATACAATAAATGGCGGAGTACACCGATGCGCGAGGATGCCCGGAGCCCGCGATGGTTACAACCTGGAGCACGACTGCCTGGTCATGTAGCGGCCTCTCGCGGTCCAGAGGCCCCAGATGCGAGAGGCTGTCGGTAGCACTCATCTATCTGAGGGCCGTGTCGGAGACGTACTGCTGGTTCGTTCTCGGCCGGTAACTATTAGTTCATCTCCAGTTGCTAATATCAGGACTATGAAGCTGAGGAGCAAGCGTCTCAAGTTTGGCCGCAAGTACACCGTCCTTGACTGGGCCTACAGACTGGGTCAGATGGGGTGCTTCTCCCTCATCTGCATGCACTGTTTCGCCCTCGGCAGTATCTATCGGCTGATTCGTGTTAGTCGGCTGAGACAAGACCCTCAAGATACCACAGATCATACCACCTGTGGCTGGAGGATCCAACCACGACGTCCCTTGGAGGCATTTACACAGTCGCCGTCGACTGGCTGGCTTCCTCCATGCCCTTCATAGTGATGGTGCATGGCCATGCTCTGGGAACTATGCCTTCAATCAGCACCTGTACGACTGGGTCACACGGAGTCAAGCCCGCTGGTTCTCCGCTGGACGGCCTATCGCTGGTACACGATGTTTGGACGCTGAGCTGAACTGGACAGACTGGAGGCGGTGACCGGGCTCGATGTCCATCTCGACTGCCTGGGGTCTCGTGGAGGAGGTGCCGATGGTGGAGGAGCCGAAGCGTGGTGTGGAGAACCGCTCTTCTAGGGCGGCCGGCTGACAAAAGTGCCTCCTGGCACAGCTGAGGATGGGCGAACCCTTCTCATCGCCTACTGGGAAGACGGTATCTGTGTGGTGGGGATGCGTGCCGCGTTGCCTCTCTCGCTCCCTCCCACCGAATGGGGCTGATGATCCGCGGAATGGGCTGTAGGCTGTTCGGCTGACTGAAACGGAAACAGGATGGTCAGTATGATGAAGCTAACCAACTCTAGGATGAGATCAGCATGAAGTCCGACGCGATATAAAATAATGAACACCATCTCACTGGCCGGCTCACCGTGTCGCCCGGCTGTTATATATTGCTGTCGCGGGTGCACGAGTAGAGTGTTGACTTTGCGCATGATTTAGTTGTCTGTCTTTATTAGTTTTTCTCAAGTATGTTTCCGGTATTTTCTGTGTTTATCTCCGCTTTTTCTGTTGTATATGTGCCGTTATTGTTTTTGTTTCGCTTTTAGTAGTTTTTTGGTTTGTTGATTTGATTTTACTAACCTCATAATTTGTCTCGCTGTTCAGATGTGAGTATAGATTTGAGTTTGATCTGTTTCATTACTGCGGAAACCCTTGCTCTTCGTTCTTTAGTTGGTAATTAATTATTTTTTGCGCTGCCCCCGCGTACTATTTATTGCATCTGTAACATATGTGGGCCCTCGACTTGGAATTATCGATGTTGAGATATTTCTGTGACTATTTGTTCTTTGACGTGTATTTAACATAAATTCAGTGTTCATTACGTTTTTCATTTGCTCGCTTCTGTTTATTTTCTCTTTCCCCTTTAAAGGTTGTGGTGGTGCCATAGCCGGGGAGTGCGCTGTCGCTGTGGTTGGGTGCCCTGTTTGTGCTGGCTATGTCTGTGTGTTATATGAAAAACAATAAAAAATCTCAAAAAAAAGATAGTAAATGTCAAATAAATATCATGTTTCCAAGGAATTTAAGAGTAAAAGGAATGAGCAAAGGTTGCACTAGGCTGTGTTTTTGTTATATCTTTGTCCCCTTGACATAGATCATAGGCATATTTAGGTAAGTGAATAAAATGAAATAGGAGAAATAGTTTGGTACTTAAAACTCAAATTAATGTGGAAAGGTGAAGAGTTTTGTTTCTTTGGCATCTACAAATCCACTGATGAAGGTATGCAACTTTTGTGGTTAATTCTGGACAAACAGGCATTGGATTTAAAAGAAGATGGAAGGGAAAATCAAATGTTTTAGTCTAATTTGACCAGTCTGCTGGTAAAATTCATTTTTCCCTTATTAATATCATTTAAAATTATTGATCAACAGTGAGCATAAGATACTGTGTGGAAATAAATGTAAGCTGCCGAAATTACAACGAACACCACATCACTTACTTCTTTGTTTTCTCCCCACACTGTTCTGATCTGCCCGCTGTTTGATCCATGCTTCAAAACGACCTCCTTGGCCAAAACCACTGTTCCTGAACTTGCAGGGCAGCCCAGAATGCTTGATTCGCTGATACTCCTTAAAAAAACGTTTCTCGCCAAAATACCCACATCCCTCAAATCCACATTTAAGCTTGACACGGGACGGTGGAAGGGGCTTCAGCTTAATCGGAGCCATTTATCAGCCCTTCAACTATGGACGATGAAATCCAGGCTCAACCAGTTTACTCAAGATGTATACCAAAGTAATGCAAGAGAAAAATAATCAAAAACACAACCTTGCAACGCATTGCCTCCACCACACCACGGGATTCTAGGGCCTTGCACACTGGGGCAAATGGCCTCCAAAACCGGCCAAAACCTCCAATTTTGACATCTTCAAAATCGGACTTAATCGTTTGGCTCTGACAGAGAAATGTCCAAAACCTTGGAAAAGCATAATTGTATCCATTTTTCTCTTCTTTAGCCGCTTGCACAGATGCTGGAACACAGCGCATTAAACACGCTGCAGCTCGGCGTCAAGTTGACTCGAAATGAGGTACACTTTCTGATGCATTATCAACCATGGTCGCAGTCACAAAACCGTTATCTATTTATATCAATGGATAGCTGGGAACCTCCTGAAGACACTCAATGTTGAAAAGTACGAAATTTGGCAATAAGAGCCTGATAGTACTTGTAACTATTAGGGCATGTAAAGCTTCTAACTTATTCTCAAATCCTAAACTTCGTTAGACCTGCGAAAAAAACGCACAGCGAGTTTCACTTAGAAATTTATATGTAGTGATGCAATGTTGTGTCCTCTAACCAGCCGTGAAAAAAATTAGCTCGGCATCAGTTGTCCCAGGGGAGATATGTCACTTTTTGTGCGGCAATGTAGTCCAAGTAGCGCGGTGAGGCCGGCGGCTACGGCGGCCGTCGGCTCATGTTGCGCGGCAAATTAAGTAAGGACGGCTGACAGGGCGCCGTGGTCGAGTCGTGACAGGGGAAGGCGGACTTGCAAGACGCTGGGCAGAGAGTCAATCTGTGCAAAAACCGATTTTAACACGCGCACTGAGGATGAGGGAATATCAGAGAAGAGTCACCCATTTGTTCATGGAGAGCTCAAAACTACGACCAGAAGGACGCTGTTAAAAAACTAAAGAGATTTACAGGAATGTTTTCGTGCTACCATGAGTCTGGTCGTCGATCAGCCAAAGGCGGAGGGGGGGCAACGGCACAGCTAATGAAGGAAACACAACCCGCGGTTATTTCGGGAACCTCCGACAGTTTAGCGAGGCTACTGGGTAAGCCTGGATCTGCTACAAAGGTTTTCGGTAATATTAGGCGCACTATCATCATCAGGGGCGTAGCCAGGATTTCACTCGGGGTAGGGGGGGGGGGGTGGCGCCCCTAAAAGGGCCCCTGAGACAGCGCCAAAAGGGCCCTGATGGGGTAAAAAGGGCCATGCTTGTTACAGAATCGTGTCCTTAGGGGGACCCTTTGGGCCCTCAGGGGGCGGCTGTCCCTGCTCCCCCTTGGCTACGCCCCTGATCATCATCATCAAGAACCAAAATTGAGAAGTATCCGGCCTACGCTCTAGAGACAGCGAGGCTGTTTGTAAACGTGTACCCATGGTACAGCATACCGGCAACCATACTTAAGGTGCAAATGCACGGGGAAGATGTTACTGAGAGCAGGGGCGTCGCCACCGGGGGCCAGGGGGCTTGGCCCCCCACTTTTTGGTCAAAAATTTTCTGATCTCAGTCAAAATGGGAGAAAACCGGACATTCTTATAACCAGCCGCTGCAGAAGGCAACGAGGAGCCCAAATTCGAACAGTATTTGGTCCTTACGTGGAAAGTTTTTTGTCAGCGTCAGTTTGAAGTTTGGCTGCCCCCCCCCACTTCTTTTCCGGTGGTGACGCTTATGATTGAGAGCCTGAAAGTTTCCATAGGAGCATACATGGAGGAAGCCCAGGAGGCAAGGAATAGAGATCAACTTGCATTCAGGCAATATCATACCAGAAAGACATCCATAGTTGACAATCACTGATCAGTACCAGTACCTGCTTATCACCAATGACCTCGTGGGAACATGATCTCCGATGATATAAAATAAATCCAGAAGGCCCATGACAACGGAGGTTTCGAGCCCGGCAGTAACCCTCTTTATAAGCGGAAAGATAGTGGCACTAACCATTAATAATTCGATGGTGCGTGAGTGGGTATTTGGATGTGAGACTGCTTCAATAACTTAACTAGTTTTCAACGATAATTCTCGGGGTTAATGGATAGCAGACTGGATAAAGGGACGTGGGATATTAAATAGGAGGGTTACACAAAGATGCAAGAGAGGTCGCATGATTTAATGAACATTCCCTGTGAGTTTAATGTGTTGTCTGTTTCCGCATGTTTGTGCTCATTTTATGGGAAGAGTGACGGTAATCATTCCCTGGAATAGCGCTTAACATTATTGTGTCAATAAATGCAGCTCACGCACATGACCCTAGAAGTTTCGATATGGTTCGGTACTGGATTTAAAGATGTCAAATAGTGAAAGAGTGAATTTGTGCCATTATTTATCATGTGGTACTTAATAGTTAAACCAGAGTGAAGCCTCAGCAAGACCTCTGACTTATGATGACCTTGAATATGTCGGATCGGTTTTCGAAATATTACTTGTGTTTTTTTCTTACATTTCAACCGTCACTGGACCCACCTTATCTGATTCTGTCTCATTGAGTGTCTGCAAAACTGGAAAGAACGAAATCGAATTCCGATATTTATAAACCTTGAAAAATAGTTAATCTGATATGACCTGGTGTAGATACCCAATGTTTTATGGCTGGATAATGAAGTTCAGAGCAACAGCTTTCATTTGAGCACAAAAAAGTATTGCTAATCAAAGTATTTTTTTAGTTACGAGGTTTTGGCCTATTTTGAAGCCCAGTTGCCCCAGTGTGCCTTGGCCTCCGCCATATCCTCAAGGCAACACACCAAACCGCAGTGCTGCTTTTCTTCAAACCAAAGATACCTTTTACACCGGCTTTGCCGCAAGGGCGCTGTTCAAACAGCGCCCTTGCGGCAGCGTTGAGCGTACTTCCAAACGAAGGAAACGAAGGAAAAAAACTGTTTTGCCTGTCGCCTTTACCTTTACGGCGGCCTGTCGGGCCAGGCTGTCGCGTGCTATGGAATACAAATCGGGCCCGACAGGCCGGTGAAGGAATTTTTCCAGCAGAGGATTTTCTGGGTGACGTTTAAAAGGCCCTCTGTGCATAAGGCCCTCTATTCAAAGGTTCCTCGATTCATAAGTCCCTCGAAAAGACCCTCTGTGCATAAGGCCCTCTATTCAAAGGTCCCTCGATTCATAAGTCCCTCGATTTTCCATCGGTTCTTGCCGCACACTGGCTTGATATGGGAGAGGTGCAAATTCATGAAAAACTTGTTGAGTGAAAGAGGTGACAATTCTAATATTGAGTTTTTTAGAACAAAAATATTTTCTGCTTCCTTTCAAGATTTTTTTCTCACAGATTGTAAGATCTGTCGCAAGACCATACCGTGCCCTAAAATCTGTCGGGCACTTTATGACCCGAGAGCCCGACTTTTTGCAGCTCTGCTCTCCACCTTCATTGTAATACTCACTAGTAATGCTATTCATTGTACCTTCAATGTAAGCTAGACCCAGACTCACCGAAAATAGACCGAGAATTGAGTTGAAAGATGATTACCCAACTTAAACATAAAAATATATCAGGCCAGGAACGGCGGATTCCAGGGTGCAAGTGGTGCAGTTGCACCACTCGATTTTTTTCAAGTGGTGCAAAAGTATCTTTTTGCACCCCTTGTTTTGGCTTGGTCCAGGGAGGCGCCCCTCCCCCGGCCTCAGCCGGCGCCCCCGGCCGGTCAAAGAAAATCAAGCCTAATTACCGCCTACCTGAAGAGGTAGGATCCTCTGTGAAAAATAAACATTTTCATATATGAATAGCGCCCCCTTGCATCATAGCCGCGCCCTGGACAGAAAAATGCGCCCCCCCCTCTGAGTAAAGGCGCCCCTCTGGGTAGCATAGGCGTCCTTGGATAGCGTAGGCACCTCCTGGACAGCCGAGGTACCTCCGAAGAAGAGAACCGGCGCCCCTGGATATCACATGCGCCCCCTGGACAGCTAAATGCGCCCCCGCTAGAAAAGGCGCCCATGGATAACGTAGGCGCCCTTGGGTAGGAAAGGCGCCCCCTGGAGAGCAGAGGTACCTCCTGGAGAGAAAGACACCTCCCGGAGAGCAACGGCGGCTGGGACGGCGGATTCCGCGGGACAGGGTCTGCAGTTGCACACCATGAAAAATGATGGAGTGAAAAAGTATCTTCTCGCACACTTGGTTTTGACCAAGTCTGGAGAGGCGCCTCCTCCCCCACGGATTTGGGTGGCATCCCCGGATTTGGCCGCTGCCCCCGGCCGGTCAAGAGAAAATCAGACACATCGCCTATCTGAAGAGGTAGTACCCTCTGTGTAAAATAAAGTATATTTTTAAATATGAATGGCGCCCGCTGACATCAAAGCTGCGCCCTGGACAGAAAAAGGCGCCCATCCCCCTTGAGTAAAGGCGCCCCTCTGGATAGCAAAGGCGACCCCTAGACAGCAGAGGCGCCCCTGGACAAAAAAGGCGCCCCCAGTTGAGGAGTAACGACGCCCCTGGATAGCATAGGCTCCCTCCGGTTAGCACAGGCACTCCTGTACACCAAGAGGCGCCCTCCCCCCATAGAGCAAAGGCACCCCCTATGGATATCATAGGCTCCCTTGAATAGCAAAGGCGCTCCCTGGACAGCAGGAGCGCCCTCTGGATAGCAAAGGCGCCCCCAAACAGCAAATAAGCCCTTTGCTACTAAAGGCGCCCCAGATAACAGAAGCGCCCCATGGACAGAAGACACCCTCTGGATAGCATAGGCACCCCTGGACGGCAGAGGCGCCCCTAAAGCGGCACCCCAGGGTAGCATATGCGTCCCTGGTAAGCACAGGCACCCCTGGACAGCAAAAGGCGCCCCCGCCCCTGAGTAAAGGATCCGGGCCTCTGGATAGCATAGGCGCCCCTGGGTAGCGCAGGCGCCTCCTGGACAGCAGAGGCGCCTCCGAAGAAGATCAACGGCGCCCCTTGATATCATATGCGCCCCCTGGTTAGCACAGGCATCCCTGGATAGCAAAAGGCGCCCCCCGGAGAGAAAAGGTGCCCCCTCTGGAAAGAATAAGTACCCTTGGATAGGAAAGCCGCCCCCTGGAGAGCAAAGCAGAGTTTTTAAGGAAAACTCAGTGGGGGGGATTTTCTTGTGCTGGCCATTATAGTGTCTTGGGGGGTATGAAGCCCCATTTGGAGGGGGAGGGGCTTTAATAAAATTTACACGTGCTAGTGTTAAAAAATGTCTCCCAATTTTTTTTATTCCATATTCTAAAGATTAGAGATGCTGCCCAGGACTGCGTGTTTTTTTACGGAAAAAGGCCAAACCGGGTTTGAAAAAGGGCCAAAAGGGTCAAATTTTGTTTGCACTAATTTTTTCTATTTCGTCCAAGTTCTTCCCAGTAGGGCTGTTGGAGTCTGAGTCTCACTAAAGTCCTCAAGGGACTTGTCATGGAGACCCCGATCGCACCACCCGAACGAGCAACGCCCACAATGAAGGGTTAATTTAGAAGCCAAAGCTTAACCTCCCATAAAGCATAGGGACGGCCGCCTCGCTCATGTCACCCTCTCATCAGTCAGTTGCCAGCCGCCCTGTACGTCGGGTAAACTATTAGCCCTGTTCCAGCTGTCAGCACAGTTTTGTCAGCAGGACCTCTAACCTCTCCTCCAGAAAAGTAATATCAGCGCCATAATCGCCTCTTGTTTTTGCTAAGCAAAGGGAACTCAAACCTTTACACCATTAAAAATATTAGACTGCCACTTCGTGCACTTACTATTTTTCATCAGCGCAAACAGCAGGCCGTCAGCCCGTAAAACCTCTAGAACTAGTTCCCGGGGAGAGGCTACAGCCCTGTGACGTAGGCGTAACGCGGCCCGCTGATTGGTGCTGACAAAACTCTGCTGACAGCTGGAACAGGGCTACTGAGCGCCGGAGCTTCTCAGGGGAACCCATCCCAAGCCTGGACATGCACTGCCACTGCAACGTCCATGAAGTTAGCGACGGATTCGCATTCGGATTCAGCGACGGATTCGCCCGAAATGGCGTCTCCTGCGATTTCGCTCAAATTCACACCATAGGCTCCCCGTGCCCTCAGCAACTCACCCCTAAAGTGATTTTCTGTCACATTCACCCGTTCACCCGCTAGAGGTGAAAAAGTGAAATTCACCCGAAACGGCGTCTCCTGCGATTTCGCTCAAATTCACACCATAGGCTCCCCGTGCCCTCAGCAACTCACCCCTAAAGTGATTTTCTGTCACATTCACCCGTTCACCCGCTAGAGGTGAAAAGGTGAAATTCACCCGAAACGGCGTCTCCTGCGATTTCGCTCAAATTCACACCATAGGCTCCCCGTGCCCTCAGCAACTCACCCCTTAAGTGATTTTCTGTCACATTCACCCGTTCACCCGCTAGAGGTGAAAAAGTGAAATTCACCCGAAACGGCGTCTCCTGCGATTTCGCCCAAATTCACACCATAGGCTCCCCGTGCCCTCAGCAACTCACCCCTAAAGTGATTTTCTGTCACATTCACCCGTTCACCCGCTAGAGGTGAAAAGGTGAAATTCACCCGAAACGGCGTCTCCTGCGATTTCGCTCAAATTCACACCATAGGCTCCCCGTGCCCTCAGCAACTCACCCCTAAAGTGATTTTCCGTCACATTCACCCGTTCACCCGCTAGAGGTGAAAAAGTGAAATTCACACGAAACGGCGTCTCCTGCGATTTCGCTCAAATTCACACCATAGGCTTCCCGTGCCCTCAGCAACTCACCCCTAAAGTGATTTTCTGTCACATTCACCTGTTCACCCGCTAGAGGAGAAAAGGTGAAATTTTCCTAACCAGCGTCTTTAGCGTCGGATTCAGCGACGGATTCGCCCGAGATGGCGTCTCCTCCGATTTCGCTCAAATTCACACTATTGGCTCCCCGTGCCCTCAGCAACTCACAGCTAAAGTGATTTTCCGTCACAATCTCCCGTTCACCCGCTAGAGGTGAAAAGGTGAAATTCAAGCGAACCGGCATCTTCAGCGTCGGATTCAGCGACGGATTCGCCCGAAATGGCGTCTCCTGCGATTTCGCTCAAATTCACACCATAGGCTCCCCGTGCCCTCAGCAACTCACCCCTAAAGTGATTTTCTGTCACATTCACCTGTTCACCCGCTAGAGGTGAAAAAGTGAAATTCACCCGAAACGGCGTCTCCTGCGATTTCGCTCAAATTCACACCATAGGCTCCCCGTGCCCTCAGCAACTCACCCCTAAAGTTATTTTCTGTCACATTCACCCGTTCATCCGCTAGAGGTGAAAAAGTGAAATTCACCCGAAACAGCGTCTCCTGCGATTTCGCTCAAATTCACACCATAGGCTCCCCGTGCCCTGAGCAACTCACCCCTAAAGTGATTTTCTGTCACATTCACCCGTTCACCCGCTAGAGGTGAAAAGGTGAAATTTTCCTAACCAGCGTCTTTAGCGTCGGATTCAGCGACGGATTCGCCCGAAATGTCGTCTCCTCCGATTTCGCTCAAATTCACACCATAGGCTCCCCGTGCCCTCAGCAACTCACCCCTAAAGTGATTTTCTGTCACATTCACCTGTTTACCCGCTAGAGGTGAAAAAGTGAAATTCACCCGAAACGGCGTCTCCTGCGATTTCGCTCAAATTCACACCATAGGCTCCCCGTGCCCTCAGCAACTCACCCCTAAAGTGATTTTCTGTCACATTCACCCGTTCACCCGCTAGAGGTGAAAAGGTGAAATTCACCCGAAAGGGCGTCTCCTGCGATTTCGCTCAAATTCACACCATAGGCTCCCCGTGCCCTCAGCAACTCACCCCTAAAGTGATTTTCTGTCACATTCACCTGTTCACCCGCTAGAGGTGAAAAAGTGAAATTCACCCGAAACGGCGTCTCCTGCGATTTCGCTCAAATTCACACCATAGGCTCCCCGTGCCCTCAGCAACTCACCCCTAAAGTGATTTTCTGTCACATTCACCCGTTCACCCGCTAGAGGTGAAAAGGTGAAATTCACCCAAAACGGCGTCTCCTGCGATTTTGCTCAAATTCACACCATAGGCTCCCCGTGCCCTCAGCAACTCACCCCTTAAGTGATTTTCTGTCACATTCACCCGTTCACCCGCTAGAGGTGAAAAAGTGAAATTCACCCGAAACGGCGTCTCCTGCGATTTCGCTCAAATTCACACCATAGGCTCCCCGTCCCCTCAGCAACTCACCCCTAAAGTGATTTTCTGTCACATTCACCCGTTCACCCGCTAGAGGTGAAAAGGTGAAATTCACCCGAAACGGCGTCTCCTGCGATTTCGCTCAAATTCACACCATAGGCTCCCCGTGCCCTCAGCAACTCACCCCTAAAGTGATTTTCCGTCACATTCACCCGTTCACCCGCTAGAGGTGAAAAAGTGAAATTCACACGAAACGGCGTCTCCTGCGATTTCGCTCAAATTCACACCATAGGCTTCCCGTGCCCTCAGCAACTCACCCCTAAAGTGATTTTCTGTCACATTCACCCGTTCACCCGCTAGAGGTGAAAAGGTGAAATTTTCCTAACCAGCGTCTTTAGCGTCGGATTCAGCGACGGATTCGCCCGAGATGGCGTCTCCTCCGATTTCGCTCAAATTCACACTATTGGCTCCCCGTGCCCTCAGCAACTCACAGCTAAAGTGATTTTCCGTCACAATCTCCCGTTCACCCGCTAGAGGTGAAAAGGTGAAATTCAAGCGAACCGGCATCTTCAGCGTCGGATTCAGCGACGGATTCGCCCGAAATGGCGTCTCCTGCGATTTCGCTCAAATTCACACCATAGGCTCCCCGTGCCCTCAGCAACTCACCCCTAAAGTGATTTTTTGTCACATTCACCCGTTCACCCGCTAGAGGTGAAAAGGTGAAATTCACCCGAAACGGCGTCTCCTGCAATTTCGTTCAAATTCACACCATAGGCTCCCCGTGCCGTCAGCAACTCACCCCTAAAGTGATTTTCCGTCACATTCACCCGTTCACCCGCTAGAGGTGAAAAAGTGAAATTCACCCAAAGCGGCGTCATTTAACATGGGAAATTGAATGATTAAATATCCCTTTTTTAAAAGAGGCTTAGAACCGAAGATAAAATGTTTATTTATTGTATTTGGGATACACTTGATTACCGTGTATTCTCACAAATTCGTAAGCGGGCAGTATCATAAGCGGGAGTTTGACGCAAGGAACAAAGGTGAAGGAATTTCCCCACGTTCATATGATGTCAGCCAGGCGATGTGGAATCCCTCTTGAACGCAGCCCCCTCCAACAGCAAGCGCAGACATAAGCGGATCCAGGATTGCCGATCGGGGGGGCACCTTACCGGGGGCGCCATCCGGACCGGGGGGGCGCCATCCGGACCAGGGGGCGCCACTTATGACCGGGAAAAGCTATCAGGTGGGCGCCAAATCCTATCAGTGGGCGCCGACTTTGGCATCCTGGGGGGTGGGGTGGGAAGCGACATTTGAGGGGGGCACCATCGACCTTTCAGGGGGCGCCGAGGGTCGATCGGGGGGGCACGTGCCCCCTTGCCCCCTGGATCCGCCTATGAGCGCAGACCACCGGATGTGACGTCACACCGCGTAGCATATAACATCGGAAAATTAAATTATTTAATATCCAAATTTTTGCAAAAAGAGGTTCAGAATCCAACGTAAAATGCTTATCAATTGCATTTGGTATAAACTTGATAAACTTGATTAAGTGAGAAGATATTTTTAGTCATTTTGGTAAACTTTTATCTTACTGTGATGAATGTACTGTGAAGTCGAAGACGCTTAGATCCGCTGGCTCGAGCATTACCTGTAACCATCAGTCGACTGCCGCCTCGCCTGTTCCTCACGGATGTGAAGAGCGTTTCTGGTCAAGATCTTTGTCTGGTCAAGTGATCTCGTTTGTGTGGTGGCCAAAACCACCTCTCCTCGTCTAGTTAACCCTTGCCCCGGTGGCGGGTACGAGCCACCTTCGCCCTGGTGGGGGGCTAAAAAGACCCCCCACGATCTCAAAAACTAAGAGAGCTAGAAAAAAGTGCAAAACGGCAATCGAAAGCTCTTCGAAAATTATATCGAAAATACTTCGGTCATTTTTCTTGTCAGGTCAATATCAAGGTCACCAGAGGTCAAAATAGGTCAAAATCGCTAATATGAGGTGTACTAAGAAAACCTCATATATCTCAGAAACTATGATAGCTAGAAACATTTTTCTAACACCATTCGAAAGCTCTTGAGATGCGCTTTCATTACAGTGGCATTCATTTTCGTGTCAGGTCAAAGCCTAAGGAGCTACAGGTCACTAAATATTGGGCATATTCTTGGGAATGTCCATAGCCACCCATGCATAAAGGCGTTTACTTTTTCGCTAATAGCTTCCAAACCAAACAAGATACAGCCATAGTTTATGCACCATTGCAATCCTCTCGTCAATACGAATCGAATGATATATGATATTGCTATGCCAGGTCAAATTTAAGAATTTGACCTGACCCAGGTCAACGGTCTGACCCAACTTGACCTGGTATAGTCATGATGTATATCATTTGACTTCCAGTGACTATACAAACACTTTGGTGACAAAATAAAAGCTCTATCTTAGTTAAGTCAAATTTTATAGACGAAAACACCAAAAAATGCTTATTTGACCTAAGGTGACCTTTTAAAGGTCACAAGTCAAAAATTTTGGCATCAGCTTCAGAAATGGGCTAAGAGCAAGTCGCAACCGATGTTTGAAGTTGATTCCATCCATACTTACTGAGAAAAGCTCATTTCGTGATTTTCCCCATGTATTGACAATGGGGAGGTCATGCTCTGCACATGACCTTAGGTCACCAGTATCAAAAATCCCGGAACAAATTTTGTAGCTCCTGGTGGGCCCAATATGTGGTATACGTTTGAACTTAATAGATTAACGCCTCTTTTAGTTATGCGGTCCTAAACATTTTTGAGGTGAGGTCACTTCACCTGGCCTGGTGACCTGACCTGATATGACCTTGAGCCAAAATTTTCAGCAAAGATGTAAAAATGATGAAGGAACAGCTAGACCAAGTTTGGCGGCGCTGCGCGCCGCCGTTTTTTAGTCACTTTGGAAAAACCCGAGGGGGTCTAAAAAGACCCCCACCCGGGCGAAGGTTAAGTAGTCTTATTTGTTTGGTGCCGTGGCACTGTTCGAAACCGGGCAGAAACATGGTGGCTAAGCTGTGCCAGTGCCTTTTGGCTCGTTAGAAGCGGATTCCAGCCTGGGCTTCTGGCCTAATGAAAAACATTTGTTTTGAAATATTCCTTTGACCGTCCGTGCAATATGCTGGAACAAAATATAGTCAGGATTCCTTGTTTTTGCCATTTGGTGAACGCGCGCGGGTGAACGGGTGAATGTGACCGAATATCACTTTAGCTGTGAGTTCCTGAGGGCACGGGGAGCCTAAGGTGCGAATTTGAGCGAAATCGCAGGAGACGCCATTTCGGGCGAATCTGTCGCTGAAGCCGACGCTGAAGATGCCGGTTCGCTTGAATTTCACTTTTTCACCTCTAGCGGGTGAACGGGAGATTGTGACGGAAAATCACTTTAGCTGTAAGCTGCTGAGGGCACGGGGAGCCAATGGTGTGAATTTGCGCGAAATCGGAGGAGACGCCATCTTGGGCGAATCCGTCGCTGAATCCGACGCTAAAGACGCCGGTTAGGGAGAATTTCACCTTTTCACCTCTAGCGGGTGAACGGGTGAGTGTGACGGAAAATCAATTTAGGGGTGAGTTTCTGAGTGCACGGGGAGCCAATGGTGTGAATTTGAGCGAAATCGCAGGAGACGCCACTTTGGGTGAATTTCACTTTTTCACCTCTAGCGGGTGAACAGGTGAATGTGACAGAAAACCACTTAAGCTGTAATTTGCTAAGGGCAAGGGGAGCCTATGGTGTGAATTTGAGCGAAATCGCAGGAGACGCCACTTTGGGTGAATTTCACTTTTTCACCTCTAGCGGGTGAACGGGTGAGTGTGACGAAAAATCACTTTAGGGGTGAGTTGCTGAGGGCACGGGGAGCCTATGGTGTGAATTTGAGCGAAATCGCAGGAGACGCCGTTTCGGGTGAATTTCACCTTTTCACCTCTAGCGGGTGAACGGGTGAATGTGACAGAAAATCACTTTAGGGGTGAGTTGCTGAGGGCACGGGAAGCCAGTAGTGTGAATTTGAGCGAAATCGGAGAAGACGCCATCTCGGGCGAATCCGTCGCTGAATCCGACGCTAAAGACGCTGGTTAGGAAAATTTCACCTTTTCACCTCTAGCGGGTGAACGGGTGAGTGTGACGAAAAATCACTTTAGGTGTGAGTTGCTGAGGGCACGGGGAGCCTATGGTGTGAATTTGAGCGAAATCGCAGGAGACGCCGTTTCGGGTGAATTCAACTTTTTTACCTCTAGCGGGTGAACGGGTGAATGTGACAGAAAATCACTTTAGGGGTGAGTTGCGGAGGGCACGGGGAGCCCATGGTGTGAATTTGAGCGAAATCGCAGGAGACGCCGTTTCGGGTGAATTTCACCTTTTCACCTCTAGCGGGTGAACGGGTGAATGTGACAGAAAATCACTTTAGGGCTGAGTTGCTGAGGGCGCGGGGAGCCAATAGTGTGAATTTGAGCGAAATCGGAGGAGACGCCATCTCGGGCGAATCCGACGCTAAAGACGCTGGTTAGGAAAATTTCACCTTTTCACCTCTAGCGGGTGAACGGGTGAATGTGACAGAAAATCAATTTAGGGGTGAGTTGCTGAGGGCACGGGAAGCCTATGGTGTGAATTTGAGCGAAATCGCAGGAGACGCCGTTTCGGGTGAATTTCACTTTTTCACCTCTAGCGGGTGAACGGGTGAATGTGACAGAAAATCACTTAAGGGGTGAGTTGCTGAGGGCACGGGGGAGCCTATGGTGTGAATTTGAGCGAAATCGCAGGAGACGCCGTTTCGGGTGAATTTCACCTTTTCACCTCTAGCGGGTGAACGGGTGAATGTGACAGAAAATCACTTTAGGGGTGAGTTGCTGAGGGCACGGGGAGCCTATGGTGTGAATTTGAGCGAAATCGCAGGAGACGCCGTTTCGGGTGAATTTCACCTTTTCACCTCTAGCGGGTGAACGGGTGAATGTGACAGAAAATCACTTTAGGGGTGAGTTGCTGAGGGAACGGGGAGCCTATGGTGTGAATTTGAGCGAAATCGCAGGAGACGCCGTTTCGGGTGAATTTCACTTTTTCACCTCTAGCGGGTGAACGGGTGAATGTGACAGAAAATCACTTTAGGGGTGAGTTGCTGAGGGCACGGGGAGCCTATGGTGTGAATTTGAGCGAAATCGCAGGAGACGCCGTTTCGGGTGAATTTCACTTTTTCACCTCTAGCGGGTGAACAGGTGAATGTGACAGAAAATCACTTAAGGGGTGAGTTGCTGAGGGCACGGGGAGCCTATGGTGTGAATTTGAGCGAAATCGCAGGAGACGCCGTTTCGGGTGAATTTCACCTTTTCACCTCTAGCGGGTGAACGGGTGAATGTGACAGAAAATCACTTTAGGGGTGAGTTGCTGAGGGAACGGGGAGCCTATGGTGTGAATTTGAGCGAAATCGCAGGAGACGCCGTTTCGGGTGAATTTCACTTTTTCACCTCTAGCGGGTGAACGGTTGAATGTGACAGAAAATCACTTTAGGGGTGAGTTGCTGAGGGCACGGGGAGCCTATGGTGTGAATTTGAGCGAAATCGCAGGAGACGCCGTTTCGGGTGAATTTCACCTTTTCACCTCTAGCGGGTGAACGGGTGAATGTGACAGAAAATCACTTTAGGGGTGAGTTGCTGAGGGCACGGGGGAGCCTTTGGTGTGAATTTGAGCGAAATCGCAGGAGACGCCATTTCGGGCGAATCCGTCGCTGAATCCGAATGCGAATCCGTCGCTAACTTCATGGACGTGCCACTGCATGCTTCTGAGCAGCGGGCCGGAGCCCGACGCTCTACCAACTGAGCTACCGGGGCGGCCAAATGGCCAGATAAATACCACAAAAGCCATATTTGAGGCTAAAACGACCCCTATCGGTTGTCACAAACCCACAGAAAAAGGACAGAGCACTCTTGTATCACTGCAGTGAACAGTAAACTGTATAAAACTAAATGTTGATAGTTCGATATTGACTTGACGAAATATTTTTAGCACACTGCCTATTTCATAAGAAGCCAGGAGTGCCCTTCCAAGCCCGTGTGGCCACCCAATGATTTTATCCACAAAACTGAACAATTTGTTAGTAGCATCAATTATCTTGGCCGCATCACTCCCCGCTAACATTTGATATTTTTCCTGCTTTCCCTGTGAATTGTTTGCTCCTGAACATAGGCAGATTCAGGATTGCGGATCGGAGGGGGAGGGCACACTCCCGGGGGCGCCATTCGGAGCAGGGGACGCCACTTTTGACCGGAAAAACCTATCAGGTGGGCGTAAAATCCTATCGGTGAGCACTGATTTTCGCATCCTGGGTGGAGGGTGGGAAGCGCCATTTCAGGCGGGTGCCATCAACCTTTCAGGGGGCGCCGTGACCATTTCAGGGGGCGTCGAGGATCGATCGGGGGGCTGCATCTGCCCCCCCTCTTTGCCCCCTGGATCCGTGTATGGGCGGATCTAGAATTTTGGTAAGTGGGGGGAAAGCGGAGCCTCAGAGTGCGCGCTTTACCATCAACTTTTCACCCAAAGGGCGCCTATGCACGACCTCGTGTTCGGTTTTCGGTTGCCGTCATTTTTGTGGATCGTATTTTGAACAACGTTCTGTCCCTCCCTCCCTCAGCCATAACAGTTTGTACCAGCCAAGCAAGATGCCTATTTGGCGTGATATTTGAAACGATGAATTGCTAAAGAGTTCAGTCCATACTTTTTTCGGCACCTCTTGAAAAAACTGTAACTGCCACTAGGTCATGGAGAAATGCAAGACACTTGGGAAGATGCAACAGCCGAAAATAAAGGTACATATCTGAGGATTTTTCTTTTCATGAAGAGGGGTTAAGTTTATTTTAATATCAAATATGATATGCATCATTTTGCTTTCCACGTGGCCAAGATTCGTAAGATAATGGTGAGAGGACATTGAAAATAATCGCAGCGAGTGTGAACCTGGCCTGTGCGCTGTCCCAGAAAATTATCTCAGCGGAGAAGCTTTGACATTGTATGCAATGCAAACCGGACTTTAACCCACATTATTAATCGATACTAAAAAAATAATGTTTCAACCAGATGGCAGACTCAAGGAGATATAAGGAAAGTTGAAACGTTAAGATAAACACAGAATGAGGTATGTGGGCATTTCCCATCGACCTTTATCTATATTCTTCAATTCGTCAGCTTGAGAGAATTGCTCTTGTGCGTGAAATTTCGAGATGTGTAAAAGAATTTTGGTGGCCATGTGATTGAATGCTAAAATAGATCATGGCAGGAATAGGTATGTGTGATTTGTGACATAAATGGGACCAACTAGAATAAAAAGAAGACAGTTTCAACGTGTCCAGGTACTCTCTTGATAAATTGATAACTTTTTTTCGTTTATTTGCTGTGATTTGCGCGTTTAATGATCACAAGTCATTGTCCTTTAACACGTACTGCATTTCTCTCGAGCAACAAGAATACAAAAAATCAGTTAGCAGTTTCACGTAATTGAAAGAAGTTTCCAGTAACCATTTCGACAGTTCCTTGACTAGTCCCGAATGCGGTCATTTTCTCACTGTGCAAACGACCAATCATTTCGATATCCGTTTTAGGTCATCATCTAATACCTAACGCTTTTAAAACGGTGAGTTATGTGCAGTGTTCTGTGACGTATTTCTACATGAGAAACAGTAGAGTTTGTTCGGCACGTGTCGAACATGACTAAATTGTCTGCCTAGTGCACGAGGTGTGAGAATACAGACTGTGGAATAGAATTAAAGAGTTTACACCTTCTATGAATTAGAGAATAATGAATAACATATAATCCAACAATAGAGAACGAAACATGGTGTCAGAAGTGAACGTAATTCTTGCACTCAATTAAAGCATTACTTCCGTATATCATTCTTGATTGTTATTATTACTAATTATTGTGAATAGGAGACAAAAAGAATGGCTCAAGGAACAGGAATGTTGGGACTCCCCATTCCCCCTCCCCTCTTACCCGGTGTCCTAACCAAGACGCAACGCGTCGCAAGGCGCTGCACGCCGTCGATCTGCCGCAACGAACGGGATTTTCGGTCAGGACACAAAACGCACTGCCGCAACGCGTAGCACGGCGTTGCAACGCGTCGCAGCAAAAATTGAACAATGTCCAACTTTTGACGCCAACGGTTTGCGTCAGAAGCCGATATCCGTGTTATTTGCTGTTGTTCTTAGTCATTAAATGCAATGCATGTTTTAGAATAATAATGCAAATTGGAATTCATGCTGAAAAAATCTATGGAAACAGGACATTATTACCTTTTTCTCCTAATTCGTTCTTTTAATAGTTCTTGATGCCAGCCAAGTTTTGATTTTTGGCAAACAACAGTTCGTCGCAACTTGAGCTACTAGATTGCTACCAAAGCTGAACCTTTCCTCTGTCGGCCAAACCTCCAAAATTACCGCTCTGCAACTGACGCCGACGGTCGCCGACGGTTGCCGACGGTTGCCGACGGTCGCCGACGGTTGCCGACCGTCGGCGACCGTTTGGTTAGGACACCGGGTTAGTTACTGAATCTGAGTCTCTGGCTACAAATTGGAAAACATGGAAAAGACAGTGTAATAATTTTTCCATAGCCACTGGATTGAATGAAAGACCAGAAAGTATACAGGTTGCAACCTTACTCACTTGTCTGGGACCGGAGGCTCTGAGTGTTTTAGACGGAATATGTCCAGATGAAGACGACCAAAAGCAAATCATGATCGTACTCAACAAGTTTGAAGAGTTCTGTGTCGGAAGAACCAATGAAAAATTTGAAAGATATCAGTTTGATATCAGAGACCAAGAAAGCGGCGAAACCATTGACCGCTACGTAGCTGAACTACGCAATCTCGCCAGAACGTGCAATTACGCAAACCTTGAGGAAAGTCTCATAAGGGATATAATTGTTTTGGGAGTTCCAAGTGCTGCCGTGAGAAAAAGACTACTACAAGAAAATGATTTGACACTAACAGAAGCAATACAAGTGGTCAAAGCCCACAGGCAACGAGTAAACAAACGATGGCGTTTGAAAACCAGACAAGCAATGAAGTACACAATTCTTACAAAGAGCATCGGCCCAAGGACAACCGTAGTGCAGGCACCGGTTCCTCTAATAGCCGAGATCGGATGGATACAAGAAGAACCGTTGGCAATCACCGAAACTGCAAGTTTTGCGGACGATCGCATGAATTCAGGAAGGAATGTTGCCCAGCATGGGAGCTACATGCCAGGTATGCGGCCGAAAAAAATCATTTCGCCGCAAATGATTTTTCGGGCTTGGCCACGTGCTTCACTTCAAACTTTCATGATTTGATCATCGTCATTTGCTGCCGAGAAAAAATGACTTTTTCAGCTTGAATGAAATAAGACAAAATTCAAGAACAAGAGGTAGAACTGGTCGCGCTCTGCTTCTCTGGCATGGGGACCTAAGATGAGAATACCTGAATCTTAAACTTAAATACGTGCGTCAACCCTATGAGCGTGTGATGATCTCATCTGATGCTGTAAAAATGGAAAGATTATATTTCATACGTCAGAAAGCTAGTCCCATTTGTCATCTCACTGATAACACTGCAACTGAGAAACAGTAAAAAAGGCTTCCAACAGGATTAGCACCGTGATAGCGATAATATCATCTGTATACTGAATGTTGCCTGATAAGACAGGCGTCTTCTAGAGCGGTAATGGGCCATCCCCAGGCTCGAGCGACTTTTTCTATGTATAAACACTCAATTTTAGACAATTATCATTCGTTTCCGTGCTTATTTAGCTCGCTTGCCCGTCACTAACGAATAGCTGAGCTCGCCCCTGGCCGATAAGCCACAGCCACGAGCTGTCTCTCGGGCGCTATATTCGATCCCGGGACTAGAGTGCCTCGCAACGGGTCAGGACGCACCAGCCACCGAGGTAAGAGAAACCAGAACAGGGCGGGAGATAGAAGGCGTGACGCGGCGGTAGCGCCGTCGTCAGATATCGAGAACATGGAGGAAAGCTCGCTACTTCGTGCCTTTTCTCGGACATCAAAAACTAGTCAGACCACCTTCAAGAGAACAAGTGTGTGCGTTTCGCCTGAGTCGTGCCGGCACAGACTCAGTGCCTCATGGTATCTTCAACGTGTGCACGAATGCTGTTAATGTTTGATTTATGTCTGCATTGGAAAGTCCCCGCTGGAGATGTAACCGTTTCAGTTTGCCTCAAAGCCTAACGACATGAGCAGGATAGGGGTTTTGTCTTCCGTCTATAAATAGCATTCAACGATGGTACTATAAAACATTTAGTATATCATGATATATCATTTTATGCCACTATATATCACTATATTATATAATATACTATTCGTAAATCAGAGGGGTGAACGTCCTTCAAAGATTATGGGGCCTCGACTTAAGCTCTTTTGTATTTCGCTCTATTACTTGCGTCGACCCATGTAAACGTTCCAAGTTTATGTTTTGAGAATTTCATGGGCAGCGTTTTCAAAGACAGCCAATATGTTCAAAATTTGCCTCCCGTCCCCCACCATTGCTAGTCCGGGGTCAGCACCATTGGAGGACGCAGAGGGGGAGGAATTCCGGCCATGGTCCCCCCACAAAGCGTTGGAAGGGGGCTATACTATCTTTTGGTTATGGTTTTTGGAAGTTGAGTTCAAAAGAAAGCAACAGTAATTAGAACTGTAGCCCAATCTTACAGTCTGCTCACAAAAAGTCACTTGCCCAGCGCTAAATATCACCGACCAATGACACTCTCGAGCTGAAGCGGCGAGCATCGGCGGATCCAGGGGGAGAGGAGGCAGAGGGGCCGTGGCCCCCACCAAAGCCTTAAATAGTATCTTTTGGCCCCCAAAGGACCAGATTTTGGCTGTTTTTTGAAAACCTTATGTTTCGCGATTTTTTCTCGATTTTGCCCCCAAACGTTAGTTTGGCCCCTCAAAAAGCTGCTCCTAGATCCGCCAATGGTGACACCATTGCAATAGTGGCGAGGAGATAACACTCAGGCCAGAAAATCACATCCGGCCTGAGATGGCTCTCATAGCTCTCAGAAGCCTACTAGTGCGTTGAACATGCCTGTGGGGGTCCATACACCTGAATCCAAATTTCTGCCGCGAGGTCTGCCAAAGGTGGTGAAGAATAACACTTCTGGGACCCGGTCTGACCCTCAGCCCCAGCGGTGTAACTCTGTGATAATCTTTAGGGTGCTTATTCCTAGCCAACCCATAACATTTTACTGGCAGTGTTAGGGGATGAAAAACGTAAATGTAACCTTACACTTTTGTCCTTACACCTTTGTTCTGCGACATTGAAGTAAACACCGCTCTCACAAAATTATCCCACACACTTTAGACGCGGGCAAAGGGGATTTGCACAGAACGCCTTATAAAAAAGCTCTTAACTAACTAGCTAACACTTTTGTCGAAACATTTCTAATGACTTTTTTCTTGCTTTATTTGCACTCCACACTGTTCCCCCTCGGATCAAAAAATAGTTTGGCCCCCTGGTTTGAGCGTTTGGGTGAGTATGGCCCAAATGCCACCCCCTGGATCCGCCAGTGACTTAACAGGCGCCCTGCTGGGGGTCGAAATTAGCCCCCTCCTGGTTTCCCCCAGATAACGCAAAAACCAAGAGACGCAGAGCAACGAAACTTACAGTACCTTATTCCTGATCAATCCTACGCATCTCATAAAATTTTTTAGGGCAGGTCATGTCAGGTCAAGGAGCTATCTAAGGTCCAGCGACACGACCTCAAAACCTAAAATTACGAGTTTGATGCGGCGCCAACCGATCAGTTTGAAACTCTCACAATATGATGAGGCTATTAGGGTCTACAAATCTGCTATCTCAGGATTTTAATATTGTTGACCGAAGGTGGGGTCAATTTTTTGGTCACGCCATTATAAGTCTATGGAGAAAAATAGAAAGGGCTCGTTTTTGGTAGATCCGGGATAGATAAAGCTAAAAATGTTCAAACAGTGTATTCGTACCACGATCTTGACCATAAAGCTGAGTTTTAGACCATCTGACCTTTCAAAGGTCATGTCAGGTCACAGGAGCATACTGTGATTGTTTTGCCAATAACTTCTCACTGAATTGAGATAAAGCTCCCATTTTTCTTTAATTGTGATGGATTGTCACGAGGAGTCGATTGATATGCAATATGACCATACCAGATCACCCTGTGACCTTGACATAGCTCGATGTCAGGTCATTTTCACAGTTTGACCTAGGAAGGTCATATTATACATCATTCGACTCGCCGCAATGAGAGGAATCCAATGATGCATAAATATGTGCTCTAGCTCCGCTGAGAAAAAATCTAGAGGGAGGAACGTACACTGCCCTGTTGTAAGCCTATGGGACCTTATTTGACCTATGCTGACCTCGATATTGACCTGACATAAAAATACTTCGTATAATTTCTCTTCGTCTCGTCAAGAGCTTTCAAACGCCGTCCGTAATATTTCTTTAGCTTTCCTGGGAAATGAGATACGGAGGGAGGGGGCGAAATTCGCCCCCCTCCAGCGGGGCGCGTCATGCCAGGACCCCAGCGGGGCGCGTGTTAACATACTTTAAGAGATACGCCCAAAAACTGGGGTAAAAAAAACTTTCGGCACATGGAGGCAGTGCTCACTATTTTCCAGCCGTTCCAGTGCCATGTTTTCAGCAACAAAACAAACGATAAGCCGAGTTACCTTCGGCCCCTCCGAAGTCGAAGACCCTTTCCCACAAGTTCAAAATAGTTCCTGCACGGATGCTTTAACACGCGCCCCGCTGGGGGGGCGAAATTCGCCCACTCCCCTTCTGGTTTTCCCCGGATAAGGCAAAGACGAAGAGACGCAGAGCAACGAAACTTACAGTACCTTATCCCTGATCAATTTTACGCCTCTGAATTTTCTAGGTCAAGTCGTGTCAGGTCAAGGGGCTATCGACGGTCAAGTGGCCCGACCTCAAAACCTAAAATCACAAGTTTGAGGCGGCGCCTAAGGAACATCTGCTCACCGATCAGTTTGAAACTTTCACAATATGATAAGGTCATTTGGGTCTAAAAATCCGCTATCTCAGAATTTTGATATCATTGACTTAACACGCGCATTGACGGGGGCGGGTACCCGCCCCTCCCCTCGGGTTTTTCGGAGATAGTAGAAAAACGGCGGCGCGTAGCGCCGCCATACTTGGTATACCTTTTTCCTCATCATTTTTACAACTTCTGTGAAAAATTTAAGGTTAGGTCATCTCAGGTCAGGTCACCAGTACAGGTCAAGTGACCCGACCTAAAAAAAAGTTTAAGATAGCATAAGTCGGAGCAGGGGTGAACTTATCCGATTGAAACTCATAACACATAATGGCCCCACCGAGTTCTCTAACATATGTTCCGGTGTTTTTGATATCGATGACCTAAGGTCAGGTACGAGGCATGACCTCTCCATTGGAAATACATGGGAAAAATGGTTTTTACGGAATAACTCAGTAACGGATGGTGATAGAGCATTTATTTTAGCTGCATTAGACTCGCCTGGGCTTTGCGGTTCTAATGATATGCATTTTATATAATTTGACCCTGATCTGACCTCAGGTCAGGTCAAATCCTTGATTTGACCTAGCAAGGTCAAGTTATATATCATTCGATTCGGCTTGCTAAGAGGATTCATATAGTTCCAGTCGTTTTGCTCTATCTTTACTTGTTCAGATGAAATGCCCGAAAAACTGAATTTAACATGTTATCCCTATGACGGGCATGTTTTGACCTCTCGTGACCTTAACCCTATTTCCGTCAGGCTCCCGGCTACCCCTATTTCCGGCAGGGGGGCAATATCGGCCCCCCTAAGATCTCGTAATCTAACCGGCCGATTTTGAAAATTCAAAGTGCTATAGATTCCCCTGACGCTCAACTTTATTTTGAAAAAAAGAAAATTTCAAAATTTTGATTTTTAAGGAGAAAGTCGTGCAAAATATACAATTTTTGTGTATTTTTTAGATTTTCCATAACCCTTGTCTCTGTTGTACGATTTTCACAAAACTAATTCAGATTTACAAATAATTGACCCAAAATTGTCATATACTCGAGTTACGCAAAAATTCGAAATTCAATGGCAGTTCCAGGACCAGGACTATGAGGGGAAATATATACAACCTTAAAAGTTTTTGTTACGCGGATTAGAAGCCGTGATATACTGCTTGGCATCTTTGACACATAAATAAATGAAAAAAAGTGAAAAACTCATCAGGGGCGGATGCAGTAAGGTAAAACAGTGGGGTAAAATACATCCCAACAATATGCGAGTGGTATGCATGAGTATATTAGTCCCTCGACTAGTTGAAATTTATTTCTGATAATTTTTACCCTCCCATGGCAGCTCTGGGAAAGGGGGTGACATAGGCGGATCAAGGACTCTCGTCGTGGGGGGGCGGGTGGGGGTGATTGGAAACACATTTTTAATATACAACGATATTGAGTCGCGGCGGTGATACTGGCTGGGAATATGCATTTTGAAAATGTGTAGTGACTGGACACGCCTCTGGTAATCTAGAATTTGGTTATAACTATTTTGAATTTTCATATACCCAATTGTATTCGCCCTGGCACGGCTGTAAGCAGTCTTCTCACTTACTAACGTTTAGTCCTTCTTGATAACATTCCCCCCATTTTGAACTGCTGTAACCGCCCCTGATGAATACAAATAGTGACAATTGTGAATGCACTATCATCTCACATAAAAAATGATATAATAAAACCATATAACTGGTATCAGGATCAGCAGAGACGGCTTCCTTTTACAAAGAACCCATCGCATACGATAATACTTGGTTTGTGGATAGAACCTCCCCAAAAACCCAGCCATAGCTCCGCCCCTGGTAAATATATAATATTGACAATTTCAGAAAACCTGTCTGTACTAGTTTTAGGAAAAGTCAGGAAGTTTCAAAGTTCTATCGCAAGCCGTTTCGGAGATATTCTTGAAAAACCTTAGGGGGCAATATTAGCCCCCCTGCCGGAAATAGGGTTAAATGTGACCTGACAAAAAAATGGTTCAAATGTTTTCGATGGAGAAGTGGATGGGCAGCCCAACGCCGTTTACCGTTTTTCGCTACCTACCGTGGTTCTCGAGATCTTAGGGGGCGGGTACCCGCCCCCGTCAATGCGAACGTGGCTCAGACCCCCGTCAATGCGCGTGTTAAGATGGGGTAAATTTTTGGTCACCATATTATAAGTCTATGGTGAAAAATTGAAAGGTCTCGTTTTCAGTAAATACTGGATAGATAAAACCGAAAATTCTCAAACCGTGTATTCTTACCAAGATATTGATCTCAAAGTTGATTTTTGACCATTTGACCTCTCAAAGGTCATGTCAGGTCACAGGAGCATACAGTGATTGTTTTGTCCATAACTTCTCATTGAATTGAGATAAAGCTCTCATTTTGATAAGGTGATAAGCAGAGGTGGGCGGTCCGCTACTTTAGTCCGCTACTCCGCTACTCCGCAACTTGCGGACTCCTAAATGGTAGCGGAGTAGCGGTAGCGACTTCTCTACCAAAAAAGTAGCGGAGTAGCGGGTAGCGGACTCTAGAAAATTAAAAGCGCTACCGCTACCAGCAGCTTTTTAAGCGTATCCTAAATTCAAAATATTAGGCACGCAAAACAAGGTCTATGCCAACGAGGGGATTCATGTGGAGTTTGGAGTAGAAACGTCCTTAAAAGTAGCATAGTCAATTGATTTACAGGGGCTGTAATGGAGGCCAACATGGTGAAAGAGTAAATATATATCAAGCATGTCCTCTGAAGGCCATTGACTTCGTGGCCTCAGTATATTTTTTTGTTGTTTTAACCCGCGCCCCACCGGGGGTCCGGCGCCACCTTCGCCCCACCGGGGGCCATCGATGGCCCCCCTCTAACTCCGAAAATATGGGCGTTAGCGCAAATCTGCAAAGTGCAATAGAAAGCTCGCGTGAATTCAGTAAGAAATTACTTCGCATGTTTTAGTGCTCAGGTCAATGGTTTGACCTCCAGAGGTCAAATTAGGTCAAGATCGGGTATTTTCACTCAAATATGCAATGATTAAGCAAACTGGGCATAACTCTTATGTCATTAGAGCTATTGAGGCCTGGTAAAGTACATTTGATAGCAAATTGCCAGTACTTTTTCCGCTATGTGGAACGTAAAGACTTCCCGCCAGTGGTTTGACCGCCAGAGGTCACCTCGTGACCTAATATGACATGAGGTCACGAAAGGTCAAAAAGTGACCTTGCTGTATATCAAATGAAAGCCAGTGACAAGACAAACACGATAGTGTTTGTTTCACCGCTCTAGCTCAATTAGGTCAAAAGTTATTGTCAAAATACTGTTTTTGACCTCTGGTGACCTTGGATGACCTTGGAAAAGTCAAAGGGCAAATATGACCCCTGGGATCCGTGAAAGGGTGTCCAAAAACGTTGTTCTGAGCAGTCTGAGTATTTGCAATCATTTTTGTGGGTTTTATATCATGAAATAGCTTTTCCCCATGCTTTTCCAATGGGAGAGGTCGCCTCGTGACCTGACCTCAGGGCACGAAATCGAAAAATCCCGGATATACCTTGTAGACCCTGGAGGGGTCATGAAGTGTAGGAAGTTTCAAATCGATCGAGTTTGAAATGTAGCTCTTACAGAGCTCTAAAGGTGAAGTGAGGTGACCTTGGTTGACCTCGTCTGGTGACCTGACCTTGGATGACCCGGGGTAAAAAATTTCAGGGATGATGAGAAAATGTTGCAGTGAGAGGTAGAGCCCTCAACCGCGGTGCTGCGCCTCGTCGTTTTTCGGCTATCCCGAAAAACCTTAGGGGGCCATCGATGGCCCCCGGTGGGGCGAGGGTTAACCCTCGCCTAACCGGGCCATCGATGCCCCCTCCTAAGGTTTTTTCAAGATAGCAGAAAAACGACAAAACGCAGCACCGTGGTTGAGGGCTCTATCTCTCCTCATCATTTTCCCACCATCCCTGAAAATTTTTTATCCCAGGTCACCCAAGGTCAGGTCACCAGGCAAGGTCAACCAAGGTCACCTCACTTCAACTTCGAAGCTCTATAAGAGCTACATTTCTAAGTTAATCTATTTGAAACTTGTTACACTTCATGACCCTTCCAGGGTCTACAACGTGTATAGCCAGGATTTATCTATTTCGTGACCTGAGGTCAGGTCACGAGGCGACCTCTCCCATTGGAAAAGCATGGGGAAGAGCTGTCTCATGATATAAAAGCCACAAAAATGATTGCAAATACTCAGACTGCACAGAACAGCGTTTATGGACACCCTTTCACGGATCCCAGAGGTCATATTTGCCCTTTGACTTTTCCAAGGTCATCCAAGGTCACCAGGGGTCAAAAACAGTATTTTGACAATAACTTTTGACCTAATTAAGCTAGAGCGCTGAAACAAACACCATCGTATTTGCCTTGTCCCTGGCTTTCATTTGATATAAAACAAGGTCACTTTCTGACCTTTCATGACCTCAGGTCATATTAGGTCACGAGGTGGACCTCTCGAGGTCAAACCACTGGCAGGAGGTCCAACGAAAAGAGAAGATTGTGTGAATGATTGTGTTGGTGCATGCTTTTGGCATGGAGTGAACTTTGGCTCTAATATACGAATAAAAGTTGGCTGTCTGTGGAATTTATTTAGATCGACCTGGACATTTTCGGAGTAGCGCTTTGGTAGCGCTTTATACTAAAAAGTAGCGGTAGCGGAGTAGCGGAGTAGCGGGTAGCGCTTTCGTGTTTTCAAAAAAGTAGCGGAGTAGCGGTAGCGGTTTGACGTTACCAAGGTAGCGGAAGTAGCGGTAGCGGTTTAAAGAAATTGGTAGCGGCGCCCACCTCTGGTGATAAGTTGATAAGGTGGCCTGTGCTCTCGAATCCGGAAATGTAAAAATCACTGAAGATTATATATTCGGGCACAGCCCTTCATCAGAATCGTGTTCAAAATATCAAAAATTATCGGTCATAGTGTAGCCAGACCTCGAATTGAGCTTAAGACAAATGTCTTTTGGAATGAAAAAATTGGATGTCGTGGCAACAACGATCTTGGTACCTCTAACCTAAGAGTAATGCCGACAATGCAACAAGACTAGACCAGTATTTGTGTGACAGACTTCTTTATTATTTCACCCAAACACTGACTTTTCAATAGCAATGAAAAATTCGCTGAAGTATCTTAATCGGTTCTTTGTATGCTTCTGTTCTTATTATATATATATATATATATATATATATATATATATATATATATATATATATTCGTATAAAAATCGCTGGTTAAATTCGATGGCTGATGTTGCTTTTGAGATCTTCTTATTAGTTCGGATGATTGAGTTGACGATGTTTCTTTCTTCTCTGTTTAAAGCGTAGACCAATTCGCCAAAATTCATAGATAAGGAAATTAATAGGATTGGAAGAGTTAATATCATGTCAGGTAGGTAATATGGAACGCATTTTCCGACCGGTTTCACTTTGTTTTTTAAAGCATTATCAAGAAAAACATTGGAAATTCTGTTGAGGAACAACCTAAGTGGGCTCGGAGAGATTGCAACACATATTTGAATAACATTTTACACGAGCAACAGTATAACAACAAGCTTCGTCTGAGCAGATCAATATGATGTACAGTATTTAAGTTGGCAAGGTAAAGTTTACATTAGGCAACGCAAGCTGAAAATTAAAATAATGAGTATGTTTCTAGAGTACGTATTGAAAAACCTAACTGCGAAATGTTCACGATATCAATATGACAGTGTACATAAACGACTAAAATACAATTCATGTTGAGCAAATCTAAAACACAATCGAACATACTTCAGCTATTTATGTGAGCATGATATTAAACATATAACCGCACCTCAAATAAATAAGAATTAACTACCTAACTAAATGAGGACTCCTGTGGATAGCTCCTGCCGCTTCTGTGCCTACGTGCTACTGTGGACACAGATGCGGGAGGTACAGTATCCCCACCTCGGACATCTTCACAACCGCTTCTTCCTCCTCCATCATCTGTGCAGTTATGGGTTACCAAGGCTGCCTGCTGCTTGGTGCCCCATAAAGCTAACTTTTCCAGTCTATTGTTCCGCTGGCTGCATATGGGAGGAGCGTAGTCGCGAATATGTATGGCCTCTGCTATTTCAATACGTCTGGCATCACTCATATGATGTATTGAAATAGCAGAGGGCATACATATTCGTGACTACGCTCCTCCCATATGCAGCCAGCGGAACAATAGACTGGAAAAGTTAGCTTTATGGGGCACCAAGCAGCAGGCAGCCTTGGTAACCCATAACCGCACAGATGATGGAGGAGGAAGAAGCGGTTTTGAAGATGTCCGAGGTGGGGATACTGTGCCTCCCGCATCTGTGTCCACAGTGGCACGTAGGCACAGAAGCGGCAGGAGCTATCCACAGGAATCCTCATTTAGTTAGGTAGTTAATTTTTATTTATTTGAGGTGCGGTTATATGTTTAATATCATGCTCACATAAATAGCTGAAGTGTGTTCGATTGTGGTTTAGATTTGCTCAACATGAATTGTATTTTAGTCGTTTATATACACTGTCATATTGATATCGTGAATATTTTGCAGTTAGGTTTTTTCAATACGTACTCTAGAAACATACTCATTATTTTAATTTTCAGCCTGCGTTGCCTAATGTAAACTTTACCTTGCCAACTTAAATACTGTACATCATATTGATCTGCTCAGACGAAGCTTGTTGTTATATTGTTGTGATGATAATGTTATGAAAAAATTAACCGGCAATCGCTCATAGTATAATGAAATTGAAAATGCCAAATAGTATATTGATATTTCGACGACGTGTCTTCTTCAGGAGCAAGTTTTGAATTTGAAAGTCATTGATAGCAATGATTTTTAAATTCAATTTGAATTTAGGGCGAACAGCAAGCAGGTACACGCGAAAACAATGTTTAACATCTCGCGAAGGATACAGTGTGATGAGTTACCTACAAAAAGAGACATTTAAAAACTACAGGATACAGAAACTAAACACACATAAAAGCACAGTATACAACAAAACTATGGATGTAACAGTGAATAAAACAATTTTCAGCGATGGATGTGTGGTGGTATGGCGAGTGTTTATGCGTGGTGGTTTGGTCTTAAGTGGTATAAGTGTATGTGTATGGTACTGGTTGTAGGAGGCGCCACGAGGAGAATTGCTTATTTATTTGTGGTCTGCGGTTTCGGATTTCTATTGATTCTTTAATTTTGCATTCTGCCGAGTCTTTACAAACATGAATAATTTTTATTGCGAAGTCCTTGTCTGTGATGCGTGTAGTGGGGTGATGTGATATGGTGTGGTCTCCTAGATACTTACCCTTTTCTTTTCTCCTAGCGTGTCCTAAATGTTCCATGAAGCGGGTACGGATTTGGCGAGTTGTTTCCCCTTTATAAAACATGTTGCAAAGTAGGCATGTAATAAGGTATACTGTATTTTTGATGTGGCACCTCCCCTGTAACCCGGCGTCGCATGTGCTGCATGATTTCCTGTGTCCTTTAGGGCATGGTGGTGGGTTTAGTGATGATCTTATGAGGATGTTTGAGAGTGTTTCACCACTCTTCCAGGCTATCGTAATGTCTAGGTCTGTGGATCTGGCTGCGGTGGTGATCTTGTGCGTGAGCTGCTCATCAATGTGTGGGAGAGAGATGTAAGTTGTGTTCCTGTTCTTGTTCTTGGGACGTGGTTGGCATGGTTTATATTTGGCAGAGTTTTGTATGTTTTTGATGAGTTTGACCGGGTATCCGTTCGACATAAATAGTTCCATGATTTTTTCTAGGCCACGGTTTTTTGCAGGTAGGTCTGATCCCAGCCGGATGGCTCTAAGTGACTGTGAGTGTATAACAGATCTTTTAGTTTGCATAGGATGAGCGGAAGTGAAATGTAGAATTATCGGTGCGGTCATGGGTTTTATATAGAGTTCTGTGGTGTACTTTCCAGAGGGATGTACGGTCAGGAGGGTGTCTAGAAATGGAATCTGTTGATGTTGAGAGTGGTCTGACCCATAGGCGTAGGAACCGGGGGGCCAGGGGGCCACTGGCCCCCCCACTTTTCTGGGATGGGCCCCCCGCAACGGAGATAAGAATATCAACAACTGTAATATCAAGCAAGAAACTCAAACTGTCCCGATAGCTTGCCCCGGAACCCCGTTAAACTTACCTGTGCCCCTAAACTAAGTTGAGGTCCTATGAGTTGATTTTATGGTCCCCTAAGCTTCTCGGGGCCCCTGAACTGGCCTCTGATGCCATACGAGCTAATCTGGGCCCTTTGAGCTGAATTGAGCGCCCCTGAGATGGTTTGGGCAGCATGAACTGTTCTAGGATGCCTAAGCTGAGCTAGGAGCCGTAACCTTAAACAGGGCACCGTGAGTTGGCCAGAACCTATATCCACCGACCTGGGGGCCCCTGAGCTGAGCTGGGACCGTAAAGTTAATATTGCCCCTTGAGCTAATCTGGATCCCCTGTGATGCACAGAAGACCCTAAACTTATCTGAGGCCCCTGCACAGGAATAGGGCCCCTGCTCTGAAATTTGGTTATAAGCTTTAATTGAAACCCTGAACTGTTCTGAAGCCCCAAATATGCCGACAAGGGGCCCCTGGATGAGCCGGGCCCTTAAGTTTATCTGGTCATCAGAGCTAATATGGGACTCTGTGTTGAACTGAGGGCCCCTGAGATGGTCTAGGACCCCTATAAGGCTTTACAGCCACTGACCGGGCGGCCGAGAGCTTGAATGGGCCCCTTGAGATGTTCTGACAGTGGTGTAGCCAGGGGAGGGTGGTCTCAGGGGTCCGCGGACCCCCTTAGGCTGACCTTATGCACTAAAAACACAAAAATCGATTTCGGAGGCCCCTGAGCCTGGTCTCGGGGGGGCCTCCCGAGCTTGGTCTCAGGAGGCCCCCGATAATCGGTATCGAGGGCTCCAGAGTACCGAATATTGATCTTGGGGACCCCTGTGCTCAGTCTCAGGGGGTCCCGAGCTTGGCCTCAGGGCCCCCGAGCTTGGTCTCAGGGCCCCTCCCCCGAGCTCGGTCTCACGGGCCTTTCGATCTTGGTCTCACGGGCCTTTCGATTTTGGTCTCAGGGGCCCCCGAGCTTGGCCTCAGAGGCCCCGAGCTTGGTGTCTGGGGGCCCTCCGAGCTTGGTCTCAGGGAGCTCCCGAACTTAGTCTCAGGGGGCCCTTCGAGTTTGGAATCAGGGCCCCCGAGCTTGGTCTCAGGGGCCCCCGAGCTTGGTGTCAGGGAACCCTCCGAGCTTGGTCTCAGATAACCCCGAGCTTGATCTCAGGACCCTCGAGCTTGGTCTTAGGGGACCCCCGAGCTTGGTCTCAGGGAGCTCCCGAGCTTGGTCTCAGGGGGCCCTTCGAGTTTGGTCTTAGGGCCTCCGAGCTTGGTCTCAGGGGCCCCCGAGCTTGGTGTCAGGGAGCCCTCCGAGCTTGGTCTCAGATAACCCTGAGCTTGGTCTCAGGGCCCCCGAGCTTGGTCTCAGGGATGCCCCCAAGCTTAGTCTCAGGCCCCCTCTCCCCGAGCTTAGTGTCAGGGGCCCTCGAGCTTGGTCTCAGGGAGGCATCCGAGGGCATCTGATGCATAAGGCTGACCGTATGCACTGGAAAACACGAGCATTGGTCTCGGGGGCCCTGATCTTGGTCTCAGGGGGCCACCGAGCTTGGTCTCAGCGCCCCCCGAGCTTTGTCTCAGGGCCCTCCGAGCTCGGTGTCAGGGGCCCTCCGAGCTTGGTCTCAGGGAACGCCCGAGCTTGGTCTCAGGGGACCCCCGAGCTTGGTCTCAGGGCCCCTGATCATCGGTATCGAGGGTTCCAGAGTACCGAACATTGATCTCGGGGGCCCCCTGAGTTCGGAGGGGACCCTGATCATTGGTATCGAGGACTCTGGAATACCGAATATTGATCTCGGGGGCCCGTGAGCCTGGTCTTTGGTCTCAGGGGACAACCGAGCTTGGTCTTAGGGGGGGCAAGATTGGTCTCATGGGCCTTTCGATGTTTGGTCTCATGGGCCTTTCGATCTTGGTCTCACGTGGTCTCGAGCTTGGTCTCAGGGAACCCCCGAGGTTGGTGTCAGGGGCCCTCGAGCTTGGTCTCAGGGAGCATCCGAGCTTGGTCGCAGGGTCCCCTCGAGCTTGGTCTCAGGGGTTCAGGGCCCCCCTCGGGGTGCCCCCGACTATTGATATCGAGGGACACATGAGTGAGGCACGAGCATTGACCTCATGAGACCCAGAGTTTGGTCCCAGGGGCCCCCAGGCCTGGGTTCAGGACCCCCGAGCATCGGCATCGAGGGGCTCCAGAGCACCGAGCATTAGTCTTGGGGGGGCTCGAAATATTGATCTTGAGGGCCCCGGAACATCGGTGTCGAGTTACTCCTGAGAAAAGCGCGAGCATGGGTCTAAGGGTGCCCCTGAGCCTGATCTAAGTGGGACCCCGAGCTTAGTCTTAGGATCCCCCGGGCATCAGCATCAAGGGGCTCCGGATTATTGGTCTAGGGGGAGCAATTATCTTAGGGGCCTCCAACTGGTGATTTCAGAGGGGCCCCGAAAGTTTGGATGCAGTGGTGTAGCCAAGGGGCCCTAGGCGTCCGCAGACCCCCACCCCTTGGGCCAATTTGAACCACTGCAAAGGATTCTCTGATCACGGGGCCCCCCAGAGTCAGTCTCAGGGGCCCCTGAAGATTCGTTCTCAGGGCGTCCCGAGTTGGCCCCACGGCCCCCGCCCTGAGAGTCGGTCTCAAGGCCCCCCGAAAGTAGATTTTAGGGGTCCCAGAGGGTTGGTCTCAGGGGCCCCAAAATTCGGTATCAGGGGCCCCGGGAGTCTGTCTCAGGGGAGGAGGCCGAGCTAGTCTCAGGGGCCCCCAGAGAGTGGTTCTCAGGGCTCTGCAACATAGTCTATTTTAGGGGGGCCCCTGAGAGTCAGTCTCAGAGAACCCCAAGAGTCGGTCAAGGGGACCCCAAGAGTCTGTCTTAGGGGACCCCGAGATGCGGTCTCGGGGTCCCCCTGAGAGTCTGTCTCAGAGAACCCCAAGAGTCAGTCTCAGAGCACCCCAAGAGTCGGTCTCAGGGGGCCCTCATAGTATCACGGGCTTCTCTCTCAGGAGTCAATATTTAATTTCAGGTGACCCCGAGAGTTAATCCGGGGTCCGAGATTTAGTCTAATTTGATCCGCAGAGTGCTGGTTTCAGGGGGCCCCAGAGGGGTAATTTTGGGAGCCCTCAAGATTTAGCCTCAGGCTGTGCCCCCCCCGAGTTTTGGTATAAGCGGCCCCGAGAGTCAATCTCAGGGAGCACCCAAAAGTTAGTCTCAGAGGGCTCCCGGTTGTCAGTCTCAGAGACATCCGAGAGTTAATCTCGGGGTTCTGAGAGTAATTTCCAGAGGTGCTCCCGAGTTTTGGTCTCACGGGCCCGGAGTTAGCCTTAGGCCCGCGAGAGCTAATCTGTAGCCTCCGAGTCAGTCTCAGGAACGCCAAAGACTCAGTCTCAGAGGTGATTCCACCCCCCCCCGGGTGTTTGTCTCAGGGGCGCCCTAGAGTAAGTCTCAGAGGGCTGTCGGAAGTCATTCCCAGCCCCCTCCCCCCACCCCAAAGACAGCCTCATGGGACCCCAATAGCTAATCTGGATGACCACGATACTAAGTCTCAGCCCCCCTCCAGAGCAAATCTCGGGGGCCCAATAATTAGTCTCAGAGGTGCTGCCGATAACTAATCCCAGGAGCCCCGAGAGATTCTCAGGGGCCCCCAGTTTTGATCAAGAGGCGCCGTGAATCGGTCTCCGAGACCCACTGAGATCTAATCGGGAGAGCGGCCGAAAATTAGCTTTGTGAGCGCCGCCAAGTGTTGGTCTTAGGTGGCCCCAGAGCTCAAATAAAAAATTTCAAAATCATATGCCTCGGAAAAAATGTACCTACCCCTATTGCGTACTAAAAAAGCACAAATTGAAACATGATTATCAAAGGAAAGGCAAAAATTAATCTAATTTTACCATAAGAGCAAATCGAACAGGGAATTGGGCACTTTAGTCAATTTTTAATATTTTAGCTTAACACCAATAACTACATTCCTAAATATTCTGAAATAAACAACTTTCCAATATTTTCGTAGGAAACCAGACAAACAAGGGTAATGACAGAAATTGATGAACATAATCCCAAAAAGAAAAATAGGTATGAAAGGTTGAAAATAACAATAACAGAGTGAGCCAAGGCGATAGATATCTTGGGCGCCTTTTGTCTTGGTAATTTGCTCGTTTACAAGATAGCAAGGGTAAGAAAGTAACTGGATCTCAACAGGATCTGTCGACGGAATAGAGGTTATGTAACGTTCGGGACACACTACCATATCCCTTGTATCTTTATTCGTTTTTTTCGTTTCTTTGGAAATTTCCTGATAAAGAGTCCATGGATTCGACACCGGGATATAATTGCTAATCATTTCCCGTAGAAGATCATTTCTTCGTACTCAAAACGACTGACCTCCAATAACTTCATGTCTGATTACCCGAGTGAATTGAGGTAGACTCAGATTTAACATCCTGCGTGCATCAACATTGAACTTCCCGAAATATGGCTCAAAGCTGTTATTATAGCCACGCTACCATATAAGGTATGGGTCATCCTTAATATTTGGTGACCTTAGTTTACCAACACTTGGTCAGATCGAAAAAACCAAGCTATAAACAAAATAAGAATGAATGCTTAAAAAGGCACAACAAATTTTCCTTCGTGTGAATGTTATAATGTTAAAATACTATACAAAAGATATAGGAGATGGGCCCGGTTACTAAGGGGACCCCCGGCCTGGGGCCCCCCGACGGTAGTCGGACCCCTCCTTGGCTGAATCCTGGCTACGCCACTGTGTTCTGAGACTCTATATCAGCCACCCTGGGACCCCCTAAGCCTAGCTGGGGCCCTGAGCTAATCTGGGTACCGCTGTGCTTAACTGGGGCCTCTGATCTGGTATGGGGGCCCTGAACTGTTCTAGCATCATTGAGCTAAGCTGGGCTCCGTGAGCTTGAACAAGTCCTTTGAGCTGTTTTGAGACCCTACATAAGTCGACCTGGGGACCTCCGAGCTGAACCGGGCCCCTAAGCTAATCTGGCACCCTGTGCGAATCTGGAACTCCCCTGTGATGAGCTTATAGGGGTCCTGTGCTTATGTAGGGTACCTTGATAAGCTGGTCCCGAGGCTAATGCACTGGTCTAGGCCCTTGAGCTGACTGATCTGGGTTCCTGTGCCATGGTCTGGACCTTGGGGCCCTCCGAGATAATTTAGCGGTCCCTGGGTGGCATAGGCATAGGAACCGGGGGTCAGGGAGATACTGCCCCCCCTTTGATGTGGGCCCCCGCAACGAATATACAACTATCAGCAACTGTAATATAGAACAAGAAACCCAAACGGGCCCGATAGCTTGTCAGGGAACTTTCAAGTTCCGTAGTACGCTGCCTGCAAGCCCCTGGAGGAGGAGCGCTTCGTAAAAAAGCCAAGGCACCTACTACCCGAGTGTTGCCAAATGAGTTCCGAGAACTGGGCCCAATCAAACTCCATCCCAATCCCAACACAAAATATGAATTGGACACAGACCCCGCACCAAATGCCGAACAACAGTCGTCCCTGAGCCATCGAAAGGCGCGACGTCTTTCGATGCCAGGGTTATATGGCGTCGCCAACTCTTTCCCTGTTGGAGGGGTTTCTTGGGAGTTAAATCGCTCCTTGCACAAGGAATCTGCCGTGCCTTAAACCCGAGTTGGTCGCGTGGAAAGCAAGGCTGCTAACCACTATAACACCATGCCCACACCTCCTCGGCATCACAAAGCTGGCCATCAAGTACCTACATTGCACTTGCAGTCATGCTGGAACTCTGCATTTTAGGCATCAAAATATAGCTAGGCGTATTTATTGTGATCAGGCTTCACCTAAATCAATCTCTAATGATGGCAAGAAGAGATATGTAATAACATAAATAAATGTTCCCATTTTCGTCATTGAATAAGAAAATACAAGTTGATTAGGCATAGCGAAGTGAGGCTATTTGGTATCAAAGCATTGTCTGTAGTTTTCTTAACAGTTCCTAATTTTGTAAATGTGATGAAAAGTTTTGTAGATGTGATGTGTACTTAGCCGCGCCAATTTGTTTCAGTAACAAAATTGTCCCATTTTTTGCCCAATGGCTAAGTATCCTTGGACACCATGCAAACGTTACAAGCTTGCTTATGGTCTTGCGTGATGTCCAAGGAGATACCTGATTTAATGCTGAAGGTAGGAGGATGCCCTTTGTTCATAAGCGTATTTAAATTTAAAAAAAGAAGAAAAAAAGAAAAAAGGGCCTAAACATCTGTAAATATAAAAAAACGCGCTCGCGGTAAAACATGATTGAAATCCTCCAAAAAAGCTTAAAAATGTATTTAGTATTTGAAATGGGTCTTGGTAAAAAAACAAAAATGTTTTTTTTGGCGTTTTACTATGATTTGGTATCAAATAGGTACAACTCGAAATCATAGGGCAAAATTTAATTTCTCAATTTTCCATATATTGACATCCTTGTGTGCATGCGTGCCTTATTGACACCAAACGAGCTAACTAATTTTTTTATAATTATGGGCCCCCGTGGAATGGGGCCCCCCTTGAGGTGGGCCCCCTCTAAGGTTGGCCCCCCCACTTTTCAAACCGTTCCTACGCCCCTGGTCTGACCTATCTATGCTGAACTTGAGAGCCGGGTGAAAATCATTGATGAAAGTGAAATACTTCGTTAACGAAATATTTCACTTTTCTCATATTCAGGTATGAGAAAATCCCTAAGAAAATAAAAATACTTCGAATCACACAACAGATCCTTGCGGAACACCACAAAAGTAAAAAAGAGCATAAAACAGCTTAAATGAACCTAAAAATGGGTGCAAAAGCACAGGTGTGAGATGTGGAATGAAATAAAACACTGCTAAACAAAAATACAAACTCGGTCGAACGACTAAGATTATGTGCGTAAACTAAAACTGTCTATGTGAACTAAAATTCAAAGTATACAATAAAACCGCAAAGGAAGCCTCTAGAACAGTGCAGACCTGAATAAAAGGGAAATAAAAGTCAGGGAAAGGTAAAACACGACGTTTCGGTCATGGACCATTATCAGGTGTAAGGCAGTGACAGAGTGAGAACGAGACGTGGAAACGTAAAAAGTGACTTGGTTGTTATATCAATGCGTGGAACGGTTGTCAATACATTCAGCAGGCTTCTGGCTTCTGCTGCATCATGGGGTACCAATTTGTTATTTTGATGGTTCTGGGATTGTCCCACCCTTATTGAAGGTTTTTGAGACCTGAAGTTTCTCCGACGGTTGCTTTAGATTTGCCTTATAGCGTGTGGATGCCGAGGTGGCCTCGATGTGATCAGAAGTTCAATGTTGCTCCATCAAAGCCGCTGTATCCATCCGCTCAACTGATTGCGGTAGGCGTTTGTGCCTACTGTCTCGGCTGTTTCCGATACGCCATTGAGGCGAGGCTCCGGTGACACTCGATAAAAGGCTTTCTGAGCGCTATCGATTGTGAGAACGGGCTGGTCCTATCTTAAGTTTAAGGGCGCTGAGATAGTGCTAATCCCAGAACGGTTGCCAACGCCCTGAGCGACATCAGTATCACCTCTGTCATTGGCGCATCCAAGGTGGAGGCTAGGGGGCTCAAGCCCCCCCCTCCCGTAATGCCCGAGCACCCCTATGCTTAATATATGCCCGAGGTACCGGCGGGTGAGGCTCGAGCCCCCCCTCCACCGAAATGAGATCCAGGATCCACCACTGGCCTCTGTAAACAGCTGGAAATATCCATTGCTTGGATGCAGCCACTATGATGCTCATACTTTTGAATATCTTTTTGGATAATCAGTTAATTAGTTATTTAATTTGTTAATTATTAATTAATTAATTATTTAATTTGTTAATTATTGATTAGTTAATTAATTTCGGACAATTAGTTGTTGTCAACAAAGGCATACACCAGCATCTGCGACCAGGGGCGTAGGAGCCATTTTAAAAGTGGGGGCCCAACCTTGGAGGGGGTCCACCTCTAAGGGGGCTGCAGCCCAAGGGCTCATGATTACGAGCAATTTTAAAACCGTTCATTTGGTGTCAATAAAACAAGCCTACACATCGGCCTACACTAGGTATTTACATAAATGGTTTCTTACGTTCTTTCCTACCGTTTCCTGTCATTAAATACCTCCGTAGTATTTTTTATTCACTTCTCAGTGAAAGCCGGCCGGTCTCGTCATGCCTGTCCATGTCCGAGGGACGGCTGTTGCTCGGCATTTGGTGCAGGATGTGTGTCCAAATTAGTACTCTATGTCGGGAGCGGCCAGGGCTGGAGTTTGATTGAGTCTACTTTCGGGGTCCATCTGGAATCACTCGGATAGAAAGTGCCTTGACCTTTTTCAAAAGGCGGTTCTCGTCCTATGGAACTGGAACTTTCTCAGACAAGCCATAGTGCCTGTTTATGTTTGTTTTATATTACAGTTGCTGATACTTTTATATCCCTTGCAAGGGCCCACCACAAAAAGTGAGGTGGCTGGGCAGTAGCCCTTGCCCAGGGGCGTGGATTTCTATCTCTGTTGGCGGTGCCCCCGCATCCCAATCATGTTCTGGGCACCCCCAACCACAAGGTGAAGCCGAGTCCTAATAAAGTGCCGAAAGAGGATGTTATCCACAAATACGTGTTTCATAGTATTAAACTGGCATTCTTTATCCGGCTTAAAACTTAATAACTTAGCAAGTAAGGGAAGTTCTCGGACAAAATGTATAATCAGCAATGTATAAACATACCTACCTGCAAGCTGCAAGACAATTTAGCGCATACTACACACATGAGCAGTGATGCAGTTCATAAGTACAGCAAAACACAAGTTAGCCAAACACAAACACAAACAAACACAGATTAGCCAAATTAGTTGCATTTTTTCACTAATCAATTCGTTCACAATGAGACCGGGACATCCAAGAATCGCCAGGTGTTCTCAAGCATCTGTACAAATTTGTAAGCATTTGTAGGTATCGATATATCTTTATGCTGATATTTTACCTATTATCTATAGATAAGTGTTGCCCCTTGTATTGCGTTTTGGCTGGTTAATACCATGCCCTGACATGACAGTTTGAGGGGCAATTATACCTAATGCCAAGATGCATGTACACTCATAATAATGTTACCAGAAATGTAAAACTGGGATGCTGCTTGCATTAATATTCACTGTACCAATCATCGATTTCAAATTCAAAATCCAGGATGACATCATACCAAATATAAATCGATGGTACCTTACTACGCGCAGTTTAGGGGGTCCTACTTATTTTTCCAGTGTGGCCAGAGAACTGCTCGCAGTAGGAAAACAAAACTTCGCTTTACTTGAGTGAATTCATGAGCGCGTCGGTAAGTGAAAGAATTGTGAAAATCAGTCAATAATTTTTTACTTAGGTATAGGCTTTCAAAAGCCGAACCATATTTTGAGACCGTCGTAGTCACGCGGTCGCACCAGCTCGTCTGCACTGTAAAGCGATTGGTGACGTCATAACGTCATTTGATCAGGATTAAATGTCAAAGTCAAAGTCAGAAGTCACAGGCCAATTTCATTAACCCCAGCATTCCGATCAGTTATGTGATATATTCACGGGGTGAAATGTTTGCATTTATGAAGCAATAACGACAAATAAAGCTCCCTAGATACAAATAAAAGAGAACGTGGTATTGTTTGTTGTAGCGACGGGTCTGAGGTCTTTGTTTCAAACAGTAAAGTGCTTGTTTCTACGGTATACCTACGCTGGTTTAGATCATGAATGCTCATAGAAAATTTAAACCCAAATTTACTGGCAAAATATTAACAAAGCATACATAGAGAAATGATAGTTCTGGAAGAGTCAGAATGGTCCAGGTCACGGTTTATATTTATTATATTGTACGACAAGGAAAGTCTTCTGGCGCTGACCCTTTTTATATCAATTTTGTCCATGTTGTTCCCAATACGGTTTTTCAAGTGGGAGTCTCACTAAAGCCATTAAGGGATTTGTTCCGGAGACCCCGACCCCACCACACAAGCGAGCAACTCCCACAGTGAAGGGTTAATTTAGAAGTCAAAGTTTAAGATCCCACAAAGCACAGAGACGATAACCCCGCTCAGGTCAGCCTCTCACCAGTCAGGTGCCAGCTGACCTACGTCGGGTAAATATTGAGTACCGGAATGTCTCAACTGAACCGATCCCAAGCCTGGACTTGCACTGCCACGGCATGTTTCTGAGCAGCGGTCCGGAGCCCAACGCTCTACCAACTGAGCTACCGGGGTGGCAAATAATAATAATAAAATAATAATAATAATAATAGTTTTTAGATCTGCGACAACTTTGGTCATTGGCGCCCATAGTGCTAGATGGGTCTTGCCACTGGGCAAGAAGCTCTAACTGACTGGTGGGTATATTATTCCTTCGCTTTCAATTATTCTATATCCGCTCAGGTCATAGGCTAGTCTACTAAATCAATCATTTGCAGCTAAATTCACAGAACCCGAAGTAGACATCCTGCCGGACGCACCTCACTATGATGTACCACTGTTTGATTATATGGAGTGTGACGTGAATAGGGTGAGGGCAATATTAGATACTGTTTCAGTCCATAAAGCATGCGGTCCGGACGGAATCAGTGCGCGGATCATATACGAGTGTCGTGATCCTCTTGCCGTGCCGCTCGCTAAGATTTGTTCTTTGTCACTGGCCCAGGGAATCTTCCCGAAGAAGTGGAAGCAGGGGCTTCCAGGACAGACACCAAGGCTTACACCACCATATCTAGAAAAATCGAAACTTGTCCCGGGGTAGTTTTGGGCCAGAAACACGCCTGTGAGAATCAGCCCCCTCCGATCAACGGTGACCGAGTTATAGCCCGAGGCATTTCGGGAGGTCACCCGTAGACTCATCTTGATGCTTCATAACTCAAAACGCATAGCCTGATTAACAAGTTTGTATATCATTGAACTCGTCTTGAACTATACTTTATTTTAAAAATGAAAATTTCAAAATTTGAAAATTTTTGACTTTAATTTGTTTGACCTTTTCTTTTGACCTAGCTGGACATTTTCCCAGTTGAAATTGCCATTTAGACACCTCAAAATTTGATTAATAAAATATCTTTGATAGGAAAAATAAAAATGCGTTTGCTATAAGCACCAAATATTTAGCACCTAAGGTAGGTATGTAGACGGTTTTGACCACTGCAGTAGTACAGCCTTATGTTTAACGCCGCAAACATAGTGATTGTTTTGTAATCGGTTGCTGGCAATCATATTGCTTTGTCTTTACGAAATTTTCATCGTGCAAGTGTCAGAATTTATGACAATTAACACGCGCCCACCCGAGGGGTGGGCAACCGGCCTCCTCAGGTCTCTACAGGTAGTAAAAACACCTTAGCGCAGCACCACCGTACGCCATCTATCTCTAACACAACATATACAACTTCGAAAAATTTAGAACTGGGTCATACCAGGTCAAACCCCAAACCAGGCCAAGAGACCCAACCTCGAAAAACTTTGGGAAGTGCATCAATAATATCAAATTTAGCCTATCGTGGTTTGATTCACATTACATAGTAAGGTTGCCCAGCAAGATGATTTTCGTAGCAGGATTTCTATGTCGATAACCGGGAGCAGGGTCAAGGTCATGGTCTTTCCATTAGAAATGCATGGGGCAATGTTAAATTTTGATAACTTGAGAAAATTGAGAATTGTCGAGAATTGCGATGGAGGTTTTGTTTTTACGTTGTCGTGTCTGGCTTGCCACTGCAGTTTAATTAATATTCTTTTACCATACAGACCTAAGCCTGGCTCTAGGTCAAAGCAGGTTAATTTTGGCATTTGACTAGGCAATATTATAAGATACATAATCCGTTTGGGCTCAACAAGAGTGTTCCAATGGCGCTGAACATTTCTTTCAACGGCTCTCCTCTGTCACCTATTATGCCACAAAATTTAGGTTTCCACTTTGTTCCTGTAAGAAATACTGTGACCTCGAGCAGCCTCAAAGAGACACGACCAAACGATTGTGAACATATTCGGTAGTGATTAAAACTGGCTGTTTAGCGGCATCACTCCCAGTGCACAGTGTAATTATTCATCTGGGATTCTGGGATCCGTGTCAGCTAGAAATGATCACCTTGTAAAAATATCATGAGGCAATCTGTTCAAGTGACCAAGTCGAATGCATTACAATTCAGGACACTTTTTCGCATATATGAGCAGATTCAAATTACTTTTGGGAATGAAATTCTTCAGACACGTTTGTTTACATGCATGAATCCTCTCAAACGTATGCTGTGCGCACGGGTCACCTTGTATCGATACTACTTTTCCATCTCGGGGACGATGTAATTGAGTTAGTTAGTGGTGTCATAGGATAACTTATATTTGTTTCAATTATGGATAAACTCGCAACATCTTTGTAAACTTTCGTTTAAGGCGAAAGGTCATTTATTAATAAGTTCATTTGCCCTCGTCTCCCTCGAAACAATGGATCCCTTCTATCACTTTTAATGGCAGCAATTTTATTTTATAAATATTGTCCAAGTTGTTTCCAGTTCAGTTTTAGGAGTAGGTGTCTCACTAGAGTCATCACGGGACTTTACGGAGACCCCGACCCCACCACCCAAACGAGCAACCCCACGATGAAGTTTAATCAAAACCAAATTTAAAGTCCCACAAGCATAACGACGACCGTCTACCTCAGGTCACACCCTCACCAGTCAGTTGCCAGCTGGCCTCAGTATTACGGTACCTACCACCTCCCAGTTGACCTAAATTATTTTCCAGAAGTGTAATATGTTGTGTTAGAGATAGATGGCGTACGGTGGTGCTGCGCTAAGGTGTTTTTACTACCTGTAGAGACCTGAGGAGGCCGGTTGCCCACCCCTCGGGTGGGCGCGTGTTAATTGTCATAAATTCTGACACTGCACGATAAAATCCGAAGACAAACAATATGATTGCCAGCAACCGATTACAAAAACAATCACTATGTTTGCGGCGTTAAACATAAGGCTGTACTACGCAGTGGTCAAAACCGTCTACATACCTACCTTAGGTGCTAAATATTGGAACTTATAGCAAGAACGCATTTTTTATTTTTCCTATCGAAAGATATTTTATTAATCAAAATTTTGAGGTGTCAAAATGGCAATTTCAACTGGAAAAGGTCAAGCTAGGTCAAAACAGAAAAGGCAAACAAATTAAAAGTCAAAAATTTCCAATTTGAAATTTTCTTCCAAAATAAAGTATAGTTCAAGACGAGTTCAATGATATACAAAACTTGTTAATCAGGCTATGCGTTTTGAGTTATGAACATCAAAATGAGTCTATAAGTTGACCTCCCAAAATGCCCGGGCATAACTCGGTCACCGTTGATCGGAGGGAGCTAAGATTCTCACAGGCGTGTTCTGGCCCAGAACACCCCGGAGACAAAGTTTCAGATTTTCTAGACATGGTGGTGTCAAATAAATATTTTGGTCGTTTTGTCCTGGAATGCCCCAGCAAGCGAATATAGTGCCAATTTTTAAGAAGGGATGCCCTATAGAGACCCCAAAAATTATAGATCAGTAGTCATTGTTTGGAAAGATTTTAGAGCAAGTAGTCTATGTGTGCTTGTTGGGGCATGTAAGACCCATTTTATCGCCGACTCAACATGGATTTGTTTCTGGAAGATCGTGCGCATCTAACCTGGCCACACTTTTGGGCGCGGCCTGGGACTCTAACTCGCTTGGCTACCAAACAGATTGTATATACACAGACTATACGGCCGCTTTTCAGAGCGTAAACCATTCCCTTTTAGTACACAAACTAAAAAATTCCTACAAAATTTCCGGTTCAGCATTAAATTGGTTCTTATTTTATTTACAGAATAGACAGCAGCGAGTTATTGTCAACGGAAAGTGCTCGGAGTGGGGCCGGGTTATATCGGGCACACCGGAAGGTGGATTGCTGTCGCCTCTTTTATTCGCGATGTAAGTAAATGATCTTCCGGATGAGATTTCCTCCTCCCATTGTCTCATGTTCGCTGACGACTTGAAAATCTATCGTCAGGTCAAGTGCGAGACTGATACAGCCTTGCCTCAGTTCGATATTGATCGAGCGTGTCGATGGTCCAAACGTTGGCGATTGAATCTAAATCCGGACAAGTGCAAATACTTCTGCATGACGTTGAAAACAAAACCGGTTCTGGCAACGTATTCTGTCGAAAATATAGAGTTGGAACGTGTTGAGAAATCCGGGATTTGGGCGTCATTTTAGACACAAAACTCACGTTTGGTCCTCAAATTGAAAACATGGTGAAAAAGGCCAACAGAACTCTTGGTTTTTTAATAAGATCATTCCAAAAATCCTGTGAAGGAGGAAATCTCAGCCTATCAGCTGTTCTTGTATCTTACTATGCACATGTTCGTTCGGTCCTCGAGTATTGTAGTTTTATTTGGGGCGGAGCAGCTGCTGTTCACTTGACTAGAGTCGATAGGGTGCAACACAAATTCCTTCTATGGTTGAACGCAAACTGTCGGAACCAGTCTAGATCACTATTGTACAGCGACCTCATGAATCATTTTAAGGTCATGTCATTGTCATCGCGAAGAAGTCAGCATGATTTGATGTTTATGCGCAATGTTCTTAAAGGTAGGATCGACTCGTCTTTTTTAGTACGCCGTTTCTCATTGTATGTGCCCGTGAGAGCAACGAGGCAATTAGCGTTGTTTAATGTGCCATACGCAAGAGTGAATACCGTGAAGGAAGGATTGTTTGTTAGATTGCCTAGAGTCATGAACACATTCCTGAACATCCGACCACAAGCAGACATATTTTAAACACCTTCAGCTCATTTCGAGCAAAGGTCATCTCATATATAGCCACATTATAGTTAAGATTGCACCTGTCGGTTCTAGTCTTGTGTTCTTTTCCCAGTTTTTAGTTTTATGTCTTAGGTATACTTATATTTATATATTTTTAGCGCAACGTTTTTAGCCTGACGTGTTTTATCTTTACAAGTTTTGACATGCTTTTACTTCTTAATTTTTACGGAATTTTTTTTAACTTCCTGCTTATGTGGATCTTATGTGTGTAACACTTCCTTAGCCTATTTTGACATCCGATTTTTTATGTGACTTTGCCTGTAAATGGGCCTTATTCCGTGGGCAATATGATGAATAAATGAAATGAAATGAAATGAAATCCTTTTACAAAACATTTGTATGCTTAAGGAGTATGTTTTCTAGCTATGTGCTCAGTGCCCAGCTAAATGTTACACCGCTAGTGAAACTTTGAAACTACCTACAGGGCTGGGGTGTGGACCTCTATCTCTGGACCTGGGATTTCTATCTCTGCACAGTCACCGTAGCCATCGAAAACTGCGGGCGGGCGGGGAATGCGTCCCTCGAACTCACGAATCAGGGGGACGTCCCCCAAGATTTTGGGACTTGACCTAGGCTTTTTGCATTTCCCCGTATTACCCACATTGACCCACGTAAATTTGTCGGCAAGGTGCATCGTCGTTAGCTACTTTTTTGAAGATACTAAATCTGCTTAAAGTTCACCTGCCAGCCCCACTCCCCCCTCCTCAACCATGGTCATCGCCAGTGTTGAGTCTGCCCCTCCCCGGTAAAAATCCGTGGCGACACCCCTGACTGTTGTCTTTTAAATACAACCATTCTCTTAGCGCTGTCCTAGGCGACAGTTTTCGGATTCCGGCGCCCCCAATACTTAAACACGTTAGTGTGATGGATCCATAGAGAGTGCCTTCCTTGGACAAAAACATAGCGTCTCATATGACTTGTGGACCTCGCCTTAGAGCTTTAGTTGTCGTTTTATGGTGTCAGAACGGTGAAGTGCGCTAAAATACAGACAACATTTTGAGTCCCGACTGAAGTTGTATACTTTTACACCATCCAGAAGGAGCAAGTGATTCCCTCTCTTGATATATTATCTTATTTTACCTCGACAGTGCTCTCCATTAGTTTTTAGTCTCCCTGGCTGCTCCCATGGTTAAGTTTTTGTTTTATATGCGCCTCTCTCTTGGTTACTTTCGGGGCCGGGCCCCACTCCTCTCAACTCAGCAGAAACCCATCTCAGTGCATCCGACTTCAGCGAACTCGACCGCCGGCTAGCCTGTGCTGACTCTGCCGCCGTCTCACCTGTACCGAAGACCAGCCTCGGGAGGTAGTGATGGGTATGGGCATGGGTAAGTGATGATCATTTTATCGAAACTGTTAACCTATTTTGATAATAAGTAAGTGGCCTCCCAAAATTTGGCCGAAGATGCAAAAATAATTGATCGTTTCGTTATCAGGATTTTTCAAATAGCAAGAAACCACAATAATAATAATAATCAAGCCAATAGAGAGCATAGTATGGCTGGAAATGTTTGAAAAAGATAATGTTAATACATCTGCTTGCTCATGGCTTAAGGCTTTATAAATTTTTGTGGATAAATTTGTGTTGAATTTCCTGCAACACAAGTGAACGCGTCTCCAGCAATCCGCGGCCGCCATCCGCTGACTGCCGCTTGCCCGCGGGCACAGAGGTTAGAGAGGTCACGATGGGGCTTCGCCGACGCCGAGTTCAAGCCTCGGTAGGGAGGGGTCGCGTGACGGATTACAAACCCTACACGTGTGTATTGAGAATAGTGGTGGCTGTGCCTGCTGTCGGACTGAGAGGGGACAGGTGTAGGAGAAGTGCGCACGTGTGTGGATAATATCCACTGGAAGTGTCTGTACTCTATGCGATGTAGATCGTGGTGTAAGAAGATATGTTAATTAAGTCAGTAGGGTATATGTAATTGCTAGGCGGAAAAATTACAGGGGCTGATTGCAAGTCCTTAACATTTTCGGCATCAGGGTACAAGGTAGAGTTTTCAAATAGTTTTTTTGCGAGTTTCATATTCCTTGGTAATACAACACACACGATACGTATGAGATCCATGCTTAGCTGACATTTCATACGTATGCAATCTATGCAGCACATGATGCTAAAATGATTATTTGAGGCGAATATATTGGGTAGTTCTGAATGACCGCGTAACAAAAAGGGTCCAAGGCAAATCACAGGGTGCACGGGGCAATTACCCAGAATGTATGTATATTTTGTATGGCATAAACACCACTGTATTCATTTGGCATTGGTATCAAACTGCTGAAAACACTCGCCTGTCAATCGAACTGTTTGGCTAACGTACATTGTCACCGGCTTCTCCTGCGCGGGAGCGGCACCTGCCGAGGCCACAGGCCGAGGTAGTAGCAGTCAGAAGCCGGTGACGAACGAAGTAAGAAACGGCTTCTATTCTGACAGTTTTTCGTTCTCTGTCAGAAGCCGGTGACGAACGAAGTAAGAAACGGCTTCTATTCTGACAGTTTTTCGTTCTCTGTTGTCCGTAGTAGTAGTAGTAGTAGTAGCAGTAGTCGTTGTGTGTTCTGAGGACTGGTATCAGAGACTTAAAACTTTAACAGATAGAAGGCACTTCCAAATGAATAAGCACCACGGTTGTCAATTTTCAAAATTTCCAAAATTTTGCCCAGAATTTTGCATTACGTAATTTAACTTTTATTTTTCTATTTTTTGCTAATTCATCTAGAGTATTCAAACTTGCACCCTTTTACGTCAGGGAAATTTGTAGTTCACACAAAAATTTGGAAAGAAAAGTCTCAAATTTCGTACTCTAAATTAGCTTTTAAACTTTGCACCCTAAATTTGGCGGAAAACTCATGGTCAAAACTATAGGCTCAAAATATCTGAAGCTACGGCAGTTCAGGTTCTAAGTCAAATACCAACCTATAGGCCTGTTTGTGCAGTTCTGCACAAACACAAAAACAAAATGAAAACGGAAATTTGAGGATCATTTTTGGCCAATTCCGTGAAGGTCTGCATTTCCCAAAATATCATTCAAACCCTTATATCTTCCGATCTAATTGATTAAAATTAGATTCCATTCCAGAAAATTAAAGAAAATAGCCACCCTCTTTATATATTGAGAGATGGAAAGTTTCAGACTGAAACTTTTTTATTTTATGGGCAAAATGAAATATAAGTTTTAAAACTTTTTATTTCCAGCCACCTGGTTTCCAGAACATTACAGCTACGGTATTGAACCTAACACGGCTGGATAGAAAACTTTGTTGCCGTCATTTTTCTCACCCATGCCCCCCCCACTTATCTCTCACGGCTTCCGCGCTATAAGCCGTAAAATACATTTCGAAGTCGTAATTTTATCTGTTCATTTTTGCTTCACACCAGGATTTCGAATGGTTAATATCGATGGAAGTGGATGAAATTCGGCAGAAAGCTAGTTCAGAGACATATCTTGCCATCGCAACAGGCTGCAGATCATTGCAACACCAGTGTACCTTTACTTAAATGTAATACACAATGCTAGTATGTTTCCCGCTCGAAACCTCACCCCGCCGTTCGGCCGTGGCGTCGCTGCTGGCGGCGCACTGGGAGCTGCTATCCGAGACAGAGGCCACAGCTATCTACGCATGCTATAGACCAGCGCGAATGCTCGGTGGTGGCAGGGTAGTCTGTCTCGTTTCGGCTCCTCTATTCGTGCGGCGGTCGCGTTGTCTGTTAGATATTCATATCACTCGGACGGCCGGGTGGCGGCCGTTCGGTAAGGTCTCGCTCGCGGTGGCGACTTCCGACGAATAAAAAACAAAATGGTGGTCAGGAATTGGTTTGCTTGTTTGGTTTGTTGTGTTTTGTTTCTTTATGTTTGTCCAAATCTTACTGTGTGTGTGTGTGATAGGTCCAGTAAAAGTGATGTGTTTTATGAGAGAGATAAGAGAGGCCCCACCACTTCAGCCTTCGGGCTTTTGCGTCAATCTCTTTGTTATACCTGTCATATTGTTTCCGTCCAATAAAAGTTTATCCTCTATATATCTATATACCCACTATTTAAGGCTTTTTTATAATCCAAATGTCTGTTCTCCTGTATTTTTTTTGAATTAATTTTTAAAAGCTTTTAAAAACTACGAAATGAATTAGTTTGCCCTAGAAACGGAAAAACATAAGTCTTCAGCGGTTTTGTACCTCGGGTCTTGAGTCATTTTCTGCTTCGGCCCCAGGTTGACAAAAGTTTTTGCGTCAGATAGGTCACGTGACCCGAGTTTGGAATTCCTAGGCTTCTGATTTGTTAATTGTGATTTCTTTTAAGCCCTATATTTCTGTTTCAAAAGAGGTTTGGAATGTTTTTTCTAAAGTAATTTTTTCTGTAGTAGTCCAAAGTTCTTCATCACTGTTTAGGATAGATATGACCTAATTCTTAGAGAAATTGATAGCCTTAGCCGTGTGTACGTCATATACATTGATATGAGGTGTACCGGTAAAGTCGTCTAGAAATGTTGACTTTAAGAGCAATTTTAAGGCATTTGCAGGCCAAATTCGCAAAAATGAGAATAGGACTTCTGAAACAACTTTTCGTAACCTTTTGATATAGCCAATAATTTTTTGCGTATCTCCCTTTAAATCAACTGTATAAGCAGTGGCGGATCCAGGCCATCAGTATGGGGGTGGGGCTAAGGAGCTCGAGCATAGGCGGATCCAGGACATCAGTACGGGGTGGGGCTAGGGAGCTCGAGCATAAGCGGATCCAGGACACCGGTACGGGGGTGGGGCTACGGACTTTAAGCATAGGCGGATCCAGGACAGTACGGAGGTGGGGCTACGGAGTTCGAGCATAGGCGGATCCAGGAAATCAGTAAAGGGGTGAGGCTAAGGAGCTCGAGCATAGGCGGATCCAGGACTTCAGTACAGTGGTGGGGCTAAGGAGCTCGAGCATAGACGGATCCAGGACATCAGTACGGGGATTGGCCTAAGGAGGTCGATCATAAGCGGATCCAGGACATCAATACGGGGGTGGGGCTAGGGAGCTCGAGCATAGGCGGATCCAGGGCATCAGTACGGGGGTGGGACTAAGGAGCTCGAGCATAAGCGGATCCAGGACACCGGTACGGGGGTGGGGCTCGGGAGCTCGAGCATATGCGGATTCAGGACATCAGTACGTGGGTGGGGCTAAGGAGCTCGAACATAGGCGGATCCAGGACAGAAAGGAGGTAGGGCTACGGAATTAGAGCATAGGCGTATCCAGGACGTAAGTACGGGGTGGGGCTAAGAAGATCGTGCATAGGCGAATCCAGGACATCAGTACGGTGGGGCTAAGGAAATCGAGCATAGGCGGATCCAGGACATCAGTATGGGGGTGGGGCTAAGGAGCTCGAGCATAGGCGGATCCAGGACATCAGTACGGGGGTGGGGCTATGGGGCTCGAGTATAGGCGGATCAAGGATTTCTAATAGGGGAGAAACCTTCCCGGGGAAGGGGTGTAATCCGGAACAGGGGGCCTCACTTTTGATCGGCAAAACCTATCAGGTGGACGCAAAATCCTTCCGATGGGCGCAGATTTTCGCATCCTAGGGGGTGGGATGTGACATTTCAGGCGGCACCATCGAATGTTTAAGGGGGCGCCGTGGCCATTTCTGGGGGCACCGAGGGTCGATCAAGGGGGCACGTGTCCCCTATGCCCCCCCACCACCCTGAATTCGCCTATTAGTTCGAGCATCCCCATCATTGCTTTGAAACATCCTCCGCCTATGCCATAGCTGTAGGCATTTTCACATGGGGGGATTAAGCCCCTAGCCTCGGCCCTTGTATCCGCCACCGTGTTTAGACATATAAATGATATATAAATCTCGTTGCTTTCTGTTCCATATTATCGAACAATACCAATGAGCGACAATCGGTCATGCAGATTTCGAATCTGGTCTTCAGGTCAATGAAAGGTCACTGCACATGCGCAGTGGAACTAATGGTAACAGAGGCCATCTCGGCAACCTACGGGTCGATCTTCTTGAAATCTTGTGAACAAGAGAATAGCACGGAATGTAAACCGAAAATCCCATATTGAAGCTGCACTGTTCTGCGCATGCGCAGGAGAAATTATGAAAATAAGGCTTAAAGTTGAGGATATTTCAGGGGAGGACATGAACAGGGGGAGAGTCAACATGCTTAAGTTTAGCATGAATGTTTTGTCACCCTTGGTAACTACAAAGGTCAGTGCGCATGCGCATTAGATTTTATGGTCATGGAGGCTATCTCGGGATCCAATAGACCCATTTTGCTCAGATTTTGCGAGTAAAAGCAGAATACTATCTGCTGATCCCAATTGACGGCATTATGACTCTGCACTGTGCTGCACATGTGCAGTATGAATTGTAAGGAATAAAAGACTATAAGAGATAATTTCGACCAGGAGACAAATACACGGCATACCAACATGCTTCAGTCAATTATAACGGTATTTTCGCTCTCATTCACTGCAGACGTTCCAGCGGATGCGGACTGGTACATAGGGTAACCGAATCTAACTCGGTAGCAAATAGGCTGAATTTGCTGAAAATCTGCAGGTAAAGGTGAAACATGGTCAGCAAACCCATCATATTCAATGTTGTATTTCCTTTCTTCTGGGTATGCCCGTTTTTACTTTAAAAAAACTTTATACGTGTGTTTATTTATGTGATGACATGAACAGAGGGCAAACGTGACGCAGTGTGCAGAGACATGCTAATGTAGGAAAACATGGGCTTACACAGGGGATTGAATGGGGCCATAATGAGAACACAAAACCTAAAACTCCAACATTGCGTTGTTATAAGTATCAAACTGCTGAGAACACTCGCCTGTCAATCGAACTGTTTGGCTAACGTACATTATCACTGGCTTCTCCTGCGCCGGAGCGGCACCTGCCGAGGCCGCAGGCCGAAGTTGTTGTTGGCGTCTTGTCAGTCCTGAGAATTGATGCCAAAGCTCTGAAATTTTGTAGGGTGATAGCGCTTCTGCTCCAGACACCCAAGCTGAAGCCCCGAGTCGAAATCCAAAATAGTTTTAGAGAAATTTTGGCTCAAACTTTTTCTGTTTTATATTTTTCTAATTCTTACTTCTTAACCTACGAACTTGAAATCTATGTCCTTTTCGAAAGATAACAAGGGCAAGCTAGGGAAAACGAATTGAGCTGATCCGACAATATTTATTGCGCGAAAACGCGGCATTTCTCGTGCGAGTAAAAAAACCTGCTAAAAGTTGATGGCCGACTTGTGCGCTCCAAATGTCAGAAGGCTCGCCTCAGTTAGCTGAAAGGCAGTTACCTAGGGGTAGGTAGGCAAAATTTGTAGTTGTAGTGCTTAGGCATAGTTTTGAGTGCAATACGTAAAGTTTTGACCTAAATTTTACAATTCTTCCGGAAGACTGAATTTTGGTTCATTTCATTTCAACATTAATATGTCACATTCCAATTGACCGATTTGAGTTTTCATTTCAAGTAATGAAAGAACATTGCTTCCGCCTGATAATATTTGGAGATGGAAATTGTGAATGTGAAATTATTTGTTCTATAGGCATAAATAGAAATTGAATAAAAAACTTTTTATTTGCATCTTCCTGGTTCCAAGCTCATGTCACTCATAAACTCAAAACTGACGTGGGTGAATAGGAAAGTTACCCTCGGTCATTTCGCTCACTTATACTACCCACCTATCTCTAATGGCTTTCGAGTAAGTAGTCAAAAATATATTATAAGATGCTAAATTTCTCGGACTACCTTTCCTTCTCACCTTGGTTTCAAGTCTTTAAAATGGATGGAAGTGGATGAAATTTCGCATGAAGCTAGCTTAGGATCCTAGCTCGACGATACAAGTAATTTTAGCCCAAAAGAATTCTTGGTTCGTCTTCTAGAAGCACCTTTATATTGTTCCTTTTCGTGACAAAGACAGCACCCGGCGCCAGCGTCCCGGTATATTCGGCTGTCCAGTGACCTGACAGGTCACAGGTGTTCAGCTGGTGGGAGGGTGCATATTGTGGCACCTAGGTCTAGTGGTTAGAGGCTCTGTCTCCTTATCAGGTAGGCCCGTTTCGAATCCGGGGATGACCACGTACTCTTTATTGGTTATTTCAAAGAAAAGAATGATAAAAATGACTTGCAGGCTTATGAAGAAATACATTAAGACCTTGGATGACCTTGGTGACCTTGGATGACCTTGGAGAGGTCAAAGGGAAAATATAGGCACTGGAATCCGTGAAAGGGTGTCCAAGAACGCTTCTGTGATCAAGCCGAGCAATTTAAATCGTTTTTGTGACTTTTAGATCATAAGACAGCTTTTCCCCATGCAAAATATCATCAATCATGATTGGATAATTGGTCGGGTTAAGTCTGATGCTTTCGAGCTCAGTCTGGTGATTGTAAAAACACTGATCAGGGTTTTTGAGGGACAGCAAATTGTTAGACTGACTTAAAATGATGGAACATCAGCTGCTAGATTTCACTTCTGGGTACGAGGAGGTACGAGGCACCCTTATAGATTGCTGGCAGTTTTTCAAAGACAAAAACTCATTGAAACATCATTGTAGCTGACCTCTCGCTTGCTTAGATTATCGATCCAATTACAGAACACCTTGCTGAGATTACTGAATGTGGGGGGCGGTAAAAACCGAACCAGTTTTGATGCCCGGGATCGTGTAATATTAGTAAGGGTCAATCCCATCTTTTTTTCTTTACAATTTCAAATACGTGATTTGAAAACACGGTAGTCAAAGTCCATGAAAACTCTATGTCTGTGACAGATCCAGAAGGGAGGGGCAAAAAGGAATTCAACCTCCCCCAACGGGAAAGCTCGGAATAAACTACGTTTTTGCCCCCCCCCCCACACACACACACACACACAGCGATCGACCTCCTTTTGCCCTGACTCCTCTTGAGTTCATAAGCAAGATTTTTGTTCCTTCAACTCTAAACTTCAAACAGAACCAGTCAACTTTGGTGTAAACATTGGGCTATGGATAACAAAAACCAACCATCTTGTGCGTATATTTTTCACCCCGTCACGGTTTTGTTTGCCTTTCGTCTTGGATATCCCCAAAAGTTACCGTCAAGTTATATTGCAGCAACATTTTCACAGCGTGACGTTTTTTTGTTGCGACTTTGGCTTGCCCCCCAAACCGACCGGCTAGATCCGGCACTGCTCAATGAGACGTCCTTGTCCACTCAGCAGGGCCTGAGCAGCTGGATCATGTCCCCAGTCGGCTGCCACGTGACTGGCGCGCGCCCGGGGCGCAGAGGCACCGGTCACGCCGGTAAACAGGTGTCCGTGTGCCAGTGGCGTGGCCAGGGGTGACCAGGCTATAGGCTCTCCTTTTGTTCAATATTTCCTATTAGCGTTCGTGAATGTATTCACTTTGACTTCAAACTGCAGATTCTCTGCTTTTAACTACCTTGATGAATTTCTGGCTGTGCCACTGCTCCCGTCCCATTCACCAAAGCATGAATGAACAGACATACCATAGCGGCCACTCATGCGAATCCGGTACTGCCAGTGCCATCTATTGGAAAAGTTTTATAAAACTTGAAATAACTTTTTCGCCGTGCCTTTTTTGGTTTTGATTCTGTATGGAAATTGTTTAGAGGAGATAGCCGCAAAACTCTGTTGTTTCCGTTTTTCCAATTTTTACCCTGAATTTTTGGAAAACGCTTTCAAATTTTAGCTTCTCATATCTTTCTTATAAGGCAAAAATTCAAAAAAACACAACAGAGTTGTGGAGACTGGCTCCTAGAACATAGGCCCACCCACACCATTTCAATGATTATATCTTGTAAAAGTTATTCAAACTTTAAGTTTGAGAAATTTGAAAAATAAAGTCAATTTGTACAAAAACTAGAAATTCATCAGGCTTGAAAAGCAACTGTCGTAAGAATACACTTGTTATCTACTTCTGGTGAAAAAATCACGACGATAGCCACGTTACTTTACGAGATATTTCACGAAATATGCTCCCATAGGGTTAACATTGATAACGCACCCTTAACCCCCTTCCGCCAGGGCATGTTCCAGGCCCTCATCGTCGCGAAGAAAGGCAAGCGGATCCACTCAGTCTTCACCAGAGACGGCTCAGTGTATTTCAAGCCTACGGAACAAGAGCGTAGTGTTTGGGCAAGGACCTGGAGTGTAATCCGTGAGTACACTGATTAGACCGGTTCAACTAGACCGAACGAGTCGTTTTTTTGCCTTGTGGTTTTGTTCTTTCTGTTAAGAGTTAAGTTAATGCTTTATTTCATTTCTCTGCGTATTGCTGCTCATCCAGTAGTGCAACTGAGTGTATACACGTGCCAGGGGCATGTGTGCTTGGTTATGTACCTGGCTTCCCTCAAACAGCTATCAGGCTTTGAAGATTTATTTCGTAAGATGATAATGAACACACAGAGTGAGAATAGAATTGTAAGTTGCGGTCTCTGGTGCTTTCACTTTCTTACGTGACCATAATCTGGATGCATTTGAAGAACATCAAATCCATTTCTAGCTTTCTTATCGTTAATACTATTTCTAATGAACGCTCAATTATCTCAGTATAACAGTGTCGACTCATGTTTTCACCCTGTATGAAGGGAGCGGCACAAGGACGTCAAATTCTTTGTATTAAGGTGGAGCCCCCTCCCACTAGGTGGTTGGGATATTTGTGGAATACCCTGCTGCCCATTTTGGGAACAGGAAGTTTGTTACCCATTCTGATAGTTGTGGTAGTCAACTGCGCTGATAGGCGCCTGGCGCCGATTGGCGGGTCCTCCCTTTCGCCCGGGGCCTTTCAAGTCTCGGAGCGACGGGGTGGCCTCCGTTAGACGTCGGGCTTGGGTCCGGCGTCCAGGCTGCCCCCGCGCCCCGGGCCCCTGGGTCCGTTGGCGCGGGGTGGGCGCCGGAGTGATGCCCCGGCGCCCCGCGCCGGCGCCTGCCGGCGCGGTAAACCTGTTTGAATTTGTGACCATGCATCCGTGCAGTGAGAATCATAACTACGATGTGAAAGAATCACTCTTTAATGTAAATATTAGTTCACTTTAGACGAGACTTTACTTTCCCCTAAAGACAGACAAAATTATAAGCTTTGACTGCAGAGAAGTGTTATGGGCGCTATATGACCTCGCAGGTTGGCGCGCCCTTAAAACCCAATAATCAATCAATCATTCTGATAGTAAATAGGACTCGCTTTGTTATAAATGCCGGCTAATAGCCCTGCTTCACATGAGGTAAAACTCACATTTGCCTCCATCAACGTCAATGGTCTTCGAGCCCAGGTGGTGAATGGGGTTCCCAAGAGACGCATGTTCTTCTCTTGGCTCAAAAGGCTGATGTTTGATGTAATTTTTCTGCAGGAGACATTCATTGCCAAGGGACGCCATGGTGTGGTCCAATGAGTGGGCAGGAACATGTACATTTTCTCATGGTGAAAATAACGCCAGAGATGTCGCAGCCCTTCTGAGACCCAACTCTGGAATTTCAATAGATAATGTGTTTCCCGATCCAAATGGGAGGTACCTTACTGCTGAACTGGAGGTGAATGATCAATATATTACCATAGGTAACTTTTATGGACCAAATAATGACAATCCGTCCCCTATTCGGGATTATTGCTCCAGGATTGATGATTACAATCACACAACAACAGTAGTTATTGGAGGTGACTCCAATTTCTGTCTCCAAAATGAGATTGACAGGCAAAGTTCGGCCAGAAGAAGCCGAAATAATGATAAACCTAAGGATGTACTCTATCGTTTTATGACGGACAGAGATTTAATTGATGTTTGGAGAGAATTGAATCCGCTTAAAAGAGAATTCACTTTCGTAAAAGACAATCCACCGTGTGGATCACGCATCTATTTTTTCGTTACGAACAGGGATATGTTATCGTCACAAACATTACCACTTGCAGAAATACACGACGGTTTCTTGTCCGACCATAAATTGATATCACTCACAGTTCTTATTCCGACAATTGAAATAGGTAAATCATTCTGGAGATGTAATAATGGGCTTTTGAAAGACGAGGAATTTGTAGAAAAAATCAGGAGTCATATCCTACAGACCATCCACGAAAATGATACGCCCGATGTACAACCTTCTCTGTTGTTTGCCAGTTTTGTGCGTACTCAGGGGTTATATAATTAACCTCACTTCACACAGGTGACGCCAAGTGGAGGGAGAATTAGATGATATAGAATCAGAAATCGCCACGGTTAAAAATGCGGAAAGCTCTGAAGAGGCTGTACTGGAACCGCTAATTTCAAGAAGGAAGGAATTGATCGAAAACCTAGCAAAGAAGGGTATTTTCCTGGCAAAGGTCAGGTAGCGAAAATTGGCAGAAAAAAGTACCAGATATTTTCATGACACCCCGAAAAGAAATAGGAAAAGAAATATCTGCAAAGGCCTTTTCCTGAGTGACTCAAGTGATAGCGCTAAAAAAATTGTTACCAACAAAACTAATGAAATGCTGTATGAGGCTAAACAATACTTTAGTAGCCTATACCAGCGAAATCAGATGAGTGATTGCAGCCAGGTTTTTGTCGACACCTTGCCAGTTCTTGCAGAGGAAGAAGGAGCATATGCGACAAACCCATGGATACGGAGGAGGTCACAGCGGCTGTGTTTTCCATTCGCAACAACATTGCCCCTGGCCCCTCTGGATACACGGGAGAATTCTATAAATATTTTTGGGCCGAATTGAAACATTTATTTCTGAGAGCAGTTAATGATATATTTCAAAGCTCACACATACCGACGCAATTCAAGGAGAGTGTGACGGTTCTTATCCCGAAGAAAGGAAAAGACATTCGGGAAATTAATAACTTACGCCCAATTAGCCTACTGAACACGTTTTAAAAAATCATCACAAAATGTCTAGCCCTTTGGCTCTTAAGTGTTATCAAATCACTAATAAATGATGACCAAACCGGATTCATTAAAGGGCGGTACATTGGGGACAATGTAAGAACGCTTCTAGACCTCATTGACTTTGTAAACAACGAAAAAGGTCAGCCCTTCTCCTAACTTGTGACCTCAAATCCGCTTATGATTCAGTGGACTGGAACTATATGAAACAAACACTAGGCGCTTTTGGACCAGGCCATTTTTTAACATGTTAACTGGGGGGCCATTTGCCCCCCCCAGTCAGACGAAATGCCCCCCGTGCCCGGAAATTGCCCCCCAAGTGAAATAGACAGATGACTTAAAATTGACCAAATGCAGACTCACCTAACGAAAATAAGACAGAACATCACCCGATTATTATAACTTTGTTCTATTTCTGGTCCCAAATTGCCAATCCACAAAAATTGTGTTAAAAAATATCCATCCATGGCTGTCCACTACATCGTGTGAAGACGAAACAAAGCGCGTAGTTACAGGAAATCCCGGCAAAGCAGCATCAACTAATCACAACGCTGGAGATGAGCGCTGACATACAACCAAACATCCTGTTCTACCCGACTAGAAGCCCATATCCAGGGGCGCAGTTAGAGCTTTAATATGGGGGGCACACCAACTTTGAGGGGCACCCCGGGAGAAAAAGGGCACTTTTTAACGTAACCTAAAAAACTTACTTTATCTTTGTTTATGTCATTTTTGGGCATCTGTGGTTAAATAAAAATGCAAATCAAGCATTGACGGAGAAGGAAACCTAGATTTTAAAAAATCACCAAAATTTCATGGAAGTAGCCAAAACACGACTGTTTTGAATAGATTTAAGGGCAAATCAGCCAACTCATGCAAATACTTAACATGTATGTATGTATGTATGTATGTATGTATGTATGTATGTATGTATGTATGTATTTCCAGAATCACCAACAGGCATGGGGACTCACTGACAGGTGAAGTCAAAATGTTTAAAACAATAAATATCGATACAGAAACAGGCACAGTCAATCGTCATTATCTCCTGTCACGTAGGTATAAAACAACGCGTTTCCTGAATTCGGTAACACTATGGTACCACACATCTACATTGCGGTTTGGATTTAAAAAGGCGTTGCACGCCTTTGGTATTTGACAAAATAAACCGTTTCGGACGGTATTTATCCGGGCGTACATGACATGAAATGTAGCTCTGGTGCGGAGCTGCCGGGTGGGCACAGCCAGTGGGAGCTTAGAAAGCAAGAATGGAGAGTCTACTTTGTGGCGATGGACATCTCTTATAAACATCAAAGCAATCTGCTCTCGTCAGGCCGCTAAAGAGCTCATTCCACAAATATCCATCAATTCCTCATACTGGAGTGAGGGCCCTACCACTCGACATCGAGCACACAAACACATCAAAAATTTATGCTGGACACGTTCAATCCGTTTCATGTGTACGTCAGCTGCTCCACCCCACACCACGCTACAAAATTCCAAAATTGATCGAACATTGGCACAGTATGTGCTTATCACAGATTTTTTGCTCCGTTCATTGAACGCTCGCCCGTTTTTGCCGGTCTGCAAAGACCTCATAAGTAAGCCCAAGGCCCCATTGGCCTTGCAAACAGTGGTGTTCACGTGTTCGCCGAAAGTTAGTTTTTCGTCCAGAAAAACGCCTAGATCACGCATCACTGACACTCTTTCTAATTCTACCCCGCCTATAGTGTATGTGCCAGTGACAGGAGCACGTCTCAGGGATAAAATTAAAATTTTACATTTTGCCGGGTTTAAAGTCAGACCCCACGTCGCAGACCAGCAACAAAGGGAGTCCAGCTGTCTCTGTAGGAACTCAACATCTTCGTCGCTATCAATTTTGCGATACATGTTCACGTCAACCGCGAACATTAAGGTGTATGTCTGAACAGCTTCCGGCAAATCATTAACGAAACAGGCGAACAGCAGCGGCGATAACAATCCACCTTCCGGTGTCCCCGATGGAACAGGCATCCATCGCGAGCACTTGCCCTTTACAACGACTCTCTGCTGCCTCCCAGACAGATACGACTCACACCATTTAAATGCTTGGTCCGAAATATGAAATGAATGTTTAAGTTTGTGGAGAAGCAGTTTATGGTTCACACTTTGGAAGGCCGAACTATAGTCTGTGTAAATCACATCCGTCTGAGAGCCAGCCGAGATGTTGCTCCAGGCAGTGTGCAGCAACGTGCTCAGGTTAGTGGCGCAGGAGCGTCCGGGCATAAAACCATGTTGTGTGTTGGATAAGACGGGTTCCACTTGCTGAAACAATGCAGTAAAAACAACTCGCTCCAGTACCTTACTAAAAAGAGGTAGAAGTGAAACTGAGCGATAATTGGATCGCACGCTTTTACCAGCTTTCTTATGTATTGGAACGATATTTGCGCACTTCCATGTCTGGGGGAATATTCCTTGCTCGAACGACAGTTTACACATCAGAGAAATTAGCGGAGCCTGTGATATCTGTTATCATGTGCAAGTTAAGAAATATTGGAGTCTAAAATTCATTTGTTATGCCCGCTGGTTTTGTCGTGACGACTGAGCGCTGGTTGAACGTAGGTTAAGTTCCTCGCCTCCCAGAATCGCTATGGGACGAGGAGTGGCATAGTGATTTTGGAAGAATACAATTTTTGCTGCAGAAATAATTTGGGAGATACCTTGTGAGCGCATTTATTAAGTTCCATATTCTCAAGGATCGGTCCCAATTAAGGGTATTGAAAAGGTGAACAGGCCGGTAGTTTGGATGGGTATGGTGTGACAGGGTTGAAAATTGTGAACACTAGTTCTTAATTTAAATAAATTAATAGAAATCCTGGATTAGAGGACTGTGCTCTGAGCTCAGGGGACATGCCTTTTTATCATCCCTTCCCAGAAACCACCAGTATAATACTTTATATAACCATGGATGCGTAGCCATCACAAGCCGTTTTAGCGATGCCTCATTCCTCGTTAGCTCCTTTTACAAGGGGAGTTTCCATTGTGTTCTTACTTCCCATCATTTCAAGACCAGCTCTGGGGCCCCCAGGTGTGGATCAGAGGCCTCCAGAGCAGCTTCCCCATCCCCCAGTTGTGCCTTCAGGGACTAGACTAGCTCAGTGACCCCGCCCCGAGATGATGGGAGTTGGCCTAGTGTTATTATTCTCTATCTATTAAAGACCACCTCAGGGGCCCCTGGTGTAGATCAGGACCCCCAGAGCAGCTCATGCTTCACCCAGGGATTAGACTAGCTCAGTGGCCCCAGAGATTAGGTCATCAGACTAGCTCAATGGGCCCCAGATAGGCTCATAGGGCCTTAAACCAGTTCAAGAAGCCCCCGAACAGTTTAAGGCGCCAGATCACCTCAGGGGCCTCAGGCCGACTTAAGGGGCTATCACAAGCTCAGCGCCCAGACCAGCTTAGGGTACCCCTAGAACCCAGATCCACTCTTGGGGCCCAGATCAGCTCTTGGGACCCAATATAATTTCAGGGGCCCCAAGTCAGGTCAGGGGCAAGATCAAGTCAGGTCAAGGGGCAAGATCAAGTCAGGGGCACCAAATTAGCTCAGGGATCCCTCGCCAGCTCTGGGCCCAATCAGTTTAAAAGCCTCAGAGCTGTTCAGGGGACAGCAGATCGGTCCATAGGGCACCAGACCAGCTTTTTTCATGCAATTCTATTGCTAGAAAAGTCCACCAGCTTTGAGGACAAAAAATCAGATCAGTGGTCCCCGACCAGCTCGGGGCTCTGATCAGCTCGGGGGTACCACATCAAGTCAGGAGGAACTTAATCAGCTCAGGAGCCCCATACCAACTCAGGGGCCCCATCAGCCTCTGTGGGTTCAGCTCAGCTCAGGACTTTACAGCTGCTCAGGAAATCACTTAATCAACCCAGGAGGCCCAGGTCAGCTTAAAGAGCACCATATTAGCTCAGGGGGCACCTGACTAACTCATAGGGCATCAGCTGGGCTCAGGAGGCACAATGATGACTCAGGAGGCACCAGATCAGATAAGTGGGCATCAGTTCAGCTCAAGGAGCAATATTAATGATCAGGGGGCACCAGATCGATCAGCTCGAGGGCCCAAATAAATTCTTAGTCCCCAGACCAGAGCGGGGGTATAATCAGCTCAGGGGGCACTATATCAGCTCAAATGACAAGGGATCAGCTTAGTCTTTCCCGACCAGCTCGGGGCCCAGATCAGCTCGGGGGTACCAGATCAAAACAGGAGGCACTTAATCAGTCCAGGAGCCCCATACCAGCTCAGGGGCCCTCATCAGCCTCAGTGGGCCCAGCTCAGCTCAGGGCCCCAGAGCTGCTAAGGAGATTGTTTAATCAACTCAGGAGGCCCAGATCAGCTTAAAGGGTACCAAATAGGCTCAGGGTGCGCCAAACTAGATCAGGGGGAACCAGACTAGGTCAGAGGGCATGGGATGGGCTCAGGAGGCACAATTATGACTCAGGGGGCACCAGATTGACTCAGATTAGCTTAGAGGGCAAGTGATCAGCTCAAGGGGCCAAAACCAGCTCAATGGGCACCAGATGAGCTCAAGGGGCACCAGATTAGCTCCGCCCGTACGATTATTGGCGACGATGAGGCATTAGCTGGAAACGGATTATGTGCTCTTACTCCTACCGGGTGCTTGAAAAGGCGACAGAATGCCCTAGCTGACGAAAAAAGCCTCTAAATTATCAAACAATAGTTTTAATCGCTAAATGCGGTCTAGTTGCACCTAGGTTCAACGGCGGAGGGCACCAAATTTCGAGCGGCACGACACAAACGGGGTACACCGCCTAGCGATCATAAGGGCACTCCGGCACCGATGGGGGAGCACGTGCCCCCTGTGTCCCCCCTGGCTGCGCCCCTGCCCACATCTCAGCCAGTACCGTGACATTGCATGATGTTCTCATTTCACACACAGTCAGTTGTCAGCGCTAAGAGCTCGTTCCTGGATGAGACGGGACACGGTGTAATCAAAGTGCGTAAGACTGGTTGTTAGTGTGGTGGTATGAAGTGCTTAGCATTTTTAGTGTGTTAAAACAATTAGTCTTAAACTGTGATACAAGTCGCTTTTTCTGTGGTTTTATGACTACCGCTATGGCTCATTTTCAGCCTCAAATCTGGCTTTTGTATTGTTTATTTGGCTATTTTAGTGGAAATAAGACTTTGCCCCTCTTTTGTCCTTTTTCTAACTCGGTTTGATCTTTTTTGCTGAAAAAACCTGACAGCCCTGGACAGCATCTATAATCTCTAGACATGGAATAACACAAAAATTGAGGAACATTTTTAAACACTAACGCGTCTAAGTTTTATTACACCCCCTCAAAATGGGGTCTTGCTCCCCTGAAGACACTATAATGGCCAGCACAAGAAATGCCCCCCCCACTGACTTTTCCTTAGCCCTGTTTTGGACTAGGTAGTAATTTCAGGCAATGGATAGAGATAATTTATGATAGCGACGATGCATTCCCATGCAAAGCTTCTATACAGATAAATGGAAAACTATCTGAGTCGTATCAAATTCAACGTGGCCTTAGGCAAGGCGATCCCTTAAGTTGTCTCTTATTTTTATTGTCATTTGAGCCTTTGCTGGAACGGTTAAGAAGATCTCGTAGTGTTCGAGGTATAGAGGTCGGGGTGAGTGAACTTAAGGTCAGTGCTTATGCAGACGATGTCACAGTTATTCTAGATGGAAGCCGGGATTCATCGACAAATTGCTTAAATATTTTTACCCAGTTTGAAGTAGTATCTGGCCTTAAATTGAACCATAGAAAAACCCAAGCGTTTTGGATTGGAATGAACTCAGAAAATAAACCGCCCTTGCACACAGATGTCCCGATTCAGTGGTGTAAGAACTACGTAGAAATTTTAGGTATCAAAATATCTAATGAAGAGGGATCACAGACAATTGATACGAATTACGCATACAAATTGGAATCCATTAATAGGCGCTTCACGCCTTGGAATGGAAAAATTCTCACTCCTTTCGGACGAATTCATTTGGTAAAGTCCGAAATGTTATCGCAGTTGGTGTACTTAATGTCATGCTTCCAGCTCCTGTTCAAAAATTCATTCAGACGGTTGAGAGATTAATATTAAAGTTTGTATGGGGAGGAAAGAAAGATAAAGTAAAACGAGCAACACTCAAGACCAAATATAAAGACGGAGGACTACTCGTAACGGACATAGCTAAGTAATCGCAAAGCCTCAAGATAGCGTGGGTTAGGAAATTCCTAGATGATAGCTGTAAGGCTAAGTGGAAACAGTTAGTAAATGAGGTTTTATCTTTTAACGAAGAGGTTTCCATTTTCCATTGCAATAGCGATAAACAATTACTGCAGAATTATATCAAATCCCCATTTTGGTTAGAAACGTGCTCGGCGTGGATGGAGGTAAAAGACAGCAACGTCGAGCGGGCACTTGATGAAGTAATTTGGGCTAATAAACACATCAACATTGAACAAAATCATTTCTTAAACCTAAAGAGTATCATTCGGAAAAATATTTACGAGTACGTGATTTATATGATATAGGGGCAACTTGTTTCATGACAGCAAATGAAAGTTCTGACCGATTTGGAATTCATCCCATGGAAGCCCTATCGATACTTCGAGCTTTACCACGTGAGTGAAGGAGAGAATCTGCGGAAATGCCAAACCGCGTTAGGGGGATCGGCGATGATGTTTTTGAAATTCTTCAGTCGGGAGAAAGTACATCCGAATGGGCCTATTCCAAATTAATATCCAGAACCTGCGCTATTGATAACGAAAAGTGTCATGAGAAATGGCTCAATGAACTTCAGTTGTGTGACCCTGTCCAGTAGTGCTCCGTATATGAGAGACTTCACGTTTCAACTAATGATACCAGGTTAAATTGGCTTCAATATCAATGTATCAAAAGAATACTGCCGACGAATCGAATTCTTTTTATATATGGTCTTCCTGAGAACGATAAATGTAACAGTTGTCCTATATTTTCTGACACTCTTTTACACAAGTTTTGGTTGTGTCATCGTGCTAGAAGACTTTGGAATTCTATGAACAGAGTTCTTCCTATAAGCGATAATTTGCGGTGCAAGGACATTTTTCTTGGACTAAAAGCAGGTAATATAGAAAGAACCAGCCTGGTAAATATAGTAATAAGCCTCACGAAACAGTTCATTTGGAAATTTAGAGATCATCATGATAGTTTGAGTTCTGAGAACTTAAGGCGACACTTAAAAGAATATTTGGCTGTAGAAAAGTATATATCGAAAATCACGGGCACAGAGCGAAAGTACCAGAGCATATGGGGAGGGCTTCTGGCCAGACTGGGCCATTGTAGTGTTTAGTTGATGGAGCCGTAAGCGAGGTAGATGAGAGGGTTGAAGGCAATTGTTTGTGCGGTGTGTAACTTTAGTAAGACAACCTGTGTTGTGAAATTATGTTTTGTGACAGCTTCTGGATTTTGGAGGGGGTCTGTTTGCACCTTGGTGCCTGGTTGACCAGCACTTCTGTGACGTGTGCTCTGCTAACGAAATGTGCCCTGAGTTGATGTTGCTTTAACGCACCCGGGGCATGATGCCCCCCAAAAAAGGCGTAGCCAAAGCAAGTGCAAAAAAGCCGTGATCAGTAATACTCAAGTGCAGGAATGGTTGACCTCCAGAGGTCAAATAGGTCAAGATCGGCATTTCACCAAATATCAATGATTAAGCAAACTGGTCAAACCTATGTCATTAGACTATTGAGGCCTAAAGTTCATTATAGGAAATTCCAGTACTTTTCCGCTATGGGACGTAAAACCCCCCCAGTGGTTACAGAGGTCACCGACCAATAACGGATCACGAAAGGTCAAAAGGACCTTCCGTATATCAAAGAAACCAGTACAAAAAACAATGGTGTTTGTTCACCCCAGCTAATTAGTCAAAAGTTATGTCAAAATACTTTTACCCGGACCATGACCTTGGAAAGTCAAGGAAAAGACCCGGGATCCGAAATGTCCAAAAACGCTGTTCACAGTCGAGTTTGCAATCATTTTTGGCTTTTATATTAAAACAGGTTTCCCCATGCTTTCCAATGGGGGGTCGCCTCGTGCCACCTCAGGCACAAATCAAAAATCCGGAATACACCTGTAACACTGAGGGGTCAGTGGAAGTTCAAAGATCGACTAAAGCCTACAGACCTAAAGGGGACCGGTGACCTCGTCTGGGACCGACCTTGGACCCGGGGTAAAAATTCAGGATATGGAAAATGATCAGAGAGAGCCCCAACCGCGGTGCTGCCCCGTCGTTTTCTCTATCCAAAAACCTAGGGGCATCATGCCCCCGGTGGGCAGGTTAAGATGTAAATATGTAAATACAGGGTCTGTGAAGGTGGTTTCGCCGACCGGCTTTGCTGGCTGGCGATCCCACTGAAGGCCATCGCATCGAAAGAAAAATTAGAACAGAGAGGAAGGAGGCGATTTAGTTACCGAATTGTGCAATATTATAACCGATTGTCACCGCGAATAAAAAACAACCGAAACCCAGCTTCAAACGGCGCCTGCACGCACACCTGAGAAATTTTCCATAGTTTGTACGCGCGCGTGTGAGAATTGAAGTATGTTATGTTTTTACCTCATCCTTTTAACCGTATGTTTTTTATATCGTGTGTTTTGTGACACACTGACGCGAGACATGAAAAACCAAATAGTTGGATGCTCTCAAGTATAATACAAATACAAATAAGGATTGAGAGAGGATTACAATGGTGCCTCAATATCGGTAGTTTCATGTTTGGTTCGAAAGTTATTAGCGAAAAAGTTAAAGCCCATATATAGTACGTCGGTAGCGTATCATCCTGCGTTTGTAACAGATGTGAAATAGCCATGGAAACATTTTCTATGCCTATTGCTTTTTTATGTCGGAATTATAGCTTCTAAATGGAGCTTCTTTTACTTCAAGGTATATACCAAAAATTTTAACCTTAGTTTGACCTGTTCCGTTGCCTGCAGTGCCCCACTGGTCCGAAATTAAAGACAGTAGCAATATTAGAACTTCAAAGACCTGTCTACTGGCATCACGGAAGTGTTTCTAGCTATTCTAGTTACTGAAATTCGCAAAGTTTTTAAGTATGCTTCATTTTTGTAATTGTGACGTGTTTCAACCTCTAGTGACCTCAATGTTGACCTGATAAAAGGAGAACGACCGAGCAGCTAAGAGTGTGTTTGGAGCAAACTTACGATTTTTTCTGCGTATCGTTAGCCCTCTTAGTTCTTAGGCGATAGAAGGGAAGCCTTTGAATTGCATTCGAAATTTTGTTCTAGCGTTTAGCCCTTCGACAACTTTTGCTCATGAAACGCTTCAGGTTGACTCATGAAACGCCTCTCTGACGGAACACGCCACTCTGCTCGCAGACACAGACGGAAAGTTCGCCTGCCCGGGCCGCCGATTCGCCCCGGATGGCTTCCGACCCACTCGGCATGGCGGCCCTCTGGCGGCAGGTGCGCTGGTGCCCCCTGGTCGTCACTGCTATCCTGGTGGCGGTTATAGCAACTATCGTGTAAGTGAAGCTCCCAGAGGGCACGTCGCAATTGGTAACGCAAACCGCTGGTTACCCCAACGCACTTTTGTTTTGTCGGCAGGATTATAGCAGGGATCTACATAGGTGCTTGCTCAGGGGCGCAGCCAGAGCTTTGGTGTGGGGGGCACACCAACTTTGAGGGGCACCCCGGGAAAAAAAGGGCACTTTTTAATGTAACCTAAAAACCTGCTATATCTTTGTTTATTTCATTTTTTGGGCATCTTTGGTTCAATAAAAATGCAAATAAATCATTGACGGAGAAAGAAAATACGATTAAAACCGACAAAAAAAAATTATCACCAAAATGTCATGGAAGTAGCCAAAACACGACGGTTTTGGATAGATTTAAGGGCAAATCAGCCAACTCATGCAAGTGCTTAACATCAGAGAAATCAGCGGAGCATGTGATATCTGTTACCATGTGCAAGTTAAGGCATATTGAAGTCGAAAATTCATTTCTTATGCCCACTGGTTTTGTCGTGACGGGTGAGCCCTGGCTGAACACGGATTAAGCTCCTTGACTCCCACAATGGCGGTGGGAGGAGGAGTGGCATAGTGTCTTTGTAAGAACACAATTTTGGCTGCCTTAATAATTTGGGAGATACCTTTTGAACGCGTTTATCAAGTTCCATATTCTCAAGGATCGGTCCCAGTTAAGAGTAAAGAAAAGGTGAACAGGCCGGTGGTTTGGATGGGGATGGTGGGACAGGGCTGAAAATGGTAACAACTAGTTCTTCATTTAAATTGATTAGTAGAAATCCTGGTTTAGGGGACTGTGCTCTGAGCTCAGGGGCACATGCCTTTTTATCATCCCTTCCCAGAATCCACCAGTATAATAAGCAATTTATATAACCAGGGGTGCCTAGGCATCACAAGCCGTTTTAGCGATGCCTCATTCCTCGTTAGCTCCATTTTACAAGGGGAGTTTCCATCGTGTTCTTATTCCCCATCTATTCAAGACCAGCTCTGGGGCCCCCAAGTGTGGATCAGAGGCCTCCAGAGCAGCTTCCCCATCCCCCAGTTGTGCCTCCAGGGACTAGACTAGCTCAGTGACCCCGCCCCGAGATGATGGGAGTTGGCCTTGTGTTCTTATCATCTGTCTATTCAAGACCACCTCAGGGGCCCCTGATGTAGATCAGGGCCCCAGAGCAGCTCATGCTTCACCCAGGGACTAGACTAGCTCATTGGCCCCAGAGATGAGGTCATCAGACTAGCTCAATGGGCCACAGATAGGCTCATAGGGCCTTAAACCAGTTCAAGAAGCCCCAAAACAGTTTAAGGCGCCAGATCACCTCAGGGGGCCTCAAACCAACATTAGGGGCTCTCACAAGCTCAGAGCCCAGACCAGCTCAGGGTACCCTCAGAACCCAAATCCGCTCTTGGGCCCCAGATTAGCTCTTGGGGCCCCAGATCAGTTCAGAGGCTTCAAGTCAGGGGGCAAGATCAAGTCAGGGGCGCTAAATCAGCTCAGTGATCCCTAACCAGCTCGGGGCCCAATCAGTTCAAAAGCCCCAGAGCTGCTCAGGAAACTCCAGATGCCCATAGGGCACCAGTTCAGCTTCGGGTACAAAAAATCAGATCAGTGGTCCCCGAGCAGCTTGGGAATACCAGATCAAGTCAGGAGGCACTTAATCAGCTCAAGAGCCCCATACCATCTCAGGGGACCTCATCAGCCTCTGTGAGCCCAGCTCAGCTCAGGGCTTTAGAGCTGCTCATGAAATCACGTAAGGAGGCCCAGGTCATCTTAGAGGACACCCAATTAGCTCAGGGGGTACCAGACTAGCTCAGAGGGCATCAGATGGACTCAGGAGGCACCAGATCGACTCAGGGGCATTAGTGCGGCCCCGGTGGCACAAGATCGATCCGCTCGGGGGCCCAGATCAGCTCCCAGCCCCCGCCCCCAGACTATGGCAGGGGCCTAAATCAGCTTAGGGAGCAACATAACAGCTCAGGGGACGCAAGATGGGCTCAGGGCCCACCAAACCAGCTCAGGGCGCACCAGACCATCTAAGGAGACGTCAATAATCAGCTGAAGGGTCACCTAATCAGCTGAAGAGGCACCATATTGACTTAGGAGACAGTAGATCAACTTGGGGAGGCATGAGATCAGCTTGGGGACCTGAATCAGCTCAAGGGGCACTAAACCAGCTATTAGGGCACCAAGCAAGCTCGGAGGCATTAGAGTAGCTCAGAGGGCATTATATAGGTTCAGGAGGTGTGACGTAGGGGTCGGTGGAAGAGCCAATGGAAGTATTTTTACTAAATTTTCATTATAATATAACATATGTTTGAAGTTAATAAAGTTCCGAAAGAACACCTCCCCCTTTAAAAGCTTCGATAGCAAAGCGGGAATTTATTTTTATTTTGGACAGAGTGTTAGGCATTCAAAGAAACAAAACCAAAGCGATCAGTTCCATAGCGACCTTGATAACATAAAAATCTAAATTACAATCTACGTTACGACCTTGGTTAGCAATTAGCATGTTAGTTTATGATAGGTTGGACTCTTCGTTCTCATATCTCACTGTATCGAAAAATATACCACAAATTTGGTTGGACCACTCGCAATAAAACGTTCATCGCTCTTGCGTCAGCCACATTTCCAACATGTTCCAGCAATCACCCGCCCTCCAACATCACATCGTCCCCAATCAGACACACCTTATCCCCCCGTTACTTTCCCCATTTAACATCCCATGTAATATCTGTAATAACCAAGTACCAAAATTAAATGTTTCGAGGTCTAGTTTCACTCCACGTCATACGCCAAATTCAATCATATAGTTCCACCGAAATTAATCTTTCGTCTAAAGTCTGGTCGAAAATTTGGAGGGGAACTACTAATTTTGAACGGCTCGTTATTCCGGGTACTCACATTCCGTTGCTTTGTTGTTCCCCGCCCCCAGCACTTGCCTCTGCCGCCGGCGCCCGCGGCGACACCCGCCCAGTGCTCGAGCCGTTTGCAGAGTGCCAGGCCTCCCAGACGGTGAAGGATGCATCCCCTCCCTCCCTCAAAGGGGGAAGGGTGTGGGCCCGTCGACCGATCGTACCGGAAATCGGCCCGATGGTCATACCTCCCCAGGGGGATATGGGTAAGAAACCATTTTTACTCTTAAATCCCCCAAAAGGTGAAATCCACTACTCATTTAATGGTTTTTCAATTCGACATAATTTTCCCCCATTTATCAATTTCGACCCGCCATTGCGTTCTCAAATGGTAGCCCCGGTCCACCTCGTGGCACACGACGCCACAATGCCTGCTGAGCACTGACTGCTGATAGAAGCGGGTCAGGTACCACGGATGCTGGGCCATGGTCCGGGAGGCCTAGAAAGAGGGGTGGGACGCTCCCTGCAATTTTCGACCAGACTTGGCCTATGTTAATGCGTGTGACATAGCTTTAAAAAAAACTAAAATTTGACGGTACCCAGCTAACCTATAACATTCCATACTTGGTGCCTACTGCACGCAAACCCCAAAATGTGTCACATCACAGAGGCACAATTATTTGCTCAGTGGGGCTCTCAATTTACTCAGGGGCCAAGACTAGCTGAGAGCCCACGAGATGAGCTCAAGGGGCACCAGATTAGCTTCACCCATACGATTTTTGGCGACGATGAGGCATTAGGTGGACACATAGTAGGTGCCCGTACTCTTCCCGGGTACTTGGAAAGGCAACAGAATGCCCTAGCCGACCAAAAAAGGCATTAAATTGTCCAAAACTAGTTTCAATCGCTACATGCGGTCCAGATACATCTAGGTTCAACGGCGTAGGGCACTAAATTTCGAGCGGCACGGGCCAAATTGGGTACACCACCTGGCAATCAAAAGGGCACCCGGTACCGCCGGGGGCACGTGTCCCCCTGTGCCCCCTGGCTGCGCCCCTGGACAGTAGATAAACTCCGGGAGGCATTAACACGCGCATTGACGGGGGCGGGTACCCGCCCCCCCTCGGGTTTTTCGGAGACAGTAGAAAAACGGCGGCGCGTAGCACCGCCGTACTTGGCATACCTTTTCCCTTATCATTTTTACAACTTCTGTGAAAATTTTAAGGTTAGGTCATCTCAGGTCAGGTCACCAGTACAGGTCAAGTGACCCAACCTAAAAAAATTTAAGATAGCATAAGTCAGAGCAGGGTGAACTTATCCGATTGAAACTCATATCACATAATGGGTCCACCGAGTTCTCTAAAATATGTTCCGGTATTTTTGATATCGATGACCTAAGATCAGGTACGAGGCATGACCTCTCCATTGGAAATACATGGAAAAAATGGTTTTTACGGAAATAACTCAGTAACGGATGGTGATAGAGCATTTATTTTAGCTGTATTAGACTCGCCTGGACTTTGCGGTTCTAATGATATGCATTTTATATAATTTGACCCTGACCTGACCTCAGGTCAGGTCAAATCCTTGATTTGACCTAGCATGGTCAAATTATATATCATTCGATTCGGCTTGCTGAGAGGATTCATATAGTTTAAGTAGTTTTGCTCTATCTTTACTTGTTCAGATGCAATGGCCGTAAAACTAAATTTACATGTTATCCCTATGACGGCATGTTTTGACCTCTCGCGACCTTGAATGTGACCTGACAAAAAAATGGTTCAAATGTTTTCGATGGAGAAGTAGATAGGCAGCTCAACGCCGTTTACCGTTTTTCGCTACCTACCGTGGTTCTCGAGATCTTAGGGGGGCGGGTACCCGCCCCCGTCAATGCGAAGGTGGCTCAGACCCCCGTCAATGCGCGTGTTAAATAAGTTCAGGGGGCCCGGATCAGCTCAAGGTACACTAAAACAACTAAAAGGACACCAGGCAAGCTCGGAGGCATCAGACTAACTCAGAGAGCATTATATAGGTCCAGAAGGCGCAATTATTTTTCGGGGGGGCACCAGATTGACTACGGGGTCATCAGATCGCCTCAGTGGGCACATAATCAACTCCAGGGGCCAAGACTAGCGCTCAGGGGGCACCAGATGAGCTCAAGGGGCACCAGATTAGCTCCGCCCGTACGATTATTGGCGACGATGAGGCATTATCTGGAAATGGATTACGTGCCTATACTCTTCCCGGGTGCTTGGAAAGGCGACAGAATGCCCGAACTGACCAAAAAGGCACTTAATTTTCAAACAATAGTTTAAATCGCTAAATGCAGTCTAGTTCCATCTAGGCTCAACGGCGTAAGGCACTAAATTTCGAGCGGCACGGCCCAAAGAAGGTACACCACCTGGCAATCAAAAGGGCACCTCGGCACCGATGGGGGCACGTGCCCCCTGTACCCCCCTGGCTGCGCCCCTGTGCTTGCTTTTTCCATGACCAACACCAGTTTCATTGGTGTTTATCAAGCTTAAAGTCCAATTAGTTCAATGTACGTCATTTTGGTTTTATTGCCAGCTAAGATAAACAATTGTGGAAGTAAAGAGAATGTTCGAGCCATATATTTCACCGCAAGGAATTCACCGGACGTGAGAGGTCGGCATGGGACAATAACTTGGCGTCCATTTCAGCCCGACCCTCTTGGATCTCTTTCGTCCCATTCCGTCTCGTTAAATATGGCTCGGTTCCATTCCGTCTCGTTAAATATGGCTCGGTCCCGTCCCGTCCCGTTCTTCTTAACCTGCTACATTTACAGGGAAATTTCTCATTTCCTCCTGTTTCGAAGAGCCTGAAATGTCCTCCCGTCCCGTCCCATTTCATCCCGCCCCATGATTTCCGTCCCGTTTTCTGTTTCATGCAGACCTCTGAAAGACGCTCAAAATCACATTTAAAACAACAATCTCTTCTTGCAGGAAAAGAGTGCGTCGCTTCCAGACGCTACAGCGTCTCGGATACAGAGTACCACCCTTTAGCATATTCAAAAGTGACTGGAGTCTTCGAGTAGGGACCAAATTTGCAGCCAACTACGAGCGAATCTTCACCGACTACGGCTTCAAAACTGGCGAAAGGGGAAACACCGTGGCGCTCTACATCGGGATGGCGCCTTGTATCTACACAACGGATCCTGACCTCATCCGAGAGGTATGCTTCAAGCGCACGGATATGTTCAGTGACCGCTCCAACCAGGACCAGGGCTTCCTGTTCACGGACACGTCGCAGCATCTGCTGTTGCTGAGGGGGCAAAGGTGGAAGCACGTCCGCACCGTCCTCAACCCAGCGTTTAGCGCTAACAAGCTGAAGGGCATGGTGAGGACGATCGAGGACTCTGTTCAGACTCTGTTAGGAAGGCTGGAGGACAATCGTGTAGGGGATAAGCTGACGGAATTTTGTCATCTGTTCGGCAGGCTTAGTCTAGAGGTAATTGGAAAATGTGCGTTTGCCATGCGGGTAGACTGCCAGAGGAACGCCAAAGATCCTCTACTGAAGGCTGTGGAGGTGCTGTTTGGAACACATGCGGTATTTCTTGTGTTAAAGGCTCTGAGACCCGTGATCGATCCTCTGAAACCTCTGCTGAGAAGGTTTGGCCCAACAGCAAGGGCGTATCAAGCGGAACAGTTCCTGGTTCGCTGCATGAGGTCAGCCATTCGCCAGCGGCTGAGTGCGATGCCAGATGCTCCTTCCACCATCTCCAGCAGTCATCCTGCCAACTACTCAAAGCAGCCGATGGACGTGATGCAGCTGCTTCTGGAGGCCCAGCTGAACGACAAGAGCGCTCACGCCATCACAGAACGCGAGGTCATCTCGAACCTGTACGCCTTCCTGCTGGGAGGGTTCGAGACAACGAGCACGGCGATGCTTTTCATGAGTTGCGCGCTGGCACAACATCAGGACATTCAGCAGCGTCTGCATGACGAGATAGCGGAACGTCTTCCGCAGGAGGGACCGCTCGACTACGAGACCGTGCTCTCGCTCCCTTATCTCGATATGGTGTGGCAGGAGACGCTCCGGGTCTACCCACCAGTGCCCGTGGCCTTTGAGAGACAAGCCAACTGCGACACCGAGGTCAACGGGGTCAAGATAGGCAAGGGCTGCGTGTTTGGAGTGCCCGTCTACAGACTGCACCACGATCCAGACCTGTGGCCGGAGCCTGACCTGTTCGACCCGGAACGTTTCAGCCCCGAGAACAAAGCCAAGATCGTGCCGAACAGCTACCTGCCGTTCGGCGCCGGTCCGCGGCACTGTATAGGTCAGAGGTTCGCCACCATGGAGGCCAAGGTGACCCTGTGTCACCTCATTCGTCGCTTCAGAATCCTTCCTCCCGAACAGCCAGTGACGCCGGCCATGAGGGCTCCTTCGCTGATACCTGCCGGGGGCAAAGTGCGCATGCGCGTGACACCGTGGGAGTAGATACGTCGACTTCATCTGATTGTATTGGACAGTGAACCTACCACGAGCTAAGGCCGTGGGCGGGAGAAAGGATGAGTGGGCTCGCCTAGAGCCGGAGGGAGGCATGTGTGGCTGCTTGGGAGGTCCCTGTTTCTGCTCAGTTCTTTGTTTCTCCGCAGGAACACATGAAGGAGCAGAAAAGGTTCATAAGGAGATGTTGGCTTCCTACGCTATCCAGGAGTGTGCAATTTCACGGATTTTTTTGGGATTCGTATAAATATGCATAAATAATAAATTAATACCAATTACTGTTCTGCATCACCGCTTTTCGACGGTCAGAGGGAGGCCGAATGAAGATGTTCAAACAGTTGCTCCTCCCTGGAACACAGAAAACGCATGCGTTGAGGTGGAGAAACCTGGTCTTGACAATGTTCATGGTTGCGAGTTGAGTTCAAGTACACGTCCTTAAATGACATTCGGCTTCAAGGAGTAGAGGAGAGGGACGCTTGTTCGCTTGTTTAAGGGACGTTTGTTCCCTTAAATAGAATAGTTCTCATTGTTTCACAATATAGGTGTTTCTGTCGTTCACGCGAAGGGCTCTGTTTTGGACCAAAACAGAAACGGAACTAGGCAAAATCCAGCATTATGGAAGTATCTAGTGCTTTTCCCGAATGATAAGCTTGGCACAGAAGCTGGTCTGAAAAATCTACCAGAACCCAGCAGCATAGAGAATCAGTGCTATTGAGGTAGGTACTTGAAGCACTTTTGACTAAATCATAAAAGGATGTACTCAGCAAAATCTGTTGCTTCGAAACTTCCAAAGCAGTATACAGGACGGGATAGTGCAATCCCGCAAAATTTTTTAGCGGAAAATGTATTTTTTCGAAAGGAGTTCTCCCCTGAAGCAGTGCAGAATGTCAAACGAAACAAAATATTTCCCTTTGCCGTTTTCATAAGGCATCAGCGTTAAGCCGAAACGAGTGTTTCAGTTTTCTCTCTGGCTGACTGAAGGTAAGGTTAGCTTGGCATATAAGCTTCCTTCTCTAGGTCAGCAGTCTCTCACTGGGAACTCCGCGGCAATGCCATTGTTTATTCTTGATGCACCGTGATATTAGACACTCAATACAGGAAGTTGAAGTCTTACTGCGGACGACTCGACCAGACCGGTTTAACACGCGTATTGACGGGGGGGCGGGTACCCGCCCCCTTCGGGTTTTTCAGAGATAGCAGTAAAACGGCGGCGCGTAGCGCCGCCGTACTTGGCATACCTTTTCCCTCATCATTTTTACAACTTCTGTGAAAATTTCAAGGTTAGGTCATCTCAGGTCAGGTCACCAGTAAAGGTCAAGTGACCTGACCTAAAAAAAGTTTAAGATAGCATAAGTCGGAGCAGGGTAAACTTATCCGATTGAAACTCACATCACATAATGGGCCCACCGAGTTCTCTAAAGTGTGTTCCGGTATTTTTCATACCGATGACCTAAGGTCAGGTACGAGGCATGACCTCTCCATTGGAAATACATGGAAAAAATGGTTTTACTGTAGAACTCAGTAACGGATAGTGATAGAGCTTTTATTTTAGCTGCATTAGACTCGCCTTGGCTTTGCAGTTCTAATGATATGCATTTTATATAATTTGACCCTGGCCTGACCTCAGGTCAGGTCAAATCCTTGATTTGACCTGGCAAGGTCGAATTATATATCATTCGATTCGGCTTGCTGCGAGGATTCCTATAGTTCAAGTCGTTTTGCTCTATCTTTACTTGTTCAGATGTAATGGCCGAAAAACTTAATTTACATGTTATCCCCATTACGACATGTTTTGACCTCTCGTGACCTTAAATGTGACCCGACAAAAAAATGGCACAAATATTTTCGATGGAGAAGTGGATGGGCTACCCAACGCCGTTTCTCTTTTTTCGCTACATATCCGTGGTTCTCGAGATCTTGGGGGGGGCGGGTCCCCCGTCAAAACGGTGGCTCAGACCCCCGGTCAATGCGCGTGTTAATGGCTTGTCATAACACGGGATTTGACGGCGAAATTTCTGCTGTAAACCGATTTGCCGGCCAAGCTGATATGGTATCCAGACACTGGCAGCGGAACTGGGGGGGCGGGGGGGAGGGGGGCACGGTGCCCCCTTAAATAATAAATTTGATCACTAACTCTATGGCGTTCACTGGAAATGGGTTGAAAAGTCCATCGTGCCTCCCTTAAATTCGGAACGTTCCACTGTTACTGTATCCAGAGTCAGATTGGGATGTGAAAATCGGTGATCTGATGGCCGCTTCCTATTTCCTCTAAGAAAATAAGCAACAGATCATAAGCTTCGTCAGAGGCAAAAGGTGGGGGGAGGGGGAGGCAGCCAATCTCCCAGCTGCGACTGACAAGAAACGCTCCCCCTTTAGGAACCAGAACCCGTTGGATTTGGGCCCAGTGGTGCCGCTCACACAGCCTGGCTGTAAAATTTCCCGATTTCTGCCCAATTACAATGAAATCGGAAATATTTACGGATATTAGGGGGCCAGTTTCCTCCCTATCCCGATGCGAGTAGAAAACATCATTATCGGGCTCTGACGGCGCACCAAGCGCCCCGGTCATCAGGTGCTACAAAACAAGACATCCTGGCAGTCAACCAGATCCACTGATATCTGAGCCGGAAGGAACTCACCACTCGGTTTGTTTTATCACATTTATTTTTAGAGCTATTAGCATTCTGTACAGAGAAATAACAAACGTGTTCCCGCCATGACGGGGTGGGGCGCCGCGCCGATAATAGAGCTCCTCTGACAACACGCGCCAGAGCCGGCCCCGAACCTCCGCCCATCTACCCCCGCGCCACTCTGCCTCTCACTCACTGACCCACGCACGCACTCAGCTCCAGCTGGTATCACCACTGCCATGGTCACGCCTCCTCGCGTTGCCAGCGCCGCAGCATTGGGTCACCATGTATATACGACTTCAGGCCGGGCTCGCTGGAGCCCCGGTCATCTACAGATTGTGCAGTAACGTCTTCAGCGTGGGTCGCTGGGCTAAAATCGCATCTGCGCAGCCGGAGGCGCCCTCTACCAAGCGGCACGTGACTGCGCCACCGCTCGCCTTCCGGCAGTCAATGAATATGATAAACCAATCTGAATGTAAAAAGAAAAACACCCGGCCCTCAAACCGGCGGCGCCCATCATTTAGCAGTCCCTGCACGGCCCGCCCGAGTCTTACTCGCATAAATACATCCACCAATGGGTTAGAATTATTCCCACATCGGCTAAATCCACCCGCGCTGGGTAAAACATCTCCGCCACATCCGGCATGATACAACCAACACGTCTCCGGCTGCCGCCGTCGCACGCTGAGGGGGAGGGGCACAGACAGCCGGGGGTGGGGCAACACTTCAGGTGGGGATCACAGACGCCGCACGCTCCTATGTATGGGGTTTAGCTGCGCATGTATTGAGCCGCGCGCGCCGAGCAGACGCGTTGCCATCGCACCTATCAGCCGATACGTGACGCGCCCTCTATAGACGGCGCCACCCGTCACTTCTCCCTAACACACGTCACCACACTCGTCCTCAACGACTCCTGGTGCAGCCAACAGACTTACTAACTCTCTCACTTTCACTCCACGCTCTGTGTATATATATACGTAACAATTATATAAAATGAAAACAATAGTCGCGTCACTTGCTTGGTGGGCTCGGTGACTCAGTGGGTCCCCGCCCCGTACACTCATTCTGTTGCTATCGTTCCTCTCAATATCGCCGCTCTGGCTAAAACAGAGGGCATACCTCAATCAGTAGGAATATAATCCTCAGTTAGACATGCCAACATGAGTAGACGCACCTACGCTAGCAGGCATGTATGCCTCAGTAGACATGCCTACGTTAGAGGACATGCCTGCGTCAGAAGACATGCCTACGTCAGAAGACATGCGTGCATTAGAAGACATGCTCACGTCAGAAAACATGGTTTACATCAGAAGACATGCCTAAATCAGAAGACATGCCTGTGTAAAGACATGCCTACTTCAGAAGACATGCATGTGTCAGAAGACATGCCTACGTAAGACAGGCCTGTGTTTGAGGACATGCCGTGTTGGAAGACATGCCTACGTCAGAAGACATGCCTGCGTCAGGTGCGCATCCACGTCACAGACGTGGCACAACAGTAGGCATACATCAGCAGAGAGGTCCACGTCACTACGTAAGACGTACCTACACGAGTAGACAAGCCAGCATCGTCAAACATTTCCCCTTCCTCAGACATGCCAATATCCGCAGTCATGCCTACATCAGCTGTCCACAGCAGATACATACTCGTCCAGAGACATGCCAGCGGAGCATGGCCACATCAGCAGACACGCCTACGTCAGTAGTCATTCCTACATCCGTACAGGTGGCGTTATCAGCGAGCGTGCCGACGGCGCGGAGGCGGGGGCTCCATTCTGCAGGTACACCGCCCACCGGCCTCGGCCTCACTCTCGCCTGCCCGCCGCGACTGTGGCGCCTCTGGCGGAGGCGACGCTGACTCCTGCACGGGTCACAGTTTCAGCTCGTTGGCCACCTTGCTGGCGATGTTCTTGAAGCCGATGCTGGTGCCGGAGATGCGTTTGAAGCGGACGCCGTTGAGGCTGAGCCGGGGCAGTTTACAGACCTCGATCTCCCACTGGACCAGCGAGTCGGTGCGCGGGTCACCGTGCACGCAGAGCAGGAGGAACTTCTCTCGCTGGTCGTAGTCACAGTTGTTTGCGTCCAGCACCTGGCGACGACCGCCAGAACTAGAGTCAACAAGTATAGAGGGCGCTTTTGGCGGCGGCTTATAATCTCTGTGCGTGAGAGCAACGCATCAGTAAATCACCTCAGTGCCGGAAATCTCGATGTGGCGAGTTAAATGACCATGACAGTGTTCCAAACAAGTCAGCAGCATACACTGATCATAAGTTCCGCACAAGAAGCCCCGCACATACACCTAATCTGCCCCGTGTCGTCACAACACAAGCATCGCACGCACACGCCCCCACACGTGAAACAAGGAACACCCCGCGTGTCAACAAACTTTTGGTAAACGAGAAGGAATAGAGTGTAGAAATTAAGACAAACATGAGCAGGACCACACCAGTCACCTCCCAGAAGCGCATGCAAGCACAGCGCGCAAGGTGTCTACCGGGGGAGAAGGTTGAAATCCCCAGCTGACGCGAGTGACTGTCGTATCTTAAACGTCCCCCTCCGGAATAAAAAACCTGAGTCCGGCATTCGTGTTACGTTCAAACAAGACGTTTTTTGTCCAAACTCGGATTTCAAAATTAGCAGCTCTCTAACCCGACAGAAAAGCTACAACTTCAGGCATCAGGCAGTCCCAGCGAAATGACTTCACTTAAAAGGTGCGGACATGAAATTTAAAGCTTGGGTATCATAATACGCTACCTATGAAAACATTATTGAACACCGCCAGAAAATTGGAATTTCCGAGACCCCTGCAGATGCCGAACTTTTGGCGGCGGCATATCAATAATAAAGTTAGCAGCGAGTATGACTTTCAGACTTCAGTACCCGGTTTGACACCTCTGCCCCGGCACCGTCCCCGTCAGGCCTGTCCCGCCAGGTCAGGTCAGGTCAGGTTATGCGGGGGTCGGCCCGGCTGGCCCCCTGCGCCCCGCAGCAGCCCGGGGTGCACGTGCTGCCCCCCCCCAGCGGGTGCCACTTGCCTGGCGAGGTCCGCGGCGGATAGCGAGGGTCCCCGCGGGCCTTAGCCTGCCTGTCGGTCTGTAGCTGGGGACACAGACACAGCCGGGCACAGAACAGAGCGGGCGAGAGAAGGGACACAGCCGGGCACAGAACAGAGCGGGCGAGAGAAGGGACACAGCCGGGCACAGCACAGAGCGGGCGAGAGAATGGACACAGACAGGCACAGACCAGAGCGGACGAGAGGGGACACAGACACAGACGGGCAATAACAGAGCAGACGGGCATAAATCGAGCTGACAAGAAAGGGGACAGGGACAGACAGACAGAGAACGAGGAGAGGGGAGGGAGGTAGATACAGTGCTGGTACAACAGAGCCCAGGGCATACAACAGACATGCCCGTATAACCGGAAGGTTTGTGAAACGGCAGCGTGCATTTAGTCTCGATGTATTGGGCTTACACAGGATCGGGAAACAGCGAGGGTGACTTTCTGATGCCAGCATGCTAAGCTACCGAAAGTCAACTGCTTTCCAGTGCAGTTCCCGAATTTTCCCTTGAACCATACTCTAGTTTACTTTCGTCGGGTGAAAGAATAACTAAGCAGTGCTCGTAACCAGAGGAGAAAAAATACAGATAAGAAGAATAATAAGTAGGCATAGTGATAGAAACCGGCGAGGAATAGCGTACGTCCCACAAGCAAACATGTTTGCTACATGACTACCCGAAGAGACACATTATTTAGACTGATGGGTGGCGGCAACAAGCCTTAGTCATAAATGAACAGGTGTCACACTATACAGGGGAAGGGTGTGGCCCCCCGACACAGACTCAACCCGGCGCAATACGGCAGGACACCTTTGATATCTAATCGAGAACATGGCTCAACCCCAGCCCAAATACAGCACAAGGTGGCAGTCTGATACATTAAACACACAGCATCGGAGCCCGGATCATTCACCACACGGCAGGTCTTTTGTTTGACAAGGTACGTGTTGGAGAACACCGTAACACTGCACCGGCGATGACACGGCACTAACGATGAGGCGCGGCACCGACCACAGCTCCATCCCCGTCTCCCCGGCGTCACCTGCCAACCATGACACTGCAGGTCACGGCAGTGGTATTTGGCGGCGCCCGCTGGCCCTCTCCCCCAGGTCGGGCCGGGTCCCGCTCTCGGTCTCACCTTTCTGATCTCGTCCATGATTTCCTGTGGGTCACGAGACGAGGTAGTCTTCATGCTCCAAGTGAACCGCAAACTGCGCGGTTTTACCGGCTCTGACTCGCCATTACTGGTCGTCATCGGCGTCGTCATGGTAACGGGCCTGGGGAAATGAGGCTACCTCAGCACAGACGCCATTGACGTCGTCAGCAGGGTTACAAAGCATCATCGTGGGGCAAATGAACTTATAAAAGACCTGGCTACATCAGCACTATAACCACACGATAAAAAGTATATCCCTGACATTCGCATACAACAAGCCATTGTGGATAGAAGAGACTAGCGAATCACACTATCATCAGAAGGCCGGTCACAATTGACACTAAGTATACCATGCAACCCCCAAAACGATCTGTGAAGCTGACACATCACTTCGGCTACTCCACTCCACTAGGAAAGCACCTCTCAGGGACGTACCGGTCGGCAGCGGGCCGGGTGGGTGTCGACGAAGAGGCGACATCCCCGGGCCTGCCGGACAGCGACAGACACTTCAGAGACCGTGACGTCACTATCAGTGAATGATGTCATCTCTGGGTCACTGATAACGTTCAAGTGCTGCGGTTGAACGACGCACCAATTGCAGAGGCCCAACATATGACGACGTGACAGTGACAACCAGGCTCGGAGGGTGCCGGTTGTTGAGTTTCTACAGAATCATTCCCCAACGGTCTGCGGGATAGCCGTCGACGGGAAAGGTATATCTCCCGTCGACAAGTTTTCCTTTACATAGATATGGACCTCTGGGAGCCAAATGCGGCTGCCATGCTCCCTTGGAAAAGTTCCCGCTATGCCATTGCCAAAAACTTGCCAAAACATTGCCAAAAAAGTAAGTAATTTAAGTCAATCCTGCAGCAGTTTTCACGTCCTGGGCCGACTGAGTTTTCGGACTGCTTTTGCACAATCCATCTCTCATTTAGTTTTTTTATAAGTTGATGAGTCAAAAGCGAACCAATCTATAAAAAATAACTCCGAATACAAAAGTAAATAACTCACTCTTCATTATCATATGATTCTGCTTGCCTCATTAATACCGCAGCTTCGCTGATCATATTCAGATGATTATCTTACAGAGCCAACATGTTTGAGTCGGAGCTGGTTCAGTCAGAGCGACGAAAACTCTAGGTTAACTCCGACTCATTCACATTTTAGATTTTACGATAATTTATCGAACCTCAGAGTGACCAAACAGTCAGCGTACGAAAACCAGTGTCACAACAGATGCTGCGAGAACTGCAGTACGTCGGTGCATTGAGCTGCAGCTCTAGATCAGACAGAGCTGGCGAAGCTCTGCGGCGCCGGTACCGCCCGCTGCCACAGCCATCTCCGGCCCCACGCCGCTTTTCATCACCATCAAAGTCAAGTCGAACGCCGCCTGATGATGTCGCCGAGGGCACAGGGGGCGAAGCAGAAGGAGAGCATGACCCAGAGCCGACAAAACGAGCCCGGACAGGCCTAATGGTGACAGCTGGTCTGGCCGGCAGTCTCCAGGCCGTTCAACACAAATGAGCGGTGACGCGGGCTAGCAGTTATGAGCGTGCTAAGTACCACTGAACCCTAGGTACAGATACCCAGCCCGGTACAGGATAAAAGGCCCTCTCCGGAAACCCCTAGATCACGTCGGGTGGCCATCACAGAACTGGCTCTAATTTAATAATTACTTGTCATAATTTCCTGGCACAGAACTTCCCGACAACTGTAAATTGTGAGACATTCAAACCAATCACAAGTAATAATTCTGGGGATGTCGAAAATATGCACCCTTCACACAATTTAGCTGGTTTATGCCGGTTCGGGCGGCATAAACACAGTGGGCTACGGGGCTTCTGTTTTATCACGGCTTGCTTTGTTTTTGTTCCAGTATTCATATCAGCACACACATACAAAATGGTACGCTCCGACGTTGTATACAAGGTATCCTCGGAACAGAAACGTACGTCTACGAAACGTCCGCCATTTCGGTACCAGAGGTCATACACAAAATATAAGTGTGCGGAGAATCCACTATTTGGGCAACAGAGGTCCAACACGCAGCGGTGGACTGCCGGTGGGGCGTGAATTGCAGCCCGGGGAGAGAGGCCACGTGTCGTGGACGCAGTGGAAAGGAGGGGGTTCCGGCGGGGGTGTCGCCTCGGGCGGGGTGGTGGAACCGACGTCCAACACACCGTGCGGTAGCTGCCAGCAGGCCCTTCGTCTCTCGTGACGTGCGATCGTGAACACTGGTGTGTATCTTAATCGAAATACACGAGTGTGCAGTGAACCTTCGAAACTTGCGATAGGCTCGTAAGAAAACTCATAACGGCACTCAAGAGATACGCCGCAAAAACAAAAAAACAAAAACATTGCGCGCATGTGAAGATCGCGTATGAAGGTCCAGAATGCAAAAGTATGTACTCATTCAATGAGAAAACGTGACAACTCGACAAAAATATTTGCCAGATATTTTTGGGGTGCTGCTGAGGTCATTTACTGAGAAAACGTGATAGCTGGAGAAAAATATTTGCGAAACATTTTTTGGGGTGCTGTTGAGGTTTATACCTTCAATCCTGTCAACGTATCCGTACCATGTACCAAATCGAACCAAAGCGCCCAGCTGCCCTAAGCAGATGAACTCGTACATATTTCAGGGCGGATTTCCATCGCAGACTGAACACCGGAGCTGGCGACAGCTATGTTTTCGTACAAAATCTATCGAGAAGCACCAGATTGGGACGATGTCTGAGGAGGTACTCGGACGTTATCCCCACCGAGCACACTTCCCCGGTGATCAAGCCGGGCTCATTGCTCCAAAGTTCTACTCCAACGGCAATCAAGCTGATTCCAACGGCAATAAAGCTGAGTTGATATTCGAGCACATTCTAATACAAACATTTCTCTTCCTGACTTCTTAAAAAGAAAACCAACACCTTGATTTTCCCCACACCCAAATCGACACGGCATGAATAACAGAATGGCAATGTTCCCCCACCCGATCGTCTAACCGCGGCTGGATATATCCAACCGGGGCCACCAGTTCAAACACGGCGGACGGGGCCCTAAAGTCAGATAGAGAGGGGGAGAGAGGGGAAGCAGCACGTACCGGCCGGAGGTGGGTGGCGTGGGGGTCGGCTTCTCCGGCCCTCCCACCTCTCCGGGCCTGCGCACAGCACGGGGAACACCACAGCGTCAGCAGGAGGGCGGACAGACCAGAGATCCAGAGGGAGCGGAGAGCGCAGATGGCAGCGCCACAACAGCCTGCGGAGGGTACAGGTACCAACAAGAGGGGGCCGCCCGTACGGCAAATAGAGGGCCAAGACACCAGACGAACCAGCTGTGCGAGAAAACGGACACTAGGTCAGGGGTGCAGAATGACCAGAGCAATGTTAGAGCTAATACATATCAGATCAGGGTACACATGCATTAGGGGGGACGTACTTATGTAAGTCAGAGGGGAGGGGACAAAAATGACAGCGGGCACCGGTGCGCGGGCACCACCACCGTGACTAGTATCGAGGACAATCAGGTCAAACGCATGCGGTACATGTTACGCTCGATGTCCAAGTTAGCACGTGAGGCCTCTGATCTCACTTCCCCAAATGAATGAATGAATGAATTTATGAATGCATGAATGCATAGCAAGCGTCAAAGTCCACTTCTTGAGGTGATTTTGCACGGATGGCCGCCTTTCAGGTCAGTTAAAACACGCGAGACGCCCCATGAGAGGAAACTAGCATGCATAATTGCATACTACAGGGTTGAAATGGTGCAGTCAAACAGTGTTACTGGACAGTGGTTTGCAGTCCAACATAGTTTGGGCCGCATGCCGTATACGACATATCTAGTGAGAGAACGCAATGTCCAAGGTGATACTGATCTTTGGGGCGACTTTACGATACTGGTATTTGGGGTGACTTTACTGTTTGAAAATATATCTGCATACATAAGCGCACGCCGTGAGCAGAGCACGGTTTCTGCAAAGTCCAATGAATCCATGACTGTGTGAGTAGAGATCATACATTCCCGCGCTGACATCTGTAACGCTGGTTTTGGCAGCCAGTGACGACGTGCCCCGATTGTTAACTCTGTACATGTCCGGAGGCACGTCAGCTCGGTCGCAATGACGTCATTGGTGTGACGTGACGTCAGTCTCTCCGAATCGTGGGCTGGTGAAACGGCGCGCCGGCATACGCTGGACCAATGGCGAGCCCTACACGGCCACGGCCTGGTGGTCCCACCGCCACCATCAACGCGCTACCGACCAGCAGTTCAACAACGCCAGTCAAACTGAGTCTGTAAAGGTGAGTGAGGAAGCAGCATGTCTACCGCCTACGAAAGTTATGTCTAACGGTACTATAATGAGTTACCTTCTTTGGCACATTTGGCAAGATGGTAATTACGCGCAAGGAAGTCAGCGCAACAAAGATCAAACGGCCTCAAATCCAGTCAGAAATGATTCACAAATGCGTTCAAGACGTGGAACCATCCTAAGCCGCCGAGGCTTTGTCAAGAAAGGCGGTGCTGAGCATCCAACTGGTTTAATTTTGAAATCACGCCGTTCATTCACTGATCAGTGGGCGCGCTACCCATCTCTGCATGTCCCCAGACGGCCGACTAACCCTCCGCCCCTCCATTTAGCACTACTATTCACAACTACCCAAGTGGAGCTATGACTGAGTTCCACCTACCTGACATGTGTCGGTGGCACAGGAGCCCCCTGCCCCCAACCCTGCCGTCCTCACACCCACCGTTTGGCGAACTTGGACGACAGCTTGGAGAAGAAGCTGGTGCGGTTGGTGTCGTGGTGGTGTCCGGGTCCGACGCCGACAGCGCCCGGCCTGAAGCCGGCCGCCTGCCGCGTCTGCCCCGAGTGGAAGGTGGAGCGGCTGGGGATGTTCCTGCTGAAGGAGGCGCCGCCGCGGCCGGCCGCCGGTGACAGAGCGCCCGCGTGGTGAGAGCCCCGGCCGCTGCTGTCGGCACCACACCAGCGGGTCAGGTGGGGGGCAGACGGGAGCGTGCTGTCGGCACCACGGCCGCTGTGGGGGCAGACGGGAGCGTGCTGTCGGCACCACGGCCGCTGTGGAGGTCAGACGGGAGCATGCTGTCGGCACCACGGCCGCTGTGGGGGCAGACGGGAGCGTGCTATCGGCACCACGGCCGCTGTGGAGGTCAGACGGGAGCATGCTGTCGGCACCACGGCCGCTGTGGATGGCAGAGAGCTGCTCCTGGACAGCCATGGCTGCGGACACAGGGATGGCCATACAAGGTACAACGAAGTCGAAACAGCGCAGAGCCGTCCTCAGCGGCGGCTGTCTCAACATCGGTCGCTTAGACGACGAAGGGTAATTTCCCACCGGAATCATAGCCTGAAAATATACATAGAACAAACCCGACGCTTCATATAGATTCGCAATATTACATGCAGCACATGAAGGCGTAAAAATAATACCAAGCCTCGCAATGATTCCTCCCCGGTAATTGGCACACCACCTTCACTTCCGTATCTTTCGTCAGTTAGTATAGGCACACAGGTCCCTGAGAGAGGTGCCGATGGTACCACGCCGACGAAGGACGGCGGCAGGTAGATGCACAAGGTCACAAACTCAGGACACAGCGGTGCTCATGCGCCGCGGTACTTTTACAGTTCCGCGTCTTAAAGGGCGGCAGCATGCTTTAAGAAATAACAGCGGGCTGAAAATAACGATCGCCTTAGATCAACGCTTCAAATTCAATCAAACCCGTTGCCGTAAAAGAGCAATTTCCCTCGTTCCAACCAGCAGACGTGAGGCCGGTATGACGGGCGGCGATTTTGTTCCGTTCCGCCTCCACGCCGTGCCCCGCGGCCGACTCTGACTGCGTTGGAGCTCATCTCAGCGGCGGCCCGGAGTAGCTCCCCGCCCGGTATCCGAGCATCGGCAGATATCGAGCCCACGTCACGTGTAAATCACTCCAGGCGCTTCCAGTCGGACCAGGCGGCCGGCTGCAGCAGGAGCTCTATTGGACGGACCCAACGGACGGGCCCCAAATAACCAACAGCTGCCCAATTTACCACGTGCCTTTGGACGGGTGCACTTCGCTTAAGGCTTTCCACTTCCGACTGGAAGCACTGCGGAGGCAGCGAGCCACGGTGCTCAAAAGGAAACAAGTTGTATGGGTCGATCTCAAGAGAGCTGGATTTAGACTAAGGAATGACGCTATTTCCGGCGGTAACTTACCGGTCTCTTTTACCAAGGACGATAGAGTAGTCTCACACCAGAAGATAAGTGTAAGTTATGCGAACAAACGACGCAAAATTCCACCCACGGCCCAAAAACAATGCGCGTGGTCCGTCGCACACAATAGTAGGAGATTCATTTCACGGGCAATTCTAACCAATGCATACAAGTAAAATACCAAATTGGGAGAGTAGATAACTTGTCCCATGACTGCAGCACATCCTCTCTACGTATATCCGGAGTGATCTCCATTGAATGTTGAACAGTCGCTGGTAATTCCCAAAATGAGCTGCCCGGTCCACAGATGAATACTCAAATACCATACAGGCATTGAAGCGACGAAGTACACAAAGGCTAGTCAAAACTGGCACGCGCAGAGCAGGCTTGTGAGTGAGAGCCCGTTTCTTTCCCAATATCGAACGTTTCAGCTCAGTTCAATTGTGAACTAAACAACCGTGGAACCAGGAAGCAGAAGTCCTAAGCTAGCACCGGGATCGATCCGTTTCCCGGAACGGACTGACTCCGTCGCGACAGCCGTCTCAGAGCCGAGCAATCAGCGCGCTGCTGCCCACTGACGTCACAGACACAGCTCATAGCGGACTGTGTCTGGTGTAGGGTTGTTATGTCACCCAGCCGCGGGCTAACCAGTGCGCCCAATTACACCCCGCCGGCGCAGTAATGGCGCCAAAAGAGACAGATCGGGGCAATTGGGCCGCCGCGACGGCCAGCGTCCTGTTAGCTGGCGGCGGCCGGCAGGGCGCGCAGAAGCCCGCTCCTCCTTGACACTCCCCGGGGGTGGTTATTCTTAAAGGGAAGTTCTGATCAGAGCCGTGCACGTTATAAAACCGGGCTTCTGACACTATTTTTAGGCAGCAATTTTCCGATGAAAGGGGAATAACAAATCCACCAGTCAGGAAATCCACCACAAGTTATAACGATTCTAACGAGTTCTTCGAAGTCTAACTGAATCGCAGATCTAAACAAAAGCAAGGCCTGTAATTGGCTACCGCCTCCTGATCAACAGAAGTAGAAGTCACGGATATGCATGCGTTAACTGGAGCACCTATCTCCTGAGGCTCTATTTTCGTCGGCAACGCGAGAAATGTTCCACAGCGCTCACGCACTACAGCAGCTAATCAAACCACCGATCTGCATGAGAGGACGTAGTTATAGTCGGCGGCACAAAGGCCGAGCTGGGGCGACCGCGAGCGAATGCCACTGTCCCACCAGACAAGCAATCTGCGAGCCAAAGGACATGAGGCTCCGAAGCAGACCAGGCGAAATGACTTGATTTCTGACCTTGTCAATCTACTAGAAATTCAATATCGATATCCCCAACTAACTCAAACAAAAACAAAAAACAACTTGCGACCTGCACCCTAGCAGCCGAAATTACACAGCAGCTGAAATGCAATTTGTTTGACGTTGTTCTCCGATGAAAAAAAACGGAAATGAATCATCGGCGAAAATATCAACAAAGAAAGAAGAAACAATTCACAGAGTGGATCCAGGGTGAAACACAGGCAACCAGTGATTGGCCAATTAACCGTGCAGGTGGAGCATACCACAGCAAACATCGAGCGTAGTCGGAGCAGCAACGCAACGGTAGTGCAAGCATTGGGTTACACAAAATAAGTCTGGCGGGGTCAGCTCAACGGAAGCCACGCAGGCGAACAACCAAGTCTTGCTCAGCCGACGGTGCAGCTGCACGCAGCAATTGATGAGGCACAGCCAGGGTAACGAGCCGGAGCGAGCGCACTGGAACCAGTGTCAGGGACTGTACAGCACTGGCGCACAGCACCCGAGACGGCAGCGGAAGCGGCAGCACCGTCCAGGCAGAGCGAGCAGTCGCTAGCACGAGCAGCCAGCAGCGGGACGGCAGCGGCGCTGAGGCTGTACCTGCACCGCAGCTCTGTAGCGGGCCGTACCACTGTCGGCTGCTCGCCGCCGCCGCCCGCGCCCGTGGCAGCAGCGGCGGCCGGCGACGGTTTGTAGACGGCCGCCGTTTTGGTGGGGGCGCTGGCATCGCCGGCCGCCCCAGCTAGGGAGGCGGTGGACACCGGCGCGGCGCAGCTGTCGTGTTCGAGCCGGGTTAGTCACGGGGGGAGGGTAGCTAGGCACCGCCAAAAAACACGAATTTCGAAATTTCATTCGCGTCGACCGGATCCAGGATCCTTTGGGTATATACGTTCGAAAAATACAAAAGTTAATAATTTCTAACATGTCTGGATCCCTGCGCAACGCACTTGAAAATTGCCCTCTCTTGGCAAATGGGGCCGTGTTTAATGCATTGCCTAAACTGTCCGAAGCCCTCGGTAAAACTTTTGTTTTCATTCAAGATGAATAAAACACACCCATTTGATACCCAAACAATGTTTTCTCAACAAAACAACTCAATTTTACCCAGCAATTATCGCAAAAGGAATTTTCTGTAAATTTCCAAGCCGACGTCATTTCATAAAAAACGCTGATGCAGTAATTTAAAATTGAATTAAGTCGCTTCAAAAAGAAACCATAGCACCTACATCGGCACAGCAGAAATGACTAGTAGCAGTATACTAACTTTGTTAAGCGTGTGCTTTGGGCTAGACTCCTCGTTCTTTCTCGATCTTGACATGATACTTGAACTGTGCTCATTTCATTTCATGCTTTTAAATTCATCACCAACAGGCTTAGGTGAACTGATAGGTGAAGTCGCAGGTTAAAACTGTAGTGGGTAATAAAATATGTTATATCTTTGGGGCTTATCGACGCACCAACTGCCAGGGTAATATGGCGTCACTAGCTTGTTTTGGTGGAAGGGTTTCTCGGGAGCCAGCTTGCTCCTCGTTCAGGGAAGCTGCCGGGCCTTGAACCCGGATCGGCTGAATGGAAGCCAGCTACGCTAACCACTCTACTACGGACTACCACTCCCCCGGAATAAAATATATTATATACTAAGTGAGTTAGTAAAACCATACACGAAATCACATAAAGCAAAAACATACGTACACTATAAAATACTAAACTGGGTTTGATAAAACATGTTTTTTCACCGTCAATCAAAACACAAGATACAGCGGCGTAGAAGGGATCCACTGCGGGGTACATGCCCGTATGGGCGTCAGATTCCCGCACAGCTAATGGAAATAGGCCACGTTTGATAGTGCTCTTGTTTGCTTCTTGGACCGACGGGACGTGAGTGAGCTGCAGTTGCCCGCCCTTGGTTCGACGTTTAGGGACATGTAACGGAAAACATCCGAGAGGAAGGCAGAGTCTATTCTACCGCAGGTCATTTTGTGCACAAAGCAGCATCGTATTGGTATCTTCTTTAGGCTAAGCTGCTAATATTGAATGATTTTAGAAGTTCGTGATATGAGAGTGATCGAGAAGACCGTAAAGTATGAATTTGAGAGGCTAACCATATGAGGAATTTATGTTGAATTTTGCAAATTATCTCAAGGTGAGAGGGTGCGGCACCGCCCTTAATGATACACCCATACTCATGGACCGACCAAACTTTCCCGAAATTTCGAAGCGTGCAAATTTAGTTTCCAGTCACTGGACCATGCGATGAGCGGATCAAGAACATTTTGTAGCAGTTTTGGATCTGTTGGAGATGCGATCTTGCGATAGAACTTGTCGTCTGCAAACAATAATATATTGGTCTGATTTTTTCCAGAAGTTCGCTCATGAACAGCGCAAAGAGCCACGGTGATACCTGACTACCCTCCGGCGTTCCAGAGCGAACAAAGGTCCAATCTGAATATTTTCCGTTGACGGATAATCGCTGTTTCCGGTTCGAGAGAAAAACTTTGAGTCAACTTACGGCAGTTGTATTAGCAAACCCAGTTTAGTATTTCATAGTGTGCGTGTATATAGATTTGTGCTTTATGTGGTGGTTTGTATTATTTTACTGACTCATTTAATAACTTTTACATCCCGCTACAGTTTTGACCTGTGACTTCGCCTATCAGTGGATTCTAAGCCTGTTCGTGATGATTTTGAAAACATGAAAGGAAATTAGCACAGCATCAAGTCAAGATCGATAATGAACGAGGAGTCTAGCATAAAGCATAGGCTTTACAGAGTTGGTGAGCTGATACTAATCAGTTCTGCTGCGCAGATGTACGTGCTATGGTTTCTTTTTATGCGAGTTGTACATTCAATGTTAAATTACTGCATCAACGGTTGTTTATGAAAATTGACGTTGGTTTAAGCATTTACAAAAAATTCCTATTGCGATAATTGATCGGGGAAATTGATTTGTATTGTTGCAGAAAAATTGCTCGAATAATAGCAGGGTGTTTTAATAAACTTTGACGAAAACAAAAATTTTACCGAGGCCCACGGACAGTTAAGGCAATGCATTAAGCACGGCCCCATTTACCAAGAGAGGAGCAAACTTTAAGTGCGATGCGCAGGGATTCAAGCATGTTGGAAATTATTAATTCTTGTATTTTTCGAACGTACATACCGAAAGGCTGCTGGATCAGGTGCACCCGAATGAAATTTCGAAATTCGTGTTTTTTTTGGCAGTGCCTAGGGGGTATATACACAGGTTATACACAAGGGGGTGTGCGAAGGGGGCGCGTGACAAAAAGTTAGAGCACAGCATGGATGTGAAACAGTACAAGTTAGAACACCGCAGACCCAAATCACCGCTAGAAGAGCCGAGTAAAACACCACCACCGCACACTATCAAACACGATGTACTTGGAATGGAAAGGCATACGTCCTCCTAACTCGCTCTGTCTCGACTCACCCCAGGGTGCTCTCTTTGCCGTCCACCCCGCTCTTGGCCTCGGCTCCCGCCGACGCCGTTTTGGCGTCGTAGGAGTGAGTGGACCTCCTCAGTCCCGATGGACCGATCGTCCGCACTGCCGCCGATGACGCCTTGGGCACGCGCGGCTTGGCCGGCGGCGCTGGCGTGGTGGCGGCCGTGGTTGTTGACGAGGTGGCCGAGGCGGCGGAGGTGGCCGCGTCGCCGCTCTCTGAGGAGGCGGTGCCGGCTGCAGGGGCAGCAGCAGCAGCAGCAGCAGCGGCAGCGGCGGCTCGGCTGGCCGCCGCCGCGCTCAATCGAGCCGTGTTCTCCTTGATGGTGGCCGAGTCGACAGTGTTCTGGCGCTTGAAGTGGGTGGTGGCGCCGGCACCGGGCGACTGGCCGGAGTTGCCAGACGCGTTAACCCCTGCCGAAGTCACAAGCACACCTGTCAGTCATCAGTTCCATCACCACCACCACCACCCTCATCACAACACCGCTGCGTCATCACCGCACCGTGCGTTTGGAGAGCACAAACCAAACCCTAACTATCATCACCATCATCAATGTACAGCGGCTGTAGTTTTTGCGGCGTCGGGCTGGCGCCCAACCCCGTCTGGTGTCGCACTTCCAGCGACTAATGGCGGCGGGAGGGAGGTCGGAGCGGCCGCGGCCGGCTGTATAGTGCGGCGGCGGTGGTCAGCGCCACAGTCAGAGGCAGGCCCGCCCATACGAAGCACGTGTCATACAAAGCATACAAAGCACGGCGCCTGGCCGCCGCCGACGCGACACACTGCAAAAACGCACGGTAAAAAAGGCTGGCTGGGCAGTGCATCCGTTATTAGGCGCCGGTCAACACCCATCCGTTTTGCCCGCGGACGCCGTGGAAAATGATCACCTCGCTTCTGTGCAGTCAGATGCCAAATACTGGGCCCAACTGAATATTCAAAACAGTGTAATGGTACGATATGAGCCTCCGTCTGGACAAAAGAGGGGATGGAGCGTCAGCAAATAACACCTTATCGACGACAAATTATCGTTTTTTGTAGATCTGGCTTTATCACTTCACGCCCAATATCCTCACAACACAACTTGTGTTCATTTTTCCGACATTGGAAGAAGCCTCAATTGAAAAGTAGGAGAGGAGGAGGAAGAGGTACCCCCTCCCCCACTGAAACAGCAAAATCAGGGTTATACTAAAATATGAAAACAATCGGAGTCAAAAGTTGAAGCTGGCAAGAACATAATTTCTTTTATCGGTTCGATTATTCGATTACTGGCAAGAACATCACTGTTCGATTACCAGGAGCCAATGAAGGGACAAATGAAATACTGCATCGACATGCAGTGTAGGCGGGCTAGACTGACCTGGAACAATGTTCTGCTGGAAAGAAAATCTTAGCAGGTTTTGTGGCACATTCAGCCACGTGTGAATGGGCCGCCAGATTGATGTTCCCAGTGTGCGGGCGAGAAGAGGTGGGCGCTAGCGCGCCTGTTGGGCTTGCTGTTTGAGGGTGGAATCAGTGGGAGCTGCACTATGGGCCGGAAGATGGGTGGAGCTATGCTGACCTGCGCAGCTGACGCGCTGATCTGGTTTGCTGTAGAAGATGGGTTTTTACTGTAACGGATGGGTTTGCTCTTGGAGATGGATATATACTGCACCCGTTCGGTTTGCTGTTGGAGGTGGAGTTATACTGACCTGCACTGGCGCGCCGGTTGGGTTTGCTGTTGGAGGTGGCTGAGATGGAACGGTGCACCTTGTTGTGCGGCGGAGACTGCAGACTGGTGGGTTGCGGGTTGCCCGCCGCGTTCGGCCCCATATGCCGCAGCGAGAGAGAGGAGCCCGACTGAGAGCCGTCCGACTCCAGCTGTGGACAGCAATACGGCAGGTGTGACGGCAGGTTCACGGACACAGCTCAACGAAAACAGCCATTTGGTAGCGTAGGATATCCCCAGTTCGGCCCGGCTCCCCTATTTGGACAAGAAAAGTGATAAACTAAAAAATAGCAGCCATCGATGGTAACAGAGGAACCACAGCGGTTTAGCTACAAAGTCAGCGGAGGGTAGATCAAGCCAGTGGAGATCTACTTTCCATCCAAAGCGTGGCTTTCTTCCCACCGCTCTTACAGGAACGGTCACTCCGCCTGGCCTCTCTCAGTAACCCCTAAAGCGATGTAACAACAGCCTGCGGCTCCCGCAGTTTGGTCGTCTCCTCCGCCCAGCACTCACGTCGGTGGCGCGCTTGTTCATGAGCAGGTAGGTGGCGTAGATGTCGTCGAACTTGCAGAGCCGGAGGCTGTCCTCTATGTCGGCGCGGGCGTGTCCCAGCGCCGCCAGTTGGTCTATCCTGCGCGGGTCGTCCAGCGTGTGGTCCGGCTCCACGTACGGCTTCAGCTCGTCGTCGTTACAGCCCACGTTCATCCACTTGTCGCGCATGATGCTCTGTGGAGAGAGGCGGATGCGGGCTTAGAGTTCATCTCAAGCACCGGGTGACAAAAAAACCGGCCTGGGCAGATAGCTTTTTCGTATCTCTGCTAGTAATGCATCGCGGATCACGTGCCCACGGTCACAATTCGGCGGAAGTGCCCTCCGTGGTTTGACGGTGCTGTGCGCGCGGCTCTCAGGCTTAAGGAGGCAGCTTTCCGGCGTCTGCGCCGAAACCCGAGCGAGCAGAGCACGGCCGACTTCTCCGAAAAGCGAAACAGCTTCAAATCTCTAGTCTCCCTCAAATATTCTCAGCACCTTCGTAAGCTAGCCGACGACATGAATACCAACCCCAAGAGGTACTGGTCTTTTATCAGGCAAAAAGTCTAGCGTCTCTAATGTTATGCGCAGACCTGACCAAGCGCTCACCTCCGACGATGTAGAAAAAGCAGCTCTTCTGAACACGACTTTTGCAAGAAAATTCAGTAATCCCACCGTTAACACTTATCCTCCGGCACCTGAGTACCCTTTGGAACCATTGTTTAGATTCACCGTAACCGAGGAAGCAGTCCCAATAGCTGTAAAATCCCTGAGTCCAAATAAGGCATGTGGCACCGATAATATCAGTGCGAGGATTATTTTGGAGTGTGCCGACGAGCTAGCTGTGCCCCTCACCAAAATTTGTAAACTCTCTCTGCAGAGCGGCATCTTCCCTACACGGTGGAAACTGGCCAACATTGTTCCTTTTTTTCAAAAAGGGCGACAAAAAGGACCCGGCTAACTATCGATCCGTATCTCTTTTGCCCCTCTTCTAAAAAATCCTGGAAAGAATTGTGTAGAGCCAGCTGTACCACCACGTTGCGCCGGTGCTGTGCCAGGAGCAGCATGGGTTCATTCCGGGTCGGTCGTGCTCTAGCAACCTTGCCAAATACCCCAGCTCGGCGTGGGAGGCAATATCGGAAGGTCATCAGACGGACGCCATATACACGGATTATTCGGCCACCTTTCAAAGTGTGAACCAAAAACTAATCATTCATAAATTGAAAAATTCCTATCATTTGCAGGCTTCTGCTCTTCACTGGTTCGTCTCACTCATACATGCATACATACAGGGCTGCCTCAAATAGTGTTTTAGGCAAGTATTATGCATTATATAATGTTTTATGCGTATTTGACCGATGAAATCTGATATGCACGTGTACTGATATGTGAGGTGTATGTGAATGCATGTGTGATATACACCATGAGTGTGAAATAAACATTATTATTATTATTATTATTATTATATTATTATTAACATACATACATCTGATGTATCTCTCCGATAGGCGTCAGCGAGTCATCGTTAACGGAAAAACATGGACTGGATGCCAGTTACTTCAGGTGTTCCGGAGGGTTCTTTGGTCGCTCCTTTGATTTTCTCTCTGTTCATAAGCGACCTTCCGTTGGAAATTGAGTCATCCTGTTTAACCCGCGCCCCACCGGGGGTCCGGCGCCACCTTCGCCCCACCGGGGGCCATCGATGGCCCCCTCTAACTCCGAAAATATGGGCGTTAGCGCAAATCTGCAAAGTGCAATAGAAAGCTCGCGTGAATTCAGTAAGAAATTACTTCGCATGTTTTAGTGCTCAGGTCAATGGTTTGACCTCCAGGGGTCAAATTAGGTCAAGATCGGCTATTTTCACTCAAATATGCAATGATTAAGCAAACTGGGCATAACTCTTATGTCATTAGAGCTATTGAGGCCTGGTAAAGTACATTTGATAGCAAATTGCCAGTACTTTTTCCGCTATGTGGAACGTAAAGACCTCCCTCCAGTGGTTTGACCGCCAGAGGTCACCTCGTGACCTAATATGACCTGAGGTCACGAAAGGTCACAAAGTGACCTTGCTGTATATCAAATGAAAGCCAGTGACAAGACAAACACGATGGTGTTTGTTTCACCGCTCTAGCTCAATTAGGTCAAAAGTTATTGTCAAAATACTGTTTTTGACCTCTGGTGACCTTGGATGACTTTGGAAAAGTCAAAGGGCAAATATGACCCCTGGGATCCGTGAAAGGGTGTCCAAAAACGTTGTTCTGAGCAGTCTGAGTATTTGCAATCATTTTTGTGGCTTTTATATCATGAAATAGCTTTTCCCCATGCTTTTCCAATGGGAGAGGTCGCCTCGTGACCTGACCTCAGGGCACGAAATCGAAAAATCCCGGATATAGACCTTGTAGACCCTGGAGGGGTCATGAAGTGTAGGAAGTTTCAAATCGATCGAGTTTGAAATGTAGCTCTTACAGAGCTCTAAAGGTGAAGTGAGGTGACCTTGGTTGACCTCGTCTGGTGACCTGACCTTGGGTGACCCGGGGTAAAAAATTTCAGAAATGATGGGAAAATGATGCAGTGAGAGGTAGAGCCCTCAACCGCGGTGCTGCGCCTCGTTGTTTTTCTGCTATCCCGGAAAAACCTTAGGGGGGCCATCGATGGCCCCGGTGGGGCGAGGGTTAATGTAGGCCGATGATATCAAAATTTACTGTAAAATCACGGCCCCAGTTGACGGGCTGCTGCTGCAACACGACCTGGATCGTTTGCAGAGGTGGTCCGTTAGGTGGGGTCTCATTCTAAATCCCATAAAGTGCAAATCGTTCACGATGATCATCAGACGCGCACCTATTCAGATACAATACCATATCGATAACGCTGTTCTTGAAGCTGTTAACCAAATTCGTGATCTAGGCACAATTTTAGACACCAAACTCACTTTCTCGGCTAGCATTTCTAGCATCGTTAGTCGGGCAAACCGCGCACTAGGCCTTTTGATTCGGACATTTCAGACAAATTAAAAAGGACTAAATTCAACCAAAAATCTCTTCTGACGGCATACTACGCCAACATTAGGTCTTTGTTAGAATACAACAGCGTTCTCTGGTCAGGTGCTACCAATTCCCACACGGTGCGGGTTGATCGGGTACAGCACAAATTTCTCATCTGGCTAAATCATCAGGTTACCAGACATTGCGTTTCCCTTTCTTACGAATCTCCTCTTAACCACCTCGGCGTCATTTCGCTTTCTTCTCGTAGATTGCAACACGACTTGCTCTTTCTTAAAGGTCTATTTTCGAACAAAATTAGGTCATCAGAGCTGCTTGAAAAATTCCCATTGCATGTGCCATCCCGATCAACTCGCACGCTGCTTCTTTTCGCTGAGCGCCGCGGTCGTGTCAGCACCGTCAATAACGGCTTCCCTCAGCGTATACCGAGGGAGTTAAATGCATTTCTGCGGCGGGGAAATGCAGATTTTTCAACGACTCTTTTATCGATTTTAGGAAACATGTTCTTGCATATATTCGCACTGTTTAGCTTTTATTAACGTCACTTTTACCATCGGTTTTATCATCAGCTGCATCTTTCTCATCACTCACATTTTGATGTTTTTACCGCTTTTTACATGTGTGTCTCACATCTGTGTACATAGTTTTCCTTTTACTTACATCGACTTCGCCTGTTATTGGATCATTTTCTGCTGGCGATTTACTTGAATAAATAAATAAAATAAATAAATAATACGCCGACGGCTCTAATTTTGTACGGCAGCGTCCATGCAACACTTAGGAACATAGTTGGTCCCCAATAGAGTCACAGAAAAAAGCATACGCGATGGGAAATGTCAGAACAGGCATGTTTTGGGAAATCCAGGGCATACAAGAAACAAAGTACACGCTCCTGAAATAAAATCTCGAACTGGTGGGATATTTTTGAGGAGCATGCAGCCCAAGTAGACCTCAATGCAGATAAAGAAAGACATCAAAGCCATTTGAGCGTCCCAGAAAGTGCAGAGAAGAGCTTGTACAGAAACTGTGGGGGGGGTAAGGGCCGCATTTTCCGAACAACTCAGGGAGCGACCGGAAACAGACCCTCTTTAGACTCCATTGAAAAGCACCCTTAAATAGCTTCTCTTCGGGCCGACTGAAGGACTGCGTGTACAAAAACTTTCCAGGAACTCTCCAGTGGTAAGAAAAATCAACTGTAGAAATGGCCACAGCTCAGGGGAAAATAATACTTGGGTAAGGCATGAATTCTTACGCAGTGGGCTTTCAGACAATTATCGATTTTCCGCCGTGCGCCATACTAGAAAATTTACGCATCATAAGAATCATGTGGAATTTTTACGCATTTCCGTAATGATTAAGTAAATACACTTTGCTTATATATTTTAATTTTTCCTTGACAATTCTGTAACACTTTCCCCGGAACCATTCCCGAATCAAATACCATTTTTATCAATCCTTAACACTGTTGGAAGTTACCCACGATTTCAAAGTAGTCCCATCTTACGTTACGGATTTTTGCTTACTTTATACCCAAATGTCTTGGGGAAACGTAGAGGATTTCGAGTGGTTCGCTCTGAATGTTTTTAAGGCCATGCCGCCACTCTGCTCTGTACGCATATTTACAGTATGCGTTCTGGGATGGGAAACTTACGCATATGGCCGGAGCTCCCAAATTTTACGGCGTGGTTTCTCGGCGCAAATCAGCTTTTATTTCCCCCTGCGGCACGGCTAGTGCTCAGTTTATCGTGACGGTTTGCCATTGCGTAAAAAATCTATGGAGTTGAATGTAGAGCACATGGTAAAAAATGTAAATAAACATGAAATAAACAGGTAAAGACCTGTGATTATTATCTTTCGGCAATCTACTTTGAACATAATATATAATTTAGAGCCAAAGTTTCACTCAAATCTGACATAAAACTTTGACGTGATAGTCACGGGAAGAACGGACCTTTTTTGGGGATGGGGCGGGGTCACCTTGTACTGCAATTTGTCCACAGAAAGTATTGTGTAGTATATAGAAGCTCCCAGACTTGCACATGATACTCTGCATGGAGAGGTAAGGGGTTACAGATGGAGTTCACCTTGGCGCGCATGGTACCCAGTACGGAGGTGCCGGGTTAGAGGGATGTTTATTCCTTCGCCGCCAATTATTCTCTAAGCGAGGGGAGAGAGAGTGGGGAAATCATTAAGGGCAGGTTAGAGCCCTTTCAGGCCGACAAAAGGGCAACTGCAGCTTAGAGCGGGAGGTCCCTTCACGAAAAGGAGAGCACTTCACGGTGGTCTATATCCCCAACCTTTAAAAATGTCAGTCTCTTCATCCTCCCCCAAGGAAAATGTGTACGGAAATCCACGTATCAAGTAATCGACCTAGTGCTTCCCGGGAACCCTCGTCCAATTAATGACTAGGTTCTGTCAATTTGTCGACATAATTGCGACGAGCTTGGCTGTTGCGCGTTACTTATCGCCCGGCTGGGATCAAAGGGGAAGAAGAGACGGTCGAGATTGCAGGAGCTACTCATCAAGATGGAACACACAACATGCGCCAGCGCCGTCAACTTCCATAGGTGGCCTGCCAACGGCAGCTAATTATTACTTATACAATGGCCAGTTGCATAACCTATGCCTTATGAAAGCCAGCACAGCAGCTAAAGACAACTAGGCCTGTTATAGCTTTAGGAAATGGCTTCTGGATAAGAGTGGTTCCGTCAGTCAGAGCAACAAAGAATTTGTACAGGGCACGACGCTGGGGCGGTGAAGTATCATTAGATCCATGGCGTTTTTATAACCTCTCTAGTCTCAGAAAAGAAAATAGGATTTTCCCCCAGTCTGTTAGAAGTTTTTTTCTTTTCGGACTCCACTGAAATAACTAGGTTTGAACGGTGGCTGCCGTGTTACGGTGGCCAAACAGCATTAGTTTGTCAACATGGAGAGGTTTGGCGCCGTAACAATGCAACGAAGAGACCGCTCCAGTAAACTTCCCCAAATATACCTTTAAAAACGTACTGAGTCTGTACTTTGTAGCTGGGATCACTAAGAAGTAAAGGAGCTAAACAGTTGCAACGACGACGCAATGAATCACAATAACCAATGACGGTTAGAACTGCTCTATACCAATCGGGCTTCAACTGTTATTCCCTTAAAAACTTTTGTAAGTATCAATTCATGTCCCTATAACAAAAACCTGCTCCCTCGCCGTGCCATATATGCAATTCGACTTTCCACCTTTTTCTATCACCATAATTTCAAAATTGCGGAAATTATGTCCCGCTTCGTTTAAGTGGTTTGCGCTGCTTGTATTTCTCCCCGTCCTGATGCCCACACAATATTGGCATATCCTCTTAGAAGGGGAATTAGCTCTTTCTTCTACAAATTGTTAGGCACATTTATTGCAGGTGATGAGATGAATACAACCGGAAGTTGCGCATCATCAAGGAGTCTGGTTTATCCGATACATTTTCCCGTTTGTATGTGTTAGAGGTTTCTGTTAACTGCTGAGTACTGCAGTATGCAGCTAGGCGAAAGGATAACTGAGACAGCCAATCAACCGGGGAGTGTCGCACTGGCTGGAGAGTGGCCTCATGATCAGCAAACGACGAAGAATGGGGTTAAAATGCAGTATAACGATTTATCAGAAGACAGCGTATAAACAGGTCATTGGCTGACTTCGACCGTGAAAGGACTTTCCATCCAGTGCGGAAATGTCGAGCGACTACAGTGGTTACCCCGTGTTAGAGAGTGGAACAGCCACACCAGGAAAGCAGGGTTTCACGCCGAAGCGTAAAAAACCGACAGGACAGCAATTACTGGTGTACGTACGGCGCCGCCGACTTTCTATCGTCGGCTGGCTTGGTTCAAGCGTTCAACAGGTGGTAGTAAGAAGCACGGGCCTGCCATCGGAAAGTCGATGGAGCGACTGTGAATTGGGGTATCAGGTGTTCGTTTACACCATACAAACGGAACAACAAACACAACAGTGAGACTGAATCCCTCCCAAAGACGAGGAATGCCAATGCGAGCTATCCAAGAGCCGTAGCATTGACCATGCTTCAGCCCATCCCACGGAGCTGACCTTCCGGACAACGCTGCTTGTGAGCGGCTGATTCACCAGCGACCGATTCAGGGGTCCCACATCGTCTTGCCGTGACGACACACTGACTCCACACAGCTCAAATCGGAACAGCCAGCCCTGAAGTGCCTCCCCACCACCATACGTAACAGCAAAGTATGCCAAGACCGGACAAATCCAGATAAACCCACTACATATCCGTAGTTTTCCTGGCAAATCAAGGCGAATCAAATTGGACACCATAATCATCAATTGGAATCTCATCCATGCTCGAAAAATACATCTAAAAATCGCAAAAATGGAAGCCCGAATCCATATCTGAGCCCGGATTACCTGACCAACCAAATCCAATCGGCCAACAAGCCGATACACATACCGCTACCACGACATACTGGGGCAAACAGAAGCGGCAATGAACCAGCACGCGGGTACGTTTGCTGGCGTTTGTTCGGTAGTTGGTGTTGGCCCGGCGCCCGGCCCGGCCGAGTGCTCCGAGCGGAAAGTAGACTGCTCTGCTAAACGCCCCGGCTGGCTGCCGTCCAGCAGCTGAGGTTGACGGGAGTGCAGTCGGTCACTGGGGAGATTAGCTGGAACTCTGATACACCCGGAATGTCGGGTGTCTGGTACTGGTGCCGGCAGTGAACGTGGATCCAAGGATGACGGCATAACGTAGGCGCCTCACACCCACCTACTGGTGAGCAAACATGCTTCCCCTGCATCCAGTTCGCTGTACACTTCCACTTTCTCTCATCGATCAATCTCGCTCACGGTGCGCACGCAAATAACCGCGGCCGATTAGGTTAATGCGAGGGTTAAGACTCAAAATACACTAACAAATCTTCAGGTATATTGAAGTAGCAGACGAAAATAATATTACAATCATAAAAGTATCCATGAGTTCAGTAACCTTAGCCCAGTTTCAAGTGCCAAAGGGATTCGTCCATAGAGATCTACTATGCAACACTATTCGTCACTCACTGAATCAACTCCCTTCTACATCTTCCCGGCCCCTCACCTCTAAGCTGGCCCGTTTGGTGGGGTTGAGCACCAGGAACTTCCTCAACAGGTTCTCGCAGTCGGTGGACATGTAGAAGGGGATGCGGTACTTGCCGCGCAGCACCCGCTCCCGCAGGTCCTTGAGGTTGGAGCCGTCGAACGGCAGCGAGCCGCTGACCAGGGTGTAGAGGATGACGCCCAGCGACCACACGTCCACCTCCGGGCCGTCGTACTTCTTGCCTGCCGGCAGGACGGTGTGTTAGCTGATATGTTTCACCGGCTTGCTGAGGCTCAGCTTCTGAGCTGTTCAAACATACCCTGGAAAATGTGGCATGGTGTTAGCTAGGGTAAACATGAGGCCGATACATACGAATACGGGCGACCCTGATGCTACGATACGAGTCATGCATTGTTGAATAAGCTGGATGACTTCCAAGGGTACGACACTTCCTGCAGTGCACTAGAGCACACCCTGGCTGAAAGCTGCGTTGGATTCATCTGCCACACCTATACAAGTCCCACACACGGGTGAAAAACACATACTGTATCGGACACTCGGAAGCGGCAACGGTGTAGCCTGAGAGTGGCATACGGTCACAATAACCCGCTTATAGCCGCGCACACTGTGTCTGCATGTATATTCATACTGGCTCTAAGACTAGTGTCATATAAATCAACATAGTGATTATCTTGCGAGCAGCACCCCATGTTTTATTCAGTCATGCAGCCGCCGCCTCCCACTGCCACGAATGGCTTAGTTTGGCTGTCTGTCGTTAGATGGCAGCAGCGGCGCGTCAGCCGCAGGCGCAGGCAGGTGAGAGGCGGGAGCACAGCGCCGTGTTTGGATGTCCTTTATCACTGTCACAGTCTGCAGTTGCCCTGATGAATGGAGGCGCTGGAGATCTGCTTCTGAGATACATACAGCACACGGCGCGGACGACGTGGCGCGGATGAACCAGAGATGGGTTTAACACACGGCGGGGACAAAGTGCCCCGGATGAACCAGAGATGGGTTTAACACACGGCGCGGACAAAGTGCCGCGGATGAACCAGAGATGGGTTTAACACACGGCGCGGACGACGTGCCGCGGATGAACCAGAGATGGGTTTAACACACGGCGCGGACGACGTGCCCCGGATGAACCAGAGATGGGTTTAACACACGGCGCGGACGACGTGCCGGATGAACCAGAGATGGGTTTAACACACGGCGCGGACGACGTGCCCCGGATGAACCAGAGATGGGTTTAACACACGGCGCGGACGTCGTGCCCCGGATGAACCAGAGATGGGTTTGCTCGGATAAAGACTGCGTCCTCATTCCATCGCGCCTATCACCATGTGAAAGGCGCGATGTGAAAGAGGTATAGGTGAGGATGGGGTCATATGATACAGTTTTCACGGGATGAGCTGTACCTTTACCTTCCAAATTATCACTACGATATGAATAAAGCGAGTGTCGTTCGATAGTTTATTCATTTCTTTATCAGATGTTACCAGTTATGTTCTTTCCTTTGTCAAGAAAACCCTAAATCAATTGAAAACTTGAACCAAAGTCAAAATTTTCGACATGTCCCCACTACGGGGTAAGTTGTTACTGGTCACGGGGCAAGTTGTTACGCACGAGTATTGTCTTATAAACTAACCAAAAAACATGTGCGAAACGTCAGAAGTATGTATTCATTACATTTCGACCAAGCGGCGCTAAAGTCGCAGAAGAACTTCCTACTCTTTCTGTATCAGTACATGTTTATTACTTATTGAATGAAATGAAATTAATTTTTAATCAATTAAATTAAAAACAAATGGTGTCAGGCATTATCAGCTCGTTCTTTGCAGCGAATTGATGCTCCAATTTTCGAGTTGCGACTGTTGACAATCCATGGTTTATTTTGCATGCATGCGGAAGATGTTCTGCCAGTTGAGGCTCCATCTCATCTGAAAAAATACAAAGTTCGATTATATCCAAACGTCTCGTAGCCATCTTGACCGTCAGCATGACAGTGCCGCCGGAGTGTCATAAATTGAATCCCGCAATCGTTTGCTACTCTCATTATCGAGGTACCGATCCGGACCTGCTCCGTAGCGGCATCTAAAACGCCGACCGGAGGGGCCCGACGGGTTGTCTCTCGGACATATGTCCGCACCATCTAACAAAAGGAAAGGATTGTGTTAGGAAATTGGATGTAAGATGTAGGTAAAGCACAAAGAAATTAATTCATAACCATAAATTATTCAATATTATTGGACCTTTTCAGTGGTTGAATTTCTTTTGGATGGATTCGAATGTTCTTAAATCATTTACGTAAAGCTGGCGGAAGTTTCGGTAATACTGACGATGTATTTGTCAGCATGTAATAGCCCATTTCGATAGGTTTACGGAATCATAATTTTTGACATTGGTAAAAATAAATTAAATACAGTTGCATACACATTTTTTAACATTATTTATTAGCTGTGTTAACGTGGAATACCCTTGGGGCAGGTTGATACAGCGCGGGGTAAGTTGATACAGCCAGTAACAATGTGCCCCATCCATATTTTACCAGAAGTGCATTTCATAAAACCAGTATGACGACGATGCTTTCAATTCCTCAGCTAATTTAAAGTTATCATCTGAAACATCGGTATCGTGGCTTTCTTACAAAGGCATAATGGCCCTGCTACAGCAATTGATACAGGTGTAAGTTCTGCAAACATAACATCGCTGAAAATGTACTTTTAACCGAAAAAATGCACATATTCCGCAGCACCGTAGGCGGCTGACCGACACAGCTGCTGAAGGGACTGTCGCTGGCTTCCGGTATCAGCTAATCATGGCCAGAGCCCAAAGGCATCTAGTGTCATGGTTCGGGAGCTATCAGCGTTGTATCAATTTGCCCCTGTAACAAAACTTCCCCTCCTCACCTACGTATGCATCTAACCAGTCTCGCCACAGAAAACCTTATCATTTGCGTGATTGCTCATGAACAGTGATGTCCTTATCATTTCTCGCCAATCTCAACAAACCCAGGCCAGTGGCGGGTCCAGCCGGTCGGTCTGGGAGGGGCAAAAAGTCGAAAAGCAAAAAGAAAAAAACGTCACGCATTGAAAACTTGCGCTACAATATGACTGCCGGCGGACTTGGCTATTTGAACAAAAAGCGAAAAAAATCAATAAAAAACGTCACGGGCTGAAAGATATCGGGCTCAATATACTTTTTCCTATCCAAGGCCACATATTTACACTGAACTTAACTGGTTGTGTTTGAAGTTGAGTTCAAGCACCAAAATCTTGCTTATAAACTAAAAAGGAATCGGGAAAAAAGGAGGTCGATCGCTTTGCTGGGCAAAAAGATAGTTTTGCCCCGAGCTTTTCCGTTGGGGGGGAAATGCCTTTTTTACCCCCTGGATCCGCCACTGACCCAGGCGTAGGTGTTGAACGTATCATTGAACGAACACCACAACCATAGAGCTACATTACACAGCACTAGTTACTGCAACGGTTTGGAGCTGTCAAACTCCAAGCGAGTATGTAACAGCCAGGCGGCCAAAGGCTGGCAGAGCAGTGTCTATTTGGGGCTTTAGAGCGCTTCGACTACTTGGTCATTTCGCGGTCAACATTACGTAAAATTCGTACAGAGGTCAGAAGTAGCCATTTGCAATGTGTACACCATACAGCAGCACGTGAATAAGACAGTAGATTCCCATATAAAACTAAACCAGCAAACACTAACTAAGTCTTCCTGCTCCTACTGCCAACATTTCTGAAACAAACCAAGCTGTATGTGTGACCCACTCTGGTGATGGTCTTTCCCCTCGTTCCATGTATCCACCACCTTTAGGTGGAGAGCGGCGCACGAATGTTGTGCCCATCTAGACCTCCCTCTGGACAATCGTTCGTTGATGCGTTACCGACCCGTTCTCTCAGGCAGAACACTATCGCATCCTCTACCGGTCCATATCCGCCTTACAGCGGCTGGCCCGCCGCCAGCGCGCCAACACCGAGCAGGCGCCGACGAGAAAGCGCGCGAGTGGCGGTTTTGGCGCGCCCACAAAGCCGGGCCGCGGAAGACAACACAGCTGATGGATTGGTGGGTGTCCGGCTCAGTGGCACGCCGAGGGGTGCTGGCTGGCTGTTTGGTAGGGCGTCGACACACAATCACAAACCAGCGGCCAGAATGATGATTCCACACCCGGACGGGCACATACTCTTCTCTTACGACACCATACTCAGAACTGCCCAGTTACCCCACCACGGGGAGAGCGCAATGAGCTACATAATACTTCTGTTCGTTGGGAAATTAACCAGTGATTTGAAATAAAGCAATGTGGCGACGGCAAGCTCACTAGCCGAAGTGAAGCGGGCCATGCCTGACGTCACGCCCGTTAAATACCTTAGCCCTGAGCGGTCGTCGGCGCGGTGACCACGCCATCACCGCCCCGATAAGACGCACTGCGGAAAACACGGCAGTCATTTCAAGAGACGGCGGCCAAGTGGAGGGCCACTCTTCAAGCCGCGCTGACCAAAGGCGAGCGAAATGGAGCGGCGCCGCCCGATGGCTGCCGTATATCAGAAAATCTAGCTAGCTGACGCGGAACAGCTCTCATATCGAGACAATACGTGCTTGAGTGCACGAGAGAATTTCTGTTGTCCCGAGCCAACTGTCCCCAAAGTGAAGGCACGGAATCCGTTGCGTTGGCCTCGACTCGATACACCCCATCGGCATACGCCAGCTGCCATATGGCGGCTCTGACGGTACGGAACACAGCCCATCCTTTTCCCAGACACCGCAAAAACACGATCTGGTCCAGCCTAGCCCAGCACAACTCGCGGCAAACCCGTCCGCATAGCGAATCCACCCCGTCGAGACGACTCCACCGGCCTCAGGTATCGGCGCTGAAACAACCCTTCCCTAAAGCCCCTGTCATACTATAACGCTTCCGATCCAGATTGACTACGATTTGAGCATTCGCGGACTATCGTTGTGTTATATTGAGCACTAACGTGATCAGTCTTACAGACATCGCACTCATTCGCAGGTGTGCGCAGTCGATGAGTACGCGCCACGATAGTTTTCAACAATTCCAAACTCTCGTAACCAATCGTGAAAGGCACGTATGTCACGTCAGGCACGAAGTCGCCATCCACCAGGAAAACATATCCAGTATCCACTAAGGTTTTTTGAAACGAGAAATGGTAGCTAATCGTGATTAAAATCGACAATCGGCGATGCTGGCGATCTGGAGATTAACTATCGCGTCCCGGACAGTCCCCACCAAACAGAACACCATACCCGTCGCCATCGGCAAAAAATGAGGAGGCAAGTCAACCTTCATCCTGCTACTGATCGGAAGCTTTCACTTCTAGAACAAAAAAACTCATGGGATTTGAGCTCGTGGTTGTCTTCGGCACCGGCTCGTTGCAAAATTGTCCGACTCCCTCCTGATTTGACTTAAATCCAGAAATTTTTGGATGAAAGGTGGGGGAGGGGGAGGGGTAGACCCCCAGACCCCCGCTTTGACGCGTATGTAGACGATGAATATATCTGGGCATTAAAAAGGTAAACAGTTTTTCAACCGCAATCTTCTTACCAGAGCACAAAATAGACAAAGCCCAGTAAAGCCTTCGTACCGCAAGCACGGCATCCTTTCAACATGGATCAAGCATCCTCAATACCAGGAGGCCGGCAAAAACAACCAGCCTAACACAAGCCGTTAGTTTCTCGCGTCCTTGAAATTGTATTTAACTGAGATTTGCTATCAACTTATATAGATACTTTTATTTCAAACTGCAGTTTTTTCTGGATTAAACAGAAATAAATGACACTTATATAAGTGATCCATCCCATATTCTATTTTACACTACGATCATCCTCATCATCATCACGAAATAGACTGTCATTTGGCGCCCAGCCCCAGGAGATCACTCCGGGAGATAACTTGCTCCAGCAGTAATCACGTCCGCGTAAAACCTCCGGGAAAGGCAATCGGCGGCGTTGCACAATTGCAGGCGCGGGTCGCCGGCTTCACCGGGTACGGCCGCTTCCAGGTACGGCCCCCGAGCCACGTGTTCACCTAAGAGGTGAGGCCATACGGGTCACATACGCCGCACACCGCCGTCCGACGGCCGCCGTTCAATAAGGCTGCCGGCCACCCGAGACGCCGGCGACTGCAGGTGCTTCGGCGTCCGCACCGGCCCGTCCTCAACTCGACCCGGCTCCGATCTGGGAGACGTTTCAGACGTCGGGACGGGTCGGCAGGACCAGGCCGTGATCGAGCACAGGTCTTGTCTGATAAAGTATTGCACTGGAGGAGGGAGGAGAAGTAGCCCGCCGTTTTTATCACGTTCATTATAAACTTTTTCACGCGCACCACCAGGCGTGCGTGACAGCTTGGCTCGAGAGGAGCGGACGCAGAATTCAACTCGCTGCCTCTTCAATCGTGCATCAATGTCACGCACTTCCTGCACGCCTCTGATCCAAGCTGAAAGATATTAAACGCCGCTGGAGAACCATCGGAACAAAAGCTGAAGCGTTGCATCAAGCTAATGCAGTACAGGAACCAGTAGTTCTCAGAGGGGATGTACAATCACTCACTTCCTCATTGAGACGGCTGTAACCAGCAGCGAGGACAGAGGGGTGGTCCTCTGGCGCATCGGGGACAGAAGCGGAGCCAGAGGGGGCAGAAAAGTAGGGGCTCTGCCTCCCCCACCTTTGCGTCCCAACACTGCTCCCTGGCATCCCCCCACCTGAAAATGTTGCTGCGACACAGCATACAAGTATTAGCCTGGTCCGGATTTAGGTTTTTGGACTGGATAATAACGGATTGCTGCTCATTTGATGCATTTTTAGTGCTGATTACAATGCCCTCATCAGAAATGCAATTTTTAAAAACTTTTGGTGGCCCACTCGAGTTGAAGGTTTTTAATATTGCCCAATTTTCCACTTTTTGGCTCACCATCAACCCATATTATCAACGAGGTGCAAGAAATTACACTGGGCTGGTAGTTTGGTTCGTTGAAGTTCCATTTGCTCTGTTCTTCTTGGTATAACTTGCACACATAACGGTTATTTTTACTTATTATATCCGCTTTGAGTTGAGTTTGCACTGGCTCTCCATAGATGGCGCTAGCAGCGCGACATGGTAAGTGAATACTGATTTCCTCGGGGACCGGAAATGTGAACAACAACGCGAAAGGTGAGAAACAATTGCGATTTGGATTGTATAAACGCACTTAAAGAGCTGTTTTCAAGCAGCACCGAAGTTGTTAACACTGTTTCTCAAGTACTTAAAGCATGCCATGCCTAAACATGCTGCTGCTGCTGAAGTCCCGACCATAACCCTTTACCAATAGGCGCAGGAACCGTGGAGGCAGTGGTGGTGGCTGTCGCACCCAGCTTTCAGAGTGTGGTAGCAGCTTCACCCCTCACCCCGTTTGAGCCGATTCTGGAACTTCTCTATTAACATTTAAGCGATGTGCCTAATCACCCCTGGCCACACCAACGCGGAAACCCCTTCCTCCAACTCACACCTTTCCTCCGACTAAAATAGCTCCTCCGCCTGTGCCTTCACCGACTGAATTCTTCCGTACTTGCGCCAAAAAGATCCTGCAGCAACCCTACTTTGATAAAGTGCGAGAGCATCAGTTTTGGGGCTAGTGAAATCCAGCCCAGTCTCCTCCGACATATTTGGAGGCCGTTGTGGCCAAGAAGAGAATTATTTGTTTTACGTATATGGATAGGATTCATAAATTTTATTGTTGTGGTGCAGCAGAAAAATTCGACTGGTTTGGCATTATGCGAACATTTTTTACAAACATGACATTGTTCACCAGGTTTTAAGGACTAAAGAGAATATGTTGTATGAAATCATAAAATAAGCTTGCCGACATTTACGCACCTTGCACTAGCTGCCTTGGATAATAAACATACCGGCATAATCTAAGTGCTTACGTTATGTTTTCCTTTCAGTTTTATGTTTCCTCTGGTCAAAATTGAAAATGGGCGGACGGTTATATCTGCAAAAAAATGAAGGAGCCTTACTGTGAGTTTGGTATATCATAGGGGCTTTCTTATGACACGAATTTGACTCATGGAGGGGAGGAGCAAAGATGAGTGTCATATTCCTACGGAGAATGCAACAACAGGGTAACGGCTGAGGTTATGGATGTATCACTGCTTGAGGTTTAGCGTATCGCTGCCTACACGTGCAAAACTGAGATAGATTCGCTGTTTGATACCAGCATCCGAGAACGTGAGGCTGGGCTAGCAGAAGACAGTGTTTCTGGCCGACCAGCCAAGTGTCAGACGTCTTCAGACAGGCAGCCTCGATCAGGAAACCACAGCGCGATGACAGAGGAGAGCTCAGCGAGCGGGTGCAGCAGTCATAAGAGAGGAGCAGCCGTCACCTCCCCGAGTCAACAGGCGACGGTCGAGACAGCAAACACGCATGTGGAAACTGGCGTTTCAGGTAGTGTTATCATCTGCTAAGCTATGACTCGGTAATCCAGATCCTAGGGATATTATCTGTGTATGAGCAATTATATTTCCAGAAACCAGTCTGCTCATCAATTCTAACAGAACACCCACCGGCTATATATGTGTGTGTATGTATGTATGTATATATATATATATATATATATATATATATATATATATATATATATATATAAACACTGTCCAAGTTGTTCACAGTCCATAACTCATAAACCATAAGAAATGGTAGGCATTGCTTGTCGTTCTTCTATGGCCTATCCTTCCTTATGGTTTGTGAGTTATGGACTGTGAACGACTTGGACAGTGTTTTGAAAATATAGTTTAAGGGCGTTGTGCTAGAATTGGTGAGCAGACTGGTTTCTGGAAAAATAATTGCTCATACACAGATAATATCCCTAGGATCTGGATTACCAAGTCATTATAGCTTAGCAGATGATAACACTACCTGAAACGCCAGTTTCCACATGCGTGTTTGCTGTCTCGACCGTCGCCTGTTGACTCGGGGAGGTGACGGCTGCTCCTCTCATGACTGCTGCACCCGCTCGCTGAGCTCTCCTCTGTCATCGCGCTGTGGTTTCCTGATCGAGGCTGCCTGTCTGAAGACCTCTGACACTTGGCTGTCGGCCAGAAACACTGTCTTCTGCTAGTCCAGCCTCGCGTTCTCGGCTACTGATATCAAACAGCGAATCTATCTCAGTTTTGCACGTGTAGGCAGTGATACGCTTAACCTCAAGAAGTGATACATCCATAACCTCAGCCGTTACCCTGTTGTTGCATCCTTCCATAGGAATATGACACTCATCTCTGCTCCTCCCCTCCATGAGTCAAATTCGTGTCATAAGAAAGCCCCTATGATATACCAAACTCACAGTAAGGCTTCTTCATTTTTTTGCAGATATAACCGTCCGCCCATTTTCAATTTTGACCAGAGGAAACATAAAACTGAAAGGAAAACATAACGTAAGCACTTAGACTATGCCGGTATGTTTATTATCCAAGGCAGTTAGTGCAAGGTGCGTAAACGTTGGCAAGCTTATTCTATGATTTCATACAACATATTTTCTTAAGTCCTTAAAACCTGGTGAACAATGTTATGTTTGTAAAAAATGTTCGCATAATGCCAAACCAATTAATATTTTTTTTTTTTTTTTTTTTTTTTTTTTTTTTTTAATTTAAAAAAAAGTCGAATTTTTCTGCTACACCACAACAATAAAATTTATAAATCCTATCCATATTCGAAAAACAAATGATTCTCTTCTGGGCCACAACGGCCTCTAAATATGTAAGAGGAGACTGGGCCAGAGGTCACCAGCTTCAAAACTGATGCTCTCGCACTTTAACCAGTCTTCGGATCGGATAGCATGGATTAACGTGGGTTCAATCCCCACGACGGGAAACCGCCTTCCGTGTCCGATCTGACCCGGTGGAGAGGATCCTTAAACACCCACGCCAATACTCCCTGTAATTGGGCAAGTGTGCCTGTTGTGAGTGGCCCTAATAAAAATATAGATATATGTGCCTTCCAAGACAACAAATCCCATTTTCATTCTAGATATATGTGCCGTCAAAAACGTGTCAACAGGTCACGTTTCATTCTGTCAATAAAAATTTGTGCCTAGTTGTGAGATTAGCGACAGGCTGCGCCGACACTTGCCCAAAGGCTCTGCCAAAAACGCAAACTTGTGGGCTCTGGGGACATGCACTACAGCCGCAGGCAATCTGAGACCACAAACTGATATACACCGGTTCGCTGTGTTGCCTGAAAAGTAAACAGTGTTGAAACTAAGTAGGTAGGCACTGCTCAGTCACCATTGCAGACCTGATTGCTGCACTACATTAAATTATTCAGAACGGTACAGTTGTGGGTGCAGGATTTGCGACGACATGGAACACGGCGGGACGCGGGAGCCTGGCGGGGGTGCCATTCAGGCCAGGGGCGCGAATTCTTACATGAATGTGACACCTTGGTGTGATTTCAGACTGGAGTGATTTTAGGGGCATTTTTTATTTAAGATAATACATAAATACGGCCTTTTTCTGTTAAAAATGGCTGAAAGCCTAATATTTTATACTAATAAATTTTCTTTGCTACAGGTAAAGAGTATCTGTATCCGCCTGGCGTCACGATCTGGTAATGCTTTAGGCCAGATTGAACCTCTCTTATTTGCGCCACAAGTTAATACGAATACAAATGAAGCGCTTTTAGCAAAAAGAGGATATCATTAGGACCCAAAGCGACACTCCCCAATATTTGCTCATTTTCTTGACAACTAAAAATACTTCATGTACTCATTGAAGAAAGTTATACTCATCTATATTTACCCGTACCGAAAGCTAGTAACTAAAAAGCCACGCGTTTAGCACGATGTTTTAGAGCGTTCACGCAAAAACTATTTGTCCATGCAGTGGGGCTTGAGCATTACGTCACGTTCCCCTAAGGTCACCTCATACCACGTGATCACCCGGGGAGGACGGGGTCCATAGGCGGTGAATTTTAAACCCTTTTCTCCGCAACGACGTTAAGTTCTGGGACGGATGAAATATGGATCAAGTGGAGTCTCGGCATGCTCTATCACTTGGCTATCTCGGTTTAAATCCCATTACGAGGGTGTCTGTTACCTTTAAGGCTCGACCTATCAGATGAGCGCCAAATTGCACCGTGAGGCACCGATTCTTACATCCTGGGAGGGATGGGTCACGTTTCTGGAGCAAGTGGGGCGCAGTGTGTGGCCGCCGGGAGGGTCGATGTGAGGGGTACCTGCCTCCTTCCCCTTGGATCGGCCCTGCCAGACAGGGCATCTCAAAGACGATTCAAGGGCGTCATTGGAGTCCTCGTTGCTTGTCGTGCCGGTTATTCTCCGGTCTTCAACCTCCCTGCATTGTCGAACTCACACAAAGGCCGGATTCCACACAAACCCAGATATGTCGCCCGGCTTCCTATTAATGCGATACGCCGCCATCGGGCGGTGAGTTGTGGCGGCGCCGGGACAAAGTGGCGCTCCGACCGACAGTGGCACCCATTCCGACCGACAGTGGCGCCCATTCCGACCGACAGTGGCGCCCGCTCCGACCGACAGTGGCGCCCGCTCCGACCGACAGTGGCGCCCCATCGACAGCGGCGCCCATCCGACCGACAGCGGCGCCCATTCCGACCGACAGCGGCGCCCGCTCCGACCGACAGTGGCGCCCATTCCGACCGACAGTGGCGCCCGCTCCGACCGACAGTGGCGCCCGCTCCGACCGACAGTGGCGCCCGCTCCGACCGACAGTGGCGCCCATTCCGACCGACAGTGGCGCCCGCTCCGACCGACAGTGGCGCCCGTTCCGACCGACAGTGGCGCCCGCTCCGACCGACAGTGGCGCCCGCTCCGACCGACAGTGGCGCCCATTCCGACCGACAGTGGCGCCCGCTCCGACCGACAGTGGCGCCCGTTCCGACCAACAGTGGCGCCCGTTCCGACCGACAGTGGCGCCCGCTCCGACCGACAGTGGCGCCCGCTCCGACCGACAGTGGCGCCCGCTCCGACCGACAGTGGCGCCCGCTCCGACCGACAGTGGCGCCCGCTCCGACCGACAGTGGCGCCCGCTCCGACCGACAGTGGCGCCCGCTCCGACCAACAGTGGCGCCCGCTCCGACCGACAGTGGCGCCCGCTCCGACCGACAGCCGTGCCCGTTCCGACCGACAGTGGCGCCCGCTCCGACCGACAGTGGCGCCCGCTCCGACCGACAGCCGTGCCCGCTCCGACCAACAGTGGCGCCCGCTCCGACCGACAGTGGCGCCCGCTCCGACCAACAGTGGCGCTCGCTCCGACCGACAGTGGTGCCCGCTCCGACCAACAGTGGCGCTCGCTCCGACCGACAGTGGCGCCCGCTCCGACCAACAGTGGCGCCCGTTCCGACCGACAGTGGCGCCCATTCCGACCGACAGTGGCGCCCGTTCCGACCGACAGTGGCGCCCGTTCCGACCAACAGTGGCACCCGTTCCGACCAACAGTGGCGCCCGCTCCGACCGACAGTGGCGCCCGCTCCGACCGACAGCCGTGCCCGCTCCGACCAACAGTGGCGCCCGCTCCGACCGACAGTGGCACCCATTCCGACCGACAGTGGCGCCCGCTCCGACCGACAGTGGCGCCCGCTCCGACCAACAGTGGCGCCCGCTCCGACCAACAGTGGCGCCCGTTCCGACCGACAGTGGCGCCCGTTCCGACCGACAGTGGTGCCCGCTCCGACCAACAGTGGCGCCCGCTCCGACCGACAGTGGCGCCCGCTCCGACCGACAGCCGTGCCCGTTCCGACCGACAGTGGCGCCCGCTCCGACCGACAGCCGTGCCCGCTCCGACCAACAGTGGCGCCCGCTCCGACCGACAGTGGCGCCCATTCCGACCGACAGTGGCGCCCGCTCCGACCGACAGTGGCGCCCGCTCCGACCAACAGTGGCGCCCGCTCCGACCAACAGTGGCGCCCGTTCCGACCGACAGTGGCGCCCGCTCCGACCGACAGCCGTGCCCGTTCCGACCGACAGTGGCGCCCGCTCCGACCAACAGTGGCGCCCGTTCCGACCGACAGTGGCGCCCGTTCCGACCGACAGTGGCGCCCGCTCCGACCGACAGCCGTGCCCGCTCCGACCGACAGCCGTGCCCGCTCCGACCAACCGTGGCGCCCGCTCCGACCGACAGTGGCGCCCGCTCCGACCAACAGTGGCGCCCGCTCCGACCGACAGTAGTGCCCGCTCCGACCGACAGTGGCGCCCATTCCGACCGACAGTGGCGCCCGCTCCGACCGACAGTGGCGCCCGCTCCGACCAACAGTGGCGCCCGCTCCGACCGACAGTGGCGCCCGCTCCGACCGACAGCCGTGCCCGTTCCGACCGACAGTGGCGCCCGCTCCGACCGACAGTGGCGCCCGCTCCGACCGACAGCCGTGCCCGCTCCGACCAACAGTGGCGCCCGCTCCGACCGACAGTGGCGCCCGCTCCGACCAACAGTGGCGCTCGCTCCGACCGACAGTGGTGCCCGCTCCGACCAACAGTGGCGCTCGCTCCGACCGACAGTGGCGCCCGCTCCGACCAACAGTGGCGCCCGCTCCGACCAACAGTGGCGCCCGCTCCGACCGACAGTAGTGCCCGCTCCGACCAACAGTGGCGCTCGCTCCGACCGACAGTGGCGCCCGCTCCGACCAACAGTGGCGCTCGCTCCGACCGACAGTGGCGCCCGCTCCGACCAACAGTGGCGTCCGCTCCGACCGACAGTCGTGCCCGCTCCGACCAACAGTGGCGCCCGTTCCGACCAACAGTGGCGCCCGTTCCGACCAACAGTGGCGCCCGCTCCGACCGACAGTGGCGCCCGCTCCGACCAACAGTGGCGCCCGCTCCGACCAACAGTGGCGCCCGTTCCGACCAACAGTGGCGCTCCGACCGACAACAGTGGCACTAGCTCCGACTGCAGGCGGTTCGGGAGATCGATGATCGAGGGATCACGGCCGTTTATCCGTCATTTCTTAATGGGACCTTTAAGACCAAAATCGCGCATCAGGGGGATCTGCTCTGTGTGCAGCGGAGCCAGGGCGGTTTGGCGGCGCCGCCACACAGGGGGTTGTGGGCAAAACTCATCTCCTCACTACAGAACCTTGGGATGTTCGCAACTACTCACGTCGAAAATTTTATATTTTTCCCTATTTGGCTCAACTGGCGAAATTCCAGAGGAAAAGCGAGAGAGACGTGGCCCCACCCCCCACATTGGCCGTCCATGACCTCAGGGCCACGCGCTCCGCATCAGCCACGGTTGGTGGCGTGCTCTGACGCCGCCCCGAGCGGCCCTTCACGGCCCAGTCGGCCGTACTGCCGCAGATCGACTGGGCGCGGGTCCGCAGTCACCGTGTCAGTTCTACTTACATTAACAAAGCATTGACACCACGGGCGTCGAAAGCGTTATACGGGGAGGGGACGCTTCTCCTCCGGCTGAAGAATCAGTGGGACCCCCACGCAATTTCGGTACTCGACGGATAATCTTAGCCTCTGCATCTGCCTATCAACGGGGACGTATGTGAATGTACTGAAGCTGGCAGCAGGTGAAATGCCTCGGTACCATCCTCCCCAGACAGCCGATAATTTTTGGATTTGTCTTCCACCCCCCCCTCCCCCGGTCGTTTTCAGTCTGGGGTCCATCACCTCAGTACAAGGTTCGCGTCGCCGCCCCTGATCGACACTGGGGCTAATAACGTTTCGAGAGATCAATAGACGACGAGCGCGCTCTCATTCGGTGAAGAGCAATACATATGTATAGCGGCTGCTACATTTACGAGACCGAATTGTCATTATTGCCAGATCGCTTCATGGCACTCGCAGATCCAGGCGGGCCAAAGGCGTCACTCCCTCCCAAAGGTTAACACGCGCCCCGCTGGAGTCCCTTACATGACGCGCCCCGCTGGGGGGGCGTTTTTCGTCCCCCCCTCCGTATCTCGTTTCCCACGAAAGCTAAAGGAAAATTACGGGCGGCGTTCGAAAGCTCTTGACAGGACGAAGAGATCTAATAAGGATTTTTTTATGTCAGGTCAATATTGAGGTCAGCATCGGTCAAAGAAGGCTCCATGGGCTTACAACAGAGCATTGTACGTTTCCCTCTCTAGATCTGCTCTCAGGGGAGCTAGAGCAAATCTTTACGCATCATTGGATTCCACTCATCGCGGCGAATCGAATGATGTATATTATGACCATGCTAGGTCAAATAGTCAAAATGACCTGACCTCGACCTAGGTCAGGGTCACAGAATGACCTGGTATGGTCATGTTGCTTATCAATCGACTCCCCGTGACAATATAAGCACAATGCAAGCAAAATGGGAGCTTTATCTCAATTCAGTGAGAATTTATTGACAAAACAATCACTCTCTGCTCCCGTGACCTGATATGACCTTTGAGAGGTCAGATACTCAAAAACTCAACTTTAAGGTCAAGATCATGGTAAGAAAAGACGGTTTGGAGATTTTCAGCTTTATCTATCCAGTATTTACTGAAAACGAGCCTATTCTATTTTCACCGTAGACTTATAATGGGGTGACCAAAAAATTGACCCCACCTTAGGTCAACAATATCATAATTTTGAGATAGCAGCTTTGTAGACCCTAATGCCCTTATCATATTGTGGAAGTTTCAAACTTATCAGTTTGCTAATGTTCCCTGGGCGCTGATTCAAACTCGTAATTTTAGGTTTTGAGGTCGGGTCACTTGACCCTATATAGCTCCTTGACCTGACATGACCTTAACTAAAAAATGTTTCTACGTGTAAAATTGATCAGGCATAAGGTACTGCAAGTTTCGTTGTTCTGAATCTCTTCGTTTTTGAGCTATCTGGGGAAAACCAGGAGGGGGGGCGAATTTCGCTCCTCCCAGCGGGGCGCGTGTTAAAAGGGTAACTTAACTTGGATCCTTCCTCAAACCGCTCAACCATAAAAATATAAGCTAAGAATTCATAAAAACTCGGAGAAGAACAAAAATCATTCTCCTCTGCCCCAAGGTTCAGAAGACCAAACTATGAAGCATTGGAAGAAAACAACGCTCACAAATTTCCCACAGCCAGATGCCGAGCGTGCAGCGCCGTTTTTTCAGTCCAATTTGTCTCGGCCCGACGGAGACATGTCGCGCCTCACTCTACCTTCTCGCCAGAATCTAACTCGCCAGAATCTAAGCCAAGTTGCCCCCCCCCCCCCAACTTGAATCCTGAATCCACCAGTGCTTCACCGACCACTCAAGTTACCAAAGAAATGGCCACACTGCCGTCACGCTCAGCGGTTGACAGCCGCGCCACACCGGGACCGTTCCCAGGAAAAGGAGCACGGGTCGGTGCACCGGCAGCAGGGACAGCGGCCGCCGCCGGCCCTGACCTTTGGGGCCGAGGACCCGGCGACAAAACAACACCGGACATCACCCCGACACCCCGCTCTCGCTCAACGCCTCTTTGGTCGGCCGCACTACCCGGGAACAGCCAGCGGGATATACTGCCCACTAAAGCAACCATATTGATGCTGACAACCCAATATCTGGCATATCGCACAGCCACGGCTGACACAGTCCGAGTTGGGGCCGGTCCGACCATCCCCCTGCAGAGATTCACGCAAGTCTCCTCACGCTGATTACCCGCACTAGCGAATGTCTGGAAGCCAACGCCCGATTGACGCCGAAAAAGAAAGAGAGAAAAAAACTGAACAAAGCTCCGCGCCCTGTAACACCGGCATCACCCAGGTGTGACTTCAGCCCTCGTCATGCTCGTGAGATCGTCTCTAACTTTCTTCTCGACAAACCAGACATTTACTCGTCAAGTTTCCATGTTTGTCAAAGCCTGTGCAGACTGCTGCCACAGCATGATGCAGTCTTCACAGTCAACGAAATACAGCATGCTATGAAATGGGGTAAGGTGAGCTGGGTTGAAACAAATCCCCGTTGTTTCCGATATAATTGCAAGAGGGTAGATTGCATCCAAAAAGAAGATTGAAGGAACGAACATCTCAGATCCACGTGTGTTCTACTGGAGCTAGCCGCCGCTAAATTCAACTAAGAATGGGCCTCAGACAAGAAATATATTTTTCGGTACAAAAAGAAGAGAAGATGGAAACCACCGATCTATCGCTAAATCATCCTCTGGGATCCTGAGAGGCACTTCCTTTACGGAGCTGAAGTTCGCCCTGAGACATCCGAGTTATTACTTCTCGGGGAGTTGGGCGGCTACGGCTCATTGACTCTTCAAGGAAGCCGTGGATACGGACAGAAAGTTTTTAAAGCCTCTCATTCACCAATGACGGAATATTAATATTTCGAAAGAGCGGCTTTTCAAATACCTGAAGAGGAAACCACCGTCAAGCCCAAACGTCTCCAAGTTTCGAGGGCATTATAAGTACAAAGTTTATGGCGGACATAAAAATAGATAAAAAGTGGAACAGAAACAAGATATGATGGCCTTGAAAGTACAGCGAACTGTCTGACAGTTATATAGAAAATAAACCACTTTGATCCTGCCGTGACGCCATTGTCTCTGCAAAAGACCGAACGCTCGCATTGCAAAGCCAAGCCGAAAATTAGACGGCCACCCGCGAGCAAACAAGTTAAATTACATTTCCAAAGTGGCATACAAAATTGAAACAAGGCATTGCCACCAGACCCTCAACCCGAACCAAGGGCGCGCCGAACCGACCTTCACCTTCCGCTGCTGCGCGCATTGAAGCCGTTATAGAACGCACTCCGTTTGAAACGAGCATAGTGTTGCTTAACACGCGCATTGACGGGGGTCTGAGCCACCTTCGCTTTGACGGGGGTACCCGCCCCCCCCTAAGATCTCGAGAACCACGGTATGGAGCGAAAAACGGTATACGGCGTTGGGTAGCCCATCTGCTTCTCCATCTAAACGATTTGAACAATTTTTTGTCAGGTCACATTTAAGGTCACGAGAGGTCAAAACGTGCCGTCATAGGGACAACATGTAAATTAAGGTTTTCGGCCATTACATCTGAACAAGTAAAGATAGAGCAAAACGACTTGAACTATATGAATCCTCGCAGCAAGCGGAATCGAATTGTATATAATTTGACCTTGCTAGGTCAAATCAAGGATTTGACCTGACCTGAGGTCAGGTCAAGGTCAAATTATATAAAATGCATATAATTAGAACTGCAAAGACAAGGCGAGCCTAATGCAGCTAAAATAAACGCTCTATCACCATCCGCTACTGAGTTATTCAGTAAAAAACATTTTTCCCATGTATTTCCAATGGGGAGGTCATGCCTCGTACCTGACCTTAGGTCATCGATATCAAAAATACCGGAACATATTTGAGAGAAATGGGTGGGCCCATTATGTGATATGAGTTTCAATTGAATAAGTTCACCCTGCTCCGACTTATGCCATCTTAAACTTTTTTGAGGTTAGGTCACTTGACCTGTACTGGTGACCTGACCTGAGATGACCTAACCTTAAAATTTTGAGAAAAATTGTAAAAATTATGAGGGAAAATGTATGCCAAGTACGGTGGCGCTACGCGCCACCGTTTTTCTGCTGTCTCCGAAAAACCCGAGGAGGGGGCGGGTACCCGCCCCCGTCAATGCGCGTGTTAAAATAAGATAGCTAAACTGGGCTTCGTAGGAGTGGACTCTGGAGTCGTAGTTGATTATTCTGGCTGTTTTGGTAACACGAATGGATGAATTAGCACAGACTTTTCTAGTTGGGTCTAGACGAGTGATGGGTTATATAGCTCTCAAATCGTGTTCAACCAACGAAAACAAATCCTCCATATGTTGCACTTCTCCCGAAGGGCATCTAGTTCCAGTTCGTAATTAACGGACTACGGCGACATGTAACCCTGGTTTCACTCCCTCCGAAACTCCCTGGAACTTCGCACACGTACTCGTATACCTGGGTCCAAAATGGCAATGGGTATCGCCCTTCCAGCAGCAGCAGTGATTGGGGAGTGAAGTGTCTCACCACGCCTGGCAGCTGATCTAATGTCACCTGATCTAATGGGCCGAACACGGGCTTGCCCAGACAACAGCTCAACATCAATCGCACACTGAGAGCGGCATCTGAAAACGGCACCCGATAAATATTTCCGAGAGTGCAGGATAGCGTTAGTCTAACGCGATGCACTGTGCTACTGAAGTTCCTCCACCTCAGAGAGCCCTTGTGTAGAATATCAGCTTCTAACGACGTCTGGCACTCAAATATGCATTTTCTCTGACGTCATCTGGGTTCCTAGCAGAGCTGTGCGACTCGCGAGTCAGAGTCGGAGTTTAACTCAAATTCCGACTCATTCGACTCTGAGTTGAGTTGAGTTGAATCGAAAAAAATTAGACAAGTGAGTTGAGTTGAGTTGAGTCGGTTCACAACACATCAATGAGTTGAGTTGAGTTGAGTTGTGAAGACAGCGAGTCGAATGAGTTGACGAAAAAGTTGGCTCAACAGGTAAACATGTTGTCAAGTAAAAGTGTCTGAATTTGCCTACCTTTTGTAAGCCTCCTTTAACCTACTTTAAAACATTTTTCCCCAGTGTTTCAATTGTTTAAAACAAAGTTTCAATTTGTTTCAATAAACCAGTAATTATATGGTTCAATTGCTTATTTTAAATGCCCATCCGGTCTGAAGGAATCCCTAGGCACGAATAATACATACACTCAAAAAATTAAACAGGTTCCTATCACTGGCTTTCAAGTTGTGGAACGCACAACAAAATACATTTCAAAACTCTCAAAAACTTCTCATCTTCAATATTTAATATTACTTCTTTACTTTAAACACTCCAACAACACGCGTCGTCGTAGCTGATTGTTGTCGTCAGTGGTGGTTTTCTGAGAATAGTGTGCGCCATTGCTGTCTTTGAAAAACAAATTCAGCAGAGTATGGGCTCAAGCTTAACTAACCTCAAGGCAAAAGAGTAATTGTCACGTGACAGTTCATGAGGTAGTATAAATATTTATATGCCTACATGCTACATTTATCATTTTGTCCTAAATGCGCCGTCTGCCGCCACCCTTTTCATTTTACCTATCAATAGCAAATACTGCTATCAGCATTGAAAAATTGGACCTTTGATTCGACAACATGTTGAGATGTCTTTATTGCAAGAATCAGAGGAATTATTTCCTGCTACTGTTTTTGTCTGATCAGAGACCCTTACTTGGCATCTGTGTTTATGTGGATAGCTATAATACATTAGCAATTTTCTATGAAATCGTTCTCCACAATTTTGCTTGAAGAGCGATAGGTATGTATTTTATTACAGGTTTTGACTGAAGCTGAAAATTTGATTGGGTTTAAAATATGAATATATTTAAATCCAACACATTAACGTTGATAGAATTTTCATTGCTATTGTCCTTTGTCATATATGGTATACTTTTCCTGGGGTTTGCTGTAATTCTTATAATTAGCAATTGCACCTAGGTAATCATTGCTTAAATTTTGATAAAACTCTTGGGATATTAATTTCAATTTATAAAAATTACATAGCCTCATTCTTTAACAGAAAAAGCAGCACCTATACCATCCCTACAAATCAAAATACAGTTTATATCATGTTCTTTTAGCTTGAATCTTTTTCGGCAGTATGGAGGCTCAATTTTTTTTGCCTGTGTTGGTGTAACCTTAGCGCTTTTAGGCTCATTTACATTCCATTTGGTTAGTTTTATATGCAATGCTCCTATTAGAAGTAATTGCAGTATGTGGTAGCTTTTTTGGGCAGTGACAGACTGGAAGAATTAAAAAGTTATTCATGGTTGCTGGCTAATTGTTAACCAAATGTTTGAATGCCAATTAATCAATTTTGCTTCCATTAATCTTCTGTTTCATGTCAGACTTTCTGAACAGCTTGATTTTTGCTGGTTGATTGATTGATTTCTTATTTTTTATATTTATATATTTATCATGTACTATTTCATTTTGCAAATGAGTCGAAGTTTGAGTTGAGTTGAGTCGTGAGTTGAGTCAGAGTTGAGTCGGATGAATTTAGCCGTGAGTCAGAGTTGAATCGACTCACTGAACTCTTGGTCACGAGTTGAGTCGGAGTTGAGTCAACTGCTCTCAGCACTTGAGTTGAGTCGACTCAAGAAATTTCTGAAACGCACAACTCTGGTTCCTAGACGTCGCAAGAAGGTTTCTAACGACACGGTGGCCTTAAACGTCATTGTTAGCAGCAGCAGCGTTCGGCTCACGACGTAATGACTGTCCTCCCTGGGAATTCACATCTTCCACCACTGACTCTTCCACAACGTGGCTGTTAAATATATGAAATCATGGCAACCAACGCATTTTTATGCACTTTTTTAGGTTAAATGTTGTGTCTCACCTTTATAATGAGTTTTGAACTGAGATAGCAGTTTTGTAGAGCGTGCCAAGAAACCACTACTGACATATTTCATTTCACTCAAAATTCCCTGCATACAATTTCCGCACACTATTAACTTCAAAGTAAAGAGCACAAGGCCCGGAATTCAAACCACGAACAAATCGCATTATTCTGACAACGCATGTCACGTAATGCATCTTCACAAGTGGCATAGCTTCTGCACCGGGGTGGCCTAGTGGCTGGGGTGACCTAATGGCTTCGTTGCCAATCTTCGGATCGGATAGCATGGATTAACTTGGGTTCAATCCCCACGGCGGGAAACCGCCTTCCGTGTCCGATCTGACCCGGTGGAGAGGATCCTTAAACATCCACGCTAATACTCCCTGTAATTGGGCAAGTGTGCCTGTTGGGAGTGGCCCTAATAACATAAATAAAATAAAAATAAACCCTACATGCCGGAAGCAGCCAAATAAGCTGAGCTTCGTAATTAGCTAGTGGAGACATTTGCAGTCAAACCGGCGCATGGTACTTTATAACTAATGATGCGTGACCACATGAATTCGCCGGTCATATTTGTAGCCATTTGCCGTGCATGCATGATAAAAACCAAGCCCTACGCTCTAAGAGGTGAGCGTTAACCCTGAGATTCATCAATGCAAAACACTGACGATTTGTGGATTCCACACTTAGGTATTCAGCCAGATATCGTAAACTGGGGCATGCGGGCGACGAAATAAAAACTATGTACTTCTCACCGCCATTGGATACCTTTTCTGAATGCACACCTATCAATCACGCATACGTTCGGTTTTCAGCCCCACAGACGGTTGTCAAGAGTAAAGTGTTAGCTGCTGAGCTGTGACCCACCAGTCCTTTCTGGGGGTCATGTTACACGCAGCGTATGAGCACGCACACGCTCTAGAGACGCGCAGTGCAGATGCCGATGCCGGAAACACAAACACTAATGAGCGCTGGACAAACCGCAGGCGGCCTTGGCATTTGGTTATCCGGCCGGCATATTGGCTGGATGTTGGTGTTGGTTGGGCTGGGGAGGCAATCAGCACACCGGCGGCGCCGGAGGCGTTGTCAAGCTGGGAGCCGACCGCAGCGGCTGTATCACACACACGGTCCCGCAGCCACCGTCCGATACTGCAGTACCATCCACCGCTGGGTATGTGCGGCAGGGACCCCTGATTCTAGATAAGATCCTTCCGACAGTGGCGATCTTACTCAGCCGTGCACGTCATCTTTCCAGGTAAGCTCAGGTAATCCAATGGAGCCGTGGCCACCTCTCTGGAGGCGCTGCCATGTTTCTATTTTGGTCCAGAAACACCTCAGCCAGAGCCTTCCTGTGGCTACTCCAGCCTCATTTAGGAATTCCGGGAAGAGCTCATCGCACACAATCTCGCGTCATATCACCTGTGGGATGCCGCTATAAAACGGTCGAATTTCTCTTCGAGCCCGATCGTCCACAGCAACATTTAGAAATTATCATCGTAGAATGCTCAGCAACGAGTACTTCTCAAGACATCACACGCGTCCCCAGTTAATATATTACAGACTGAGACTGTAGCTACATGGAAAACAGCTGAACGGACTTAAAGAGAGATACGCGAGAAATTTTATTGGCTGGATCAAAAGGTCACAAAAAGTTGTTTCAGAAGTCCTATTCTCATTTTTGCGAATTCGGCCTGCAAATGCCTTAAAATCGCTCTCAAAGTCAACAGTTCTAGACGAATTTACCGTACACCTCTTATCGATGTAAATGGCGTACTCCCGGCTAAGGCTATCGAATTCCCTGAAAAAACCGGTCCCATTTTTCCTAAGCGGTGACTTGAAAGTTTGAAACTATTAAATAAAAAGCTATTTCAAAAAAGCTACAGCCAAAAAATAATATCAAAACAAAAATATAGGACTTTTAAGCAATCACAGTTGACCAATCAGAACGTACATCCACCTCATAGGGGGGTCACGTGACCTTTCTGACGCAAAAGTTTTGTCATCCTGGGGCTGAAGCAGAAAACGACTCAAGACCCTAGGTACGAAACGGCTGAAGACTTGAGTAATTATGTTTTTTTTCGTTTCTAGGGCAAACTAATTCATGTTATATTTTTTAAAGGCTTTGAAAATTAATTCAAATACAAATACAGGAGAAAAGAAATTTTTATTAAAAAAACAATACTCTTCAACTTAAAATAGTTTTCGAAAAGTGATGGGTGAAGGTTTCGGCATTTTATCGGAACTGTTAACCTATTTCGATAATAAGTGAGTGGCCTCCCAAAATTTTGCCGAAGATACAAAAATAATTGACAGTTTCCTAATCGGGATTTTTTTTAAATAACAAGAAACCACAATAATAATTTTTTCGCGTATCTCCCTTTAACACAATACTGCGCATATGAAAACTGATCAACCCTAAAATCATGGTTGTGTAGAGAGAGAGAGAGAGAGAGAGAGAGAGAGAGAGAGAGAGAGAGAGAGAGAGAGAGAGAGAGAGAGAGAGAGAGAGACAGAGACAGAGACAGAGACAGAGACAGAGACAGAGAGAGAGACAGAGAGAGAGACAGAGACAGAGACAGAGACAGAGACAGAGACAGAGACAGAGACAGAGACAGAGACAGAGACAGAGACAGAGACAGAGACAGAGACAGAGACAGAGACAGAGACAGAGACAGAGACAGAGACAGAGACAGAGACAGAGACAGAGACAGAGAGAGAGAGAGAGAGAGAGAGAGAGAGAGAGAGAGAGAGAGAGAGAGAGAGAGAGAGAGAGAGAGAGAGAGAGAGAGAGAGAGAGAGAGAGAGAGAGAGAGAGAGAGAGAGAGAGAGAGAGAGAGAGAGAGAGAGAGAGAGAGAGAGAGAGAGAGAGAGAGAGAGAGAGAGAGAGAGAGAGAGAGAGAGAGAGAGAGAGAGAGAGAGAGAGAGAGAGAGAGAGAGAGAGAGAGAGAGAGAGAGAGAGAGAGAGAGAGAGAGAGAGAGAGAGAGAGAGAGAGAGAGAGAGAGAGAGAGAGAGAGAGAGAGAGAGAGAGAGAGAGAGAGAGAGAGAGAGAGAGAGAGAGAGAGAGAGAGAGAGAGAGAGAGAGAGAGAGAGAGAGAGAGAGAGAGAGAGAGAGAGAGAGACAGATAGGTGAAAGAATCTTGCAAGTTGATGTGTAGGCACAGTGTTTGATGTCGGTTTTTGTGCATCCGCACGGCCTGAAGAGCCTGTTGGGCAAACTTGACGCCTCCGCGGCGAATCTTACCTTGGAAGAGCTCCGGTGCCGCGTAGGGGGGACTGCCACAGAACGTGTCCAACTTGTTGCCAGGAGTGAACTCGTTACTGAACCCAAAGTCGGCGATTTTGATGTTCATCTGGCTGTCTAGCAAAAGGTTCTCCGCCTGTGAACACGGGGGAGGCGAGTGATACACGAGGGGACTACCGTGGCAGTGTGGTGAAAAGGGCGCGGAGGGAGCGGGGCGGGGCTGGCTGGCTGGTCATGTAGTAAACCTGAGAGTTCACACAGGGAAAACATGTGAAAGTCAATCTTATACAGGACAGTTGAACTCTGGGCACGGAAATGTGCAGGGAGAGCGGGGACATAAAGTGACCGAAAAAAACAGCCGGCAGCATCGAAATGTGGTTGTGGGCACGGCACACCACAGTGGGGTGAACACAGTGAAAAACTTGCAACTTGCAAGAAAATAGAAACATTCACAAAGACATCAGCTACACCAAAACTAGCTTCCAGTGCTTGGTTTCGTGCAACGTGGGCGATAGAAAGGCGGGGGACTGGAGACTTACAAGTCCGACACTAACTACAACTTTTACGCAGAAAGTTTCCGGGGAACTAACACACGAGAACGCTGCACGAAATACACACACACACACACACACACAGAGTTTTCGGTACAGTTTGGCCTAACAAGCAGCACGGTTAACCCTCGCCCCACCGAAGGGGGCATCGATGGCCCCCTAAGGTTTTCCGGGATAGCAGAAAAAGACGAGGCGCAGCACCGCGGTTGAGGGCTCACCTCTCACTGCATCATTTTCCCATCATCCCTGAAATTTTTACCCCGGGTCACCCAAGGTCAGGTCACCAGACGAGGTCAACCAAGGTCACCTCACTTCACTTTAGAGCTCTGTAAGAGCTACATTTCAAAGTCGATCGATTTGAAACTTCCTACACTTCATGACCCCTCCAGGGTCTACAAGGTGTATATCCGGGATTTTTCGATTTCGTGCCCTGAGGTCAGGTCACGAGGCGACCTCTCCCATTGGAAAAGCATGGGAAAAGCTATTTCATGATATAAAAGCCACAAAAATGATTGCAAATACTCAGACTGCTCAGAACAACGTTTTGGACACCCTTTCACGGATCCCAGGGGTCATATTTGCCCTTTGACTTTTCCAAGGTCATCCAAGATCACCAGAGGTCAAAAACAGTATTTTGACAATAACTTTTGACCTAATTGAGCTAGAGCGGTAAAACAAACACCATCGTGTTTGTCTTGTCACTGGCTTTCATTTGATATACGGCAAGGTCACTTTTGACCTTTCGTGACCTCAGGTCATATTAGGTCACAAGGTGACCTCTGGCGGTCAAACCACTGGCGGGAGGTCTTTACGTTCCACATAGCGGAAAAAGTACTGGCAATTTGCTATCAAATGTACTTTACCAGGTCTCAATAGCTCTAATGGCATAAGAGTTATGCCCAGTTTGCTTAATCATTGCATATTTGAGTGAAAATAGCCGATCTTGACCTAATTTGACCTCTGAGGTCAAACCATTGACCTGAGCACTAAAACATGCGAAGTAATTTCTTACTGAATTCACACGAGCTTTCTATTGCACTTTGCAGATTTGCGCTAACGCCCATATTTTCGGAGTTAGAGGGGGCCATCGATGGCCCCCGGTGGGGCGAAGGTGGCGCCGGACCCCCGGTGGGGCGCGGGTTAAAGCAAGGCCCCATCTAAGGAGGCTCTCGGCCACTGTTGCTGTCGGCAACAAATGGAAATCCTGTCGTTGATACTATCCACCAGACAGCGCCTCTGGTGTGTCGAAATACTGCTGCATTATTCACACTTTTGCGGAGATGCCGTCGACGATGTGGCTACTGCTCACCACGATCCCTGCGATAGGCACCGTCGGCGCATCGAAGCGTTGCTCAACAGTTCAAGTATTCAAGACTGGTGCGGGGGACAAGCCCAGTACCAACACACGCACTCACATCGCTCGTAAATCAACATCACATCAGCAATACCGCTCCACTGTGAGTGATTTATATCGCCCATTTGAATGTGGCTTATGCTCCCATGACCCACGCATTTTCAGGGATGCCACTGTGCAAGCTGTCTGCCATATGGGGTGGCGGCTTCTCAATGTTTGAAGGTAGCGGCCGGGGATTGGTACGAGGGTTTATTAAAACACCAGCGCTTCTTTTGCAGCACCAAAGGCTGATCCAGGGGAGCCTCTCCTCTCCCCATCGACACCTCCCGTTGCCCCCCCCATGATGCAGGAATTGGCGACAGCACGATGCAGTTGGGTACCCCACTGATAAGTCATGGCTGAAGAGTTGGCGTCCCTGACCTAAATAGAGCCCATCCACACCCAATGGTTGATTCCCCCAACCCAAATGGAGCCCCCGACCAAAGTGCCATTTTCTATAGATCCTGGATCCTGGATCTGGAGATGCTGGATCCGCCTGTGCGCAGCACTGGCATCCATACGGGTCAATGAGGACCTGCATGATCTGCTTTAACTCTGAGAAGCAGCAGTCAGGGTTACAACGGAATTGGAGTGGGATCAACACAGTATCACAAACGGAAACCTGCAAAGGCGAGAGGTCCATTTAACGAAATAGCGTCAGATGCTGATGCAGCACACCCCGTAAATCATCCCAAAATTCATGCTTCCACGTGACGTAAGACTGGTCTGAGCATAAACTCCGCCCTAGATGACTTACGGTGCTGTCATTGAGAGCACCGCCGTCATTAAACACAAACCTAGCGAGTTCAGGGTTCAGCCTTCCCAAGCCGGAACACCATTGAAGCCCAACCAACAAACTTCAGACGCTTTTACATGGAGATTGAGAACCAGCTGCCTTTCAGCGCCGTCCGCGCCCGAGGCGAGCCTTGCCGTCAGCAGGCGGTAAAGACCAGCTACTTCGGGGCACGTGCTGCCGCCGGCAGTTCCACTCCGCAGCCAGCCGGCACGCCTACAATGAGGAATGCGAAACTCGAGCTGTTCAGAACTGAAGCCAGCTTGCTTCAGGAAAGTGGCTGACGGTGCGAACGAGCATTCGCCGTAGCTTCACCATTCGGACAATTTGTCGGGCACGGCGAGATAAAATTCGGTACGCGCTAACGCCTACATTTTTTCTACAAACCCGCTCACCCGCCCGACCATGCGATGCGGTTTTCTTTTAAATATTGATCTTCGCGGCATATGAGGAACGGGCCTGTTCCCATATTCCAAACTGTTCCATTATTCCACATTTGCTCCCAACCTTTCGACAAGTGTCTTAGCAAACATGCCCCAAATGATGCATCAAAACCTCAGAAACGAGTGAAATTTGAAAATATATGTTGCAAATATTGGTTCAGGTTTCGATTTCGCCCTCGTTCTAGTCCTTCCACTACATGGCCCATCTGACCAGTAATCACAACCGTGATTCCATACGCTCTACTGACAACCGTGATTCCATTCGCTCTACGGACGATTTCGTCGATGTGTGCGAATGATAATTTGGAATCAAGCCAAACAATAAGATCTCAAACGGAAATTCATTTTCAAGAACTTCGTTTTGGATTTTGTAGGCGTTCAGCATCGCCTTCTTTTTCAGAGTTATGAGAAATTTCTGAAATTTGGACGGATTCGGCTGCGGCCTCCAAAGACTGGAACGACCAGCCAGACGCATGAAGTCAGCCCGCCGCAGCTCAGAGTCCTCAATAATGAAAACTGTGTGATAAAGCAAATAGCAAATAACACAAAAAAGCAAAAGCAAACACAAAAAGCAAATTAACAGCAAATAGGAGGCGATTTGACTAAGTTTTCCGGGAGAACGTTAATGAAATATGGCACCACAGCCGGATCCAGGATTTCCGATCAAGGGGGAACATAGTCGGGGAATGGGCACCATACGCACCCCCTTCTCCCTCAAAATACAAAATATGCGGGCTTCTCCATCTCTCCTCCTTTTTATGAGTAGGTTTCTCTGCCTCCCCAACGACGTACCAAGAAGTACCTAAGAAACACTTCAATCTAATCTGGCCCATATCTGAAATTGCCCCGACCAGCCTGTGCAATGCACTTTCACACTAATATGATTAATCAAATTCAAGGTTACCACTAAGCAGACACAAATGGGGGTCGACATTCATACCAGGATCCAGGACTATCCCAAACACCTAGTCAACCCAATCCCATCCGCCGACAGTTCAGGGATCCATTCGTATACCCAAGCCATGACCCACTGCTCGTTCACTCTCACGATGCAGCTTACCAGTCAACCCGCTCCACTTCTACATCAGTCCCTCTGTGTTGCCTCTCTATCTCCTCCCTATCAACTTCCCTCTCCTTTTCCGGGGGATCGCTGCGACAGCGTAGGCACAATCCCTGCTGGCCGATTACACGTCCCCGAGGAGGCGGCTCCACGCACTCGCTAAATACTTCAGTCTCTAATGGGCCGTCGAGTGGCTCGGTTGAGTCGGAGCTGACGCCCGAGGGCAACTGTGAGCTGACACTAGACCCACTGCAGTGCTTATTACTGGAGCGTTGTGTTGGAGAGCTTGCCGTAAATTACAGACTTAGTGCCCGGGGCTAGCTCGACAGCCAATGATGAACTGTTGGGTAGTGCCGCCTCCTAAGAAAATATGAGTGAAGTTAGCCGAGAGGCTGGTTGGTTATGGTTCATAACTTCTCCTCAGCGGAGGTGCAGACAGTTTGCGCTGCGCGTGACAGCGGGACGATGATGCAGCAGCCGAGTCAGGGAACTTCCACCGGAGGTCTCGCCGGTTGTCTAAAACTTCGCCATTTACCTTCAGTGATCGACTGTACTGTAGTTGACGTGTGGTGCTTTACATACATCCAGACGATCCTTTTCTCAGCAGTCAAAGCCTGACGGCCTCAACATTCTCAGCAATCGCAGCTACTGCCTCAGCGACATCTGAGTTGGGATTCAAACTTTAGCGCGAGTCCGAACTCAGCGGACATCTGGCGCCAGCTTATATCCAACTGTGACGAAATTAATCTCCATTAAAAAACGGCACTCACCCAAAACCAAATGCGTGCGTCATCCTCTGATCAGTAAGCTTTTTCCGCGTGAGTAAAGGTCAAATTACGTCAGGATTGTTAGATTATCTTAACCATTTCATCACTAACAGGCCCAGCGTTTCGCTTTTATAGTTCATCTGGGGTTTATGTAAAATGTAATTAAAGGCGCAATTCAAATGCAATTAAAAATACACACAACTGACTAAGGCAAATGACCATACTTGTGCATTTCAGAATTTTCTTGAGTCCACTCAACTCAACTCAAGTGCTGATAGTGGTTGACTCAACTCCGACTCAACTCATGAGCAAGATTTCAGTGAGTCGACTCAACTCCGACTCAAGGCTAAATTCATCCAACTCAACTCTGACTCAACTCACGACTCAATTCACCTCAAACTTCGACTCGTTTTCAAAATAAAATATCTAATTGATAAGACATAAATAATAATACAACATTAAGAAATAAATCAATAAACCAGCAAAACACAAGCTGTTTAGAAAGTCCTACGGGAAATGGAAGATTAATAGGAACAAAATTAATTCATTGACATTCAAACATTGGTTAACAATTTGCCAGCAAGCATGAATAACTTTAAATTCTTCCATACTGTCACTGCCCAAAAAAGCTACCAGAATATGTTGCAATGATTTCTAAAATGAGCATTGCATGTTTAACTAGGAACATGGAATCAAAAGGAACCCAAAAGGGCTAAGAATACACAAACACAGGCAAACAATTGAACTTCCATACTGTCAGAAAAAGTTCAAGCTAAAAAAACATGATATAAACTGTGTTTGCAGGGATGGTACAGGTATTGCTTTTCTGTTCATTTTTCTAAATGAAACATTCATATGCCACAAGTTTAATCAAAATTGAAGCAATAATTACTAGAGTACCTAGTTACAATTGCAAATCTAAGAACTACAGCAAACCCTAAAAAATAGTATACAAATTACCATATATGACAAAGAACAATAGAAATGGAAATTTATCAACGTGTTGGATTTTAATATCTTCATATTTCAAACCCAATCAAATTTTCAGCTTGAGAACCTCCAATACAGTACACAACTTTCGTTCTTCAAAATGGGAGCACAGTTTCATAGAAAATTGCTAATGGATAGCTCTCCAAATCAAATACTGCGGACGCCAAGCAAGGGCCTCTGATCAGACAAAACCAGTAACATGAAATAATTCCTCTGATTCTTGCAATAAAGGCGTCTCAACATTGTTGTCAAATCAGGGGTCCAACTTTTCTATGCGAATAGCGATATCTGTTTTTAAGAAGCAAAACTAAAAAAAACAGCTGCAGACGGCGCATTTAAGACAAAAAGAAACAATATCATTTAAAGTTAGACAAATATTTACATGGCTGAATGAATTATCGCGTGATATTTACACTATTTCCCTTGGAGCTACCTAAGCTTGAGCCTATACTTGGTTGAATTTGTTCTTCAGACAGCAATGGCGCACACTATTCTCAGTTGACGACTACTGACGACGACAACAACCATCGACGACGTCGTGTGGTGTTGTTGCAGGGCTGGAAGTAAAGAAGTAATGTTAAATATTGAAGATGAGAAGTTTTTGAGATATTTGAAATGTATTTTGCAGTGTGTTCCACCGCTTCAAATGATTAAGACAAGCCCAGTGATAGGAACCTGTTTAATTTTTCGAGTGCATGTATTATATGTGCCTAGGGATTTCTTCAGACCGGATGGGCCTTTAACCCTATTTCCGGCAGGGGGCTAATATTGCCCCCCTTCAGGTTTTCAAGAATATCTCCGAAACGGCTTGCGATAGAACTTTGAAACTTCCTGACTTTTCCTAAAACTAGTACAGGCAGGTTTTCTGAAATTTTAAGATTATATATTTACCAGGGGCGGAGCTATGGCTGGGTTTTGGGGAGGTTCTATCCACAAACCAAGTATTATCGTATGCGATGGGTTTTTTGTAAAAGGAAGCCGTCTCTGCTGATCCTGATACCAGTTATATGGTTTTATTATATCATTTTTTATGTGAGATGATAGTGCATTCACAATTGTCACTATTTGTATTCATCAGGGGCGGTTACAGCAGTTCAAAATGGGGGAATGTTATCAAGAAGGACTAAACGTTAGTAAGTGAGAAGACTGCTTACAGCCGTGCCAGGGCGAATACAATTGGGTATATGAAAATTCAAAATTGTTATAACCCAATTCTAGATTACCAGAGGCGTGTCCAGTCACTACACATTTTCAAAATGTATATTCCCAGCCAGTATCACCGCCGCGACTCAATATCGTTGTATATTGAAAATGTGTTTCCAATCACCCCACCCCCCACGACGAGTCCTTGATCCGCCTATGTCACCCTTTTCCCAGAGCTGCCATGGGAGGGTAAAAATTATCAGAAATTAAATTTCAACTAGTCGAGGGACTAATATACTCATGCATACCATTCGCATATTGTTGGTATGTATTTTACCCCACTGTTTTACCTTACTGCATCCGCCCCTGATGAGTTTTTCACTTTTTCTCATTTATTTATGTGTCAAAGATGCCAAGCAGTATATGACGGCTTCTAATCCACGTAACAAAAACTTTTTAGGTTGTATATATTTCCCTCATAGTCCTGGTCCTGGAACTGCCATTGAATTTCGAATTTTTGCGTAACTCGAGTATATGAAAATTTTGGGTCAATTATTTGTAAATCTGAACTAGTTTTGTGAAAATCGTACAACAGAGACAAGGGTTATGGAAAATCTAAAAATACACAAAAATTGTATATTTTGCACGACCTTCTCCTAAAAATAAAAATTTTGAAATTTTCTTTTTCAAAACAAAGTTTAGCAGCAGAGGAATCTATGGCACTTTGAATTTTCAAAATCGGCTGGTTAGATTACGAGATCTTAGGGGCCGATATTGCCCCCCCTGCCGGAAATAGGGGTAGCCGGAGCCTGACGGAAATAGGGTTAAAATAAGCAATTGAATTGTAGAATCATTGATATATTGAGACCAATTGAAACTTTGATTTAAACAATTGAAACGCTGGAGGGAAAAGTTATTTAAAGGAGGTTAAAGGAAGAGGTTTAAAGGAGAACAGGTAGGCGAATTCAAACACTTTTACTTCACATCATGTTTACCTGTTGAGTCAACTTTTTTCGTCAACTCATTTGACTTGCTGTCTTCACAACTCACCTCAACTCAACTCATTGACATGTTGTGAACCGACTCAACTCAACTCAACTCACTTGTCTAATTATTTCGACTCAACTCAACTCAACTCAGAGTCGAATGAGTCGGAATTTGGGTTAAACTCTGACTCTGACTCGCGAGTCGCACAACTCTGCAAATGACAGATCAAATAACATCACAGTTTAAATACAGTTTGTGTTTGACGCATGCAGTTAAAGCACACTTGGAATACAAACAGTTTGTATTCCAAGTGTGATGTGACTGGAGCGTTATTTGCACGGGCGGATCCAAGGGGGCCAAATGAGCCGTGGCCCCATCCAAAGCCTAAAATAGCATATTCCCCCAAAGGACGAAATTTTAACCGTCTTTCTTAAAAAAATGCTTTCGCTTTTTTCTCAATTTAGCCCCCCACGTTGGCTTGACCTCCTCCAAAAGTTGTTCCTGGATCCGCGAATGGGTATTTGCCTAGATCGGTTGTATGTTTTTGAGCTGCATTTGAATTGTTGTTTCTAACATTTTCCAAAGTTAGCCCCCGATGAGCCTATAGAAGCGAGATGCTGGGCTAATTAGGGACTAAAGGTTTAAGAAATCAAACATTTCTAACAATTTGTCCTTCACTTAAACGGCTATCTATCTGTTCCAACCTATACTAAATACGTCACCATCTGCATACGTAGCCCATAGACAAGACCACATTGCCCAGCACAATATGCACAGTGGCCGAGAGCTCAGTTTTCGGGTGGAGCCGGCCGCCGGTGACCTGCTCTGCTCAGTCCGCGGTGCAAGGCCACCGGTACCGTTACACGCCGCTCCACCGCACATAGGCCCTAAAAGCCTCCGTCCGTGGCCAATATTACTTTTCGTGGAAAACTCCTTCGCAATACCGCAAATTCCCCCAATTTTTGGACAAAGGAGCTCATTTGACAGATAATTGAACAGCGCATAAAACTTGCATTCGACATATAGGTTTTATTTTACATAGGCGTAATCAGGACAGTGAAAAGAGGGGCAATTGGAGCAACTTAATCCAGCCCAAGGTGTCCGTAAAATATTTTGCAGATGTTGTCATGGCGCCATGAAATGTGACCGAATTGTAGTTTGAAACACTGCAAACAATAAACATGTAATCCATGAACAACGATACAGCAATCTTGGTCTGCCATAAATTCATAAGCGTCACCACAAACAATAAAACGGGAGGGATCATAAATGTGTATTTGAGCTTGGTTTTTCTTTCTAAACCAGCTTTTTGGTATAATTGTAACACCTTTTCTGCGTGGGAATGTTCTATTATAACCGGCATTCGAGTGATTATTAACAACCACACTGGAGAGGGGTCCGACATTAACGCACACATGATGGGGGGCTGGTAAGCCCCCTGAGATATCGGAAACTTAGAGGCTTAAGAAATGCCGATTGGGGGGTGGGTGGGGGCTATGGTGATCTACATCATAACTTATTTTCATTGACCTAGGTCTATATTGTCAAGGTCAAACGAGGTCATAAAGGTCAAATTTTGGTCATGCTTGGGACCTGTTGGGAAATGCCCTGATAATGCGTGGAAAAAGCAGGGAGTAAGCTAAAGTCATAGAGGTTGTGTCGCAAAGAATCTTTCCTTCATTTTTGAGGTCTAGGTCATTCAAGGTCATCGACCTATGACGTCACAATATGGTATATTCCCTATTATGCACACTTAAAGTAGCACTATAGCAAACCTTGTGCTGGAAAGGAGGATTGACCTTTACCCATGATCTTTAACCTTGACCTTTGACCTTGAACTTACAACTGGGTTACCTTTACTGTGACGTCATAGCATAATATACGTCAGACTGGGACACGTAAGGCACTGGGGTCAATGACCTTGAAATTGCTGGTATGACTTTGAACTTTGACCTCGACCTTCACGTGAGGTGACCTTGACATATCATCCCGTCTATATGACACTGTGACGTCACCACTTGGTCTCCAATGCAAGCAAACCGGTTCGACTGCGCGGTCGCGGCGATTTCAAAATGTAGGTCTGACTTTAGAAGCCTATAAATCAAACAATTTTCCACAAATTTTCAAAATTATTTCACTATTCGACGCGCTGTTAAATTTTTCTCAAATGCGACCGATTCCCGTGTTTTGGCAACGAGCGGTTCTCCGGTCATCCCGGAAAAAATAGTTGGGAGAGTATCCGAGGCCCTTCCAGTGCGCGTGTTAACCCGCGCCCCACCGGGGGTCTGGCGCCACCTTCGCCCCACCGGGGGAGGGGCCATCGATGGCCCCCTCTAACTACGAAAATATGGGCGTTAGCGCAAATCTGCAAAGTGCAATAGAAAGCTCGCGTGAATTCAGTAAGAAATTACTTCACATGTTTTAGTGCTCAGGTCAGTGGTTTGACCTCCAGAGGTCAAATTAGGTCAAGATCGGCTATTTTCACCCAAATATGCAATGATTAAGCAAACTGGGCATAACTCTTATGTCATTAGAGCTATTGAGGCCTGGTAAAGTACATTTGATAGCAAATTGCCAGTAATTTTTCCGCTATGTGGAACGTAAAGACCTCCCGCCAGTGGTTTGACCTCCAGAGGTCACCTCGTGACCTAATATGACCTGAGGTCACGAAAGGGCAAAACGTGACCTTGCCGTATATCAAATGAAAGCCAGTGACAATACAAACACGATGGTGTTTGTTTCATCGCTCTAGCTTAATTAGGTCAAAAGTTATTGTCAAAATACTGTTTTTGACCTCTGGTGACATTGGATGACCTTGGAAAAGTCAAAGGGCAAATATGACCCCTGGGATCCGTGAAAGGGTGTCCAAAAACGCTGTTATGAGCATTCTGAGTATTTGCAATCATTTTTGTGGCTTTTATATCATGAAACAGCTTTTCCCCATGCTTTTCCAATGGGAGAGGTCGCCTCGTGACCTGACCTCAGGGCACGAAATCGAAAAATCCCGGATATACACCTTGTAGACCCTGGAGGGGTCATGAAGTGTAGGAAGTTTCAAATCGATCGACTTTGAAATGTAGCTCTTACAGAGCTCTAAAGTTGAAGTGAGGTGACCTTGGTTGACCTCGTCTGGTGACCTGACCTTGGGTGACCCGGGGTAAAAAATTTCAGGGATGATGGGAAAATGATGCAGTAAGAGGTAGAGCCCTCAACCGCGGTGCTACGCCTCGTCGTTTTTCTGCTATCCCGGAAAAACCTTAAGGGGGCCATCGATGGCCCCCGGTGGGGCGAGGGTTAACACGCAGAGTAGAAGAAAGGGGTAGAATATATCCCTACCTTGTGTTTCCTCAACAAGGCATATCAAAATATCAATCCGTCAAGGTCAGTACGTTTCTCTCCCACCCCCCCCCCAACCCTCCGCTACATATGATATCGCGGTATCGCTAACTATGGGACGTAGGTCACCTGAGCAGCCCGAGCATCATCTTGCGTCAGCTCGTGACAGTGGGAACGGCGAGGAAGTTCGATTCCCGATTGTATCCCTAGGACACCTCGTAACTCCGATGGTTACGGCGACCGTTCATTTGGATGAAAAGGTATGACTGGTATTCACCATATGTGGTTTAACGTGTGATATGCAGCAAATCAGGATTCTTAGGTATCGTTTTTTTGCTGTCCCGGCATTGCTTGAAGGTGTTATAATAAATGTCTGAATCCCGGGATCACGAGAGGCTTAATCCCGTGATTGGGACTTTTTGAAAATAGCGGGATCCCAATCCCGAGATTGACATACCTAGCAGGAACATTTCTCATGCAATAAATGGTTCGTTGTCGGCAGTCCCTCCGGGTATTTGGATAACAGTCAACACAGCAGTCAATACACAAATTTAGACGGTTATAGTGCTTTGAAATTGTATAAACTAATTTCAGCACTTCTCGGCATTTCTTATAGCATCGTTCTCTGATAGTCCACTCATATTGCTCATTCTTGGCCGGTCCATGCCTCTATTCGGTAACCCACGGCGTTGCGTTAGCACCGCAGCGGCATGGTTGGAGCCACAACCTGAGTTATTATATGTCATCTGGAGCACGGGGCTGCAAGTGGACGCAAGATATTTCGACTTGCCCTTGTAGAGCACATCCTGGGGAATCGTTTGATGGTAGTCTTATGCTGGGCCGATGCTGGCCAAGTTTTAAATCCCTCTCTTTGTATTTGTAAATCGAACAGTTTTTGATATATGCAGTATACTGAGAGAATGGTCTATAAAATAGTTGTCAAAACTATTTTTGCATTATTTTATACCAAAACCCATTGAAAAGGGCTCACACAACAGTGGTATTGCCATACTTCGACCTGTTCTTGCTTTCATGGTCGATTTTAAGCATAATGAAATGTACTTAGTTTTCGCTGCAGATCTCTGGTCCGCGGGTGGCGCACCCGAGTGCTTACTTCAAGCAACTTTACAAAGACTTCCAGGGCACGGTTTGTGTTTTCCATGCCTGTTTCAAGTGCAGTGAAGAATTCTCTATCAGTATATGTGCTCAGGAAATGATTTAGAAAAAGTTGCATTTTCGTAATATTGGCCACGAACGGAGGCATTTAGGGCCTATGTGCACCGCCCAGGCTCACCACACCATCACACCTACCAGACCCAACAAGGCGCAATGACGCCGCCACCGCCTTAAAACCAACCGATATGGCGGCGCCGGCGGCCGGCTGTCCGTTACTGGAGGTGGCGTGGCAGGGAGCGGAGCCAGCTGTCAGCGGCAGTGGAGGACAGCCGTGCCAGCCACACCGCCGAATCAAGCGACCCATCAACACGCCGCCATGGTGCTCTCCCGCTGCACCGCGGACCTCAAAAGCCTTATTATTCGATTTCGTAAGTTCAAAATATTGCTGTTTTATGGGTGTCATCAGTGTGAATGAATGTAGAATACGTGGCATTCTTATTTTCTAAACGACTACAAAACTCTAGAAACAGTGAAGACGAGGTTTCCACCGAAAGCGTTTCGGAGCGCACTTATCGCCTGAATTTCCTTATTTGTTCACAAGTGTTTTCAACGTTTCATAGGCTTAGAAATTAGTTTTATGGCTTTTGTTTCTAGGAACGGAGTGTTCCAAATATTTTAGTACATGTTTTAACGTGATTTCGTGTATTGGTCAGGTATGGGGAGCAAATTTACCAAGTAATGTTACTGACGGAGATAGATTTGATCAATCTATATTTGAAATAGAGTTTTAAAAATATATCACCTTGTGCCGCAGTGAAACTTGGTCCACAAAGTAGCTGAAGGTGTTTACTTTCATGCCTTATAATTACTTTTTGCCCGATTTTGCCCGAATTCGTATTATGAGCATATTTGTTGTTCAGTGCAATGCACGGGTGCGGTCATAGTATTACACTATTACAAGCCAAATGGTAGAAATTGTTCATTTTTAAGGCAGGTGTCGGCAAGTTTTCCCTTTAGGATTCGTCTCGAGTCCCGGTTAACACAATTTGAGCTATTTCGTAGACCTGCAGGTTACGCAATCTTTCCAGGTCACATTGGGTCAAATGCTTTACACAGGAAATATGGGTATTGTCTAAACACCGCTCGGGGCATAAGATAATGTGCAGATTGGCCTGAGTTTGCCACTCGCTTTACACTAAATGCATCAGATGATTACCGCTTCCGGACACGTGCGGTCGGAAATTACAATTTTAATTGCAAGGCTGAAGCGGAAATGTCAAGCAAGTCACAGGACCCTAAGCCGCTTCTGGAGGAAGAGAAACAGTGGCGAATGAGTGTTCCATCGCAGCAGATTCACCGAGGGTATTGGAGCCTGTTGACCTTGACCAGCCATGTACAGCCGGGGTCCTTGTCGGCCTGTGGGTTTATGTGGAACACTTTCGGTAGCTCCAAACGTCGTCGAACCTCCGCTTTCATGGCTGGTTACCCTCTGCAGAGCTTTGAATGTCACACGCTCCAAAGCGCCAGGGCCTTTCTGGTTTTCTCAAAGACGTGACCGTGGCTCCCACAAGACCTACTAAGGTAAGAAAAATGCTAAGAAAACCAGCAAATACCTCAATACGATACACAGACGAAGAAGCACTTGCTGTGTTCATTGAAGGGCAGCATCCGAAGCAAACCTGGCAGTTTACCAAAGAGTCGGCCAAGAGTCAGAATCACGGGCGTAGCCAGGATTTCGCTCAGGGGAGGGCAGCGCCCGAAAAAGGCCCCAGCGACAGCGCCAAAAGGGCCCTGATGGGTAAAAAGGGTTCTGCTTGTTACAGAATAGAGTGCTGAAGAGGGCTAAGAGGGCCCTGTCTGGTATGAAATTTCATATTTGACCACAGAGCATAGTGCGGGCGAGCGCGCTTCGCGCGACCCGTGTCCTCAGGAGCCCTCAGGGGTCCTCAGGGGGTGGCTGTCCCTGCCCCCTCTTGGCTACGCCCCTGGTCAGAATGTCAGAATGCCGACATATGTCCTCCATACGACATCCCGAAGGCAAAGAAATTGTTATCCGGAGGGGTATATTACTATGTATATTATCCTAGTAATATTATGCCAATAGCTAGACATAGGCTGCAGATACAGCAAAAACAGCCTCGAAAACACTCGGGGGCATTTAAAAACCATAGATATAAAATATCACTGATGTAGCCTCAATAGTTCGACGGTAATTAATTTTAAGCGCTTTGAGCGCCCGCCGGCCCACTGTGCGCTGGTGAGGTCAGCGCGGCAAACGCCGATGGTTTACACCAGAGCAAGTGCAACCCACCGGGAGCGAATAACTTGGCAGGCGCGGCAGCGGCCGAGAGCGCAGCCGGTGAATGTGTAGCTTCCCGCCGACAGCACACTTCCCCGTCTATACAAACCCTGCAACATCGGCCGGAGCTACCTCCGGCTAACGCTGCCCGTCAAAACAACTTCCTATTCGTAAAAAATTCTGCTGAAATTATAAAAACAAATATCACGCTTGGACAACCAGGTCTCGATGCCCCCTCCCCCTCTGTACAGACGCCTTTTAACGACTCCTAAGTTATTCCAATGATAGTCGACAGAAAACCATAAAGTTGATCTTCCAAATCTTCCAGACATTGCCGGGCATGGCGCTAGCGCTGCAATCCCAATGGGCATAAACAGGAAACGGGAGCACTGGAGCGGATTGGCGAGGTCCCATTAGCCGGATCGATACCAGACATAGCGTCCTGCTGGGAGGACACGCCCGGTCCGGCCGGTCATACAGTGACGACCCGGGACATGCAGTGACGACCAGGGACATACAGTGACGACCAGGGGCATACAGTGACGACCAGGGACATGCAGTGACGACCAGGGATATACAGTGACGACCAGGGGCATACAGTGACGACCAGGGACATGCAGTGACAACCAGGGACATACAGTGACGACCAGAGGCATACAGTGACGACCAGGGATATACCGTGACGACCAGGGACATACAGTGACGACCAGGGATATACAGTGACGACCAGGGGCATACAGTGACGACCAGGGATATACAGTGACGACCAGGGGCATACAGTGACGATCAGGGACATACAGTGACGACCAGGGATATACAGTGACGACCAGGGGCATACAGTGACGACCAGGGACATGCAGTGACGACCAAGGACATACAGTGACGACCACGGACATACAGTGACGACCAGGGACATACAGTGACGGCCCGCAACCGGACTCGCCTCACAATCATCGGGCGGGGCATACAGTGCACTGCGACAAATCTGGTCGCAGCATAACCAACGGCCTTTTGGCCGGGATAGAAGTATACAAGGGATACTCCAGGGTGAACAGAACGTCACACCGAGTTGGATCACGTGACATGATTATTATAGGCAGTCCAATACCATCCGATCCTAATTTCTCCTCACTAAACAAGCTGCATGTGGACATTAAGCCTAACTTTATCTAGCAGAAGTTCGGAAACAGGTTTGAGGCGACGCCATACGTTTGCATAAATTTTTGTCGGGTGGAAATAGGAATTTCGAATAAACGTATGAGCCATTAGGGTCAGTTCTTTCCCAATATCCATTCGCTAGTATCCCACTACACATCTTGGACGAGAATACATTTCATCACATGGGGTGGGTACCATCACATCCTGAGCAATCCCTTCCCCTTCACACACCTGCAGGAGGTCGCGGAAGGAGACCTTCTGGTGGCAGCGACACACAGCTAAGACATCCATGCACGTACACATGTGCCTCCCAGTCGCAGTACATAGCGGGCGCACAAATAGGCAGACTGTGCCCCCAGTCGCAGTACATAGCCTGGTGGCAGCGACACACAGCCATATATATCCGTATCCCTACATCCAGTCTCGTACCTTCAGGTCTCGGTGGATGATCTTCTTCTGGTGGCAGTACTGTACGGCTGAGACGATTTGGCGGAACTTCAACCTCGCCTCCTTCTCCTTCATCCGGCCGTGGAAAACGAGGTAGTCGAACACCTCTCCACCGGAGGCGTACTCCATCACCAGGTATAACGTCTTGCGCGTCTCAATCACCTGGTACAGCTTCACTGCAAACAGGAGAGAAGGGTTAGAACCGGGCTGGTACGATGCTGGTATAGTTTCAAATTTGACTCTATTCTCCCTCTTTTGTTATTCCTTGAATCATATAGGAGATTTTTAAGCCTTTCCCGGAATATACGATTTGTTGCTGTCACGTGACTACGCCGAACTTGACGTTCTCTCGAGATTCTTGGTAACCGGCCCACTTGATCGTTTCGACCCGCTGACCAAGCTCTGTAAATACGGACCGAAAGCTCCGAACCCAAGAACACTTTGTGGAGTAGACCCGAACGAGCCATATCCGGAATTGGCTCACACTACTGGAGTGGGCTTCTGCGGGAGCATCAAACACCGCGTAGTGATTTTGTGATGCATTTTGAATTGAGTCTCACTACCGCGTTTCACGGTGGCCAACTCACATAATATCGAAGAATAGCTACGGTATCGAGTCTATGGCTTGATAATTTGGTACCGATGTTGGTATAATGGACGGGAAAGTAAAAAAAAACTAATCCTAAGCATCACAAAGTATTTCCGGCACATGCAAATGCCCGAATGCCAAGGTTATTTTTTAGCTTTGACAAGTGTGTGGCTTGATATTCGAAGCCTACAATTGTAAGGCCTGCCGGCTTCCTATGCTACAGCAAAATATGCATCCTTTGCTCTCAGTTCAGACCAGTGACAAGATCGGACAAATTCCCCAGAACCACAGCTTATGTAACCCGGCTGGTGGCCGCGCTGTCACCGCCGGCAGTCAATGCTGCGACCCGAGATCGTCGATTCGACGCTGGGAGGCGGCAGGCGCAGTCAGCAGTCACTTATACATGCTACTGCGGCGCGGGAAACATACAGCGGTCCGACGTCAGGAGCGACTGCGTCAGCGACAGAGGAAAAACGTCTCAGACGACGCCGAAGTTCATTGCTTCTGTAAAAACAAAACAGCACCACAGCGCCGGACGTCAGACATCGGAATTTTGGATATATAAGGAGAAAATAGTATGATGATGCCGCTTCGCGGGGACCTCTCGCTTGAATGTCGGCTCCCATATTGATGACGTCATCGTTTGGGCGAGTTGGTACCGTCTATTCCCACCTCGTCTGACAGTTCTGTAGATACTGTATGAAACGGCGCTGGGATTCAAGCCCGCAACCCTTACCTCAGAAGCCCAATGTCACTGCCCACGCCACACAGCACGCCGCAGCCGAACGGCTCATTTGTCAGAGTTGTTGGACTCTGGGCCCGGCTGGCGCCAGCTGGGGGCGGCTCCGAGAACACAGCTTATACAACGCGCCAATGTCGGCGCGACATCACAGCTGACGACCGCCGCGGCCATAACCGCACCCGGCGGAACGTCCGGCACGCCCTGGGCCGCCCCCGGCCACCTCTAACGCCGCGGCAGCGCCGCTGAAGCCGCCCGGCAGACCCAAGACTAATGTGGCGCGGACGCAGACGCTTTACGGCCGGCCCCGACGGATGGACGTGATGCAAGCATCAACAAGCATCTATGAACAAGCTTGTTTATTGACGTCTGAAACACTACCCTGGGAGATTGCATAAAGCACGTCTGATGTTTACAACGAACAATATCCAGTTTATGAGCATTGCCCACTTGAAGCTATCCGGGAGCGCTGCATCGGCAAGCTGTTGCAAAGCAATCTACACGCTCGTCCGGCAGTACAGAGTCTAGCCCTGGCGAGGTCCAGATACAACTTTTTACGGCTGAAAGCGGCCTGGTATAAAACAGAAAACGTTCTACAGTCGAGCCGATAGTTTAAAACGTGTTTCGAGAGCCACCCAATGCTGTTCCAGCCAGGCCCAAAGTCTTGACGAAACGATTTTCCAGTGCAGTGAAACACCCTAGGTAGACGCGAAGTTGGAGTAGGAGTGGAGATAGGATAAAAGGAAATGCGCATCCACCAAGGTTGTGGATTTTTATTTCTTTCGGGGTGCCCCGGCACTCCCAAAGATGTGCTGGGCACAGCCAACCAAAAGGTGAAGTCAAGTCCTAATAAAGTGCTTAAAGAAGAGGAAATTATCAACAAATACGAGTTCGAAAATGTTATAGCGATATTTTGCATCTGACCTACAATTTAATATTTTAGCAAGGAAGGGAAATTCACTGACATAACGGAAAATCTGCAATGTATGCACATACTTGCAGAACACCTTACTAAATACTCTGTAATTAAACAGTGATGCAGTCCATAAGATACAGCAAAGCACGAGTTATACACAGTAGCTGAATTAAGAGCATATTTTTCTATCAAACAATTCGTTCACAATGAGGCCAGCACATCAAAGAAAGTATTTGAAATCGAAAAAACGCGCAGCATTATGGGGACCTTTGGTCTGTGACATAAAGGTTGTCAGCATTTGTAAAAGCTTGCGGACATTTGTATGCATCGACCTATTTTGCATGACGATATTTTCTCTGCTGTCTAATATTGATAAGCAGCGCCTCTTTTGTTGCATTCTTGCTGGCAAATACCATATACCTAGTAATTAAGATGCAACAGTGTTATCAAAAATGTCAAACTGAAATGCTGGCTGAATGAATTTTCATTGCACTACTCATCATGTAAAAATTTAAAATTCATGGCGAATTACTCCAAATACATAACACTGGTTCATATTAGTCGTACATACAAAGCCGAAAACTTCCCGTGAACCATCCAAAAATTCCCTTTGAAGTCTTTCTACAAATAAGTTCTGACTACATGATCCAGATCGGGACCTCCCCAAAACCATATTTTCTGTTCGCCCATGTTCAGAACGTAATGGTTACATCGCTTTGTCGATTTTCTACCCCGACAACCGTAGGTCAAATAATGAAAAACAGTGGGGAAATGACGCGACAACACAAGAAATGACTCTAAAAGACTAAGATATACATATATTTTATGGTTATTTAACCCCCAATTTGTTAGGAATCCATGTAAACATCTACAGTGAGCATGATTTTATGTTTGCGCCAAATATAATTATTTGGCTGTGATATATTCACTGGGTTAAATGTTAGCATTGATGAAGAAGTTGACAACAACAAATGTAGCGCAACAGATAAAAATAAAACAGAACTCTGATCTGCGAGAGTGGTATCGAGGGGTCTAAGGACCCGTCTTCCAAATCATAATGCGTTGGTTCTATTTCCTAAGCTGGCTTGGATCATAGCAGTTCATAGAAAATTTAACCCCAAATTATTCGCAAAAATGTTAGTGGAACATACATATAACGAAACAAAATTTGCGGAAAAGTCAGAAGAGCCGTCCAGATCACAGTTTGTCTCGTACGATTAGGAAAACTCTGGCGTTGGCCTTAAAATGGTCGCAAATCTCATTATCATATTAGGGCCGGTTCTTAGATGCTGCAACTACCAGAGTTGTGCGACTCACAAGTCGGAGTCGGAGTTTAACTCAAATTCCGACTCGTTCGACTCAGAGTTGAGTTGAGTTAAGTCGAAAAAATTAGACAGGTGAGTTGAGTTGAGTTGAGTCGGTTCACACCACGTCAATGAGTTGAATTGAGTTGAGTTGTGAAGACAGCGAGTCAAATGAGTTGACAACAAAAGTTGACTCAGTATGCAAATATGTTGAATAAGTTTGAATTTGCCTACCTTTTGGAAACCTCCTTTGAATACATTTTCCTCCAGTGTTTTAATTGTTTCAATCAAAGTTTTAATTTCTTTCAATATATCATATTAATTATACGGTTCAATTGCTTATTTTAAAAGCCCATTTGATCTGAAGAAATCCCTATGCACAAATAATACATGTACTAGAAAAATTAAACAGGCTCCTATCTCTGGCCTTGTCTTAAAACATTTTAAGAGGTAGAATGCACTGCGAAATGCATTTAAAATATCTAAAAAAAATCCTCATCTTCAATATACTTCTTTTCAACCACCACTCACAGTTATACACTCAAACGTTCCACCACCACTCCAATATAAAAGAATAACCACAGGCAAGAGAGTGCGCAATTGCTGTCTTTGAAGAACAAATTTAGTCAAGGATAGGTTCAAGCTAAAGTAGCTTCAGGGCAAAACATTGTAGAAGTCACGTGATAATCAACAAAGTTATGTGAATATTTCTAAACTACATATGAAATTGTTTCTTTTGTCTTAAATGCGCCGTCTCCAGCTACTGCTTTAACCTATTAAAAGCAGTTCTTACTGTTAGCACAGAAAAGCTTGGACTCTGATTTGACAAAATATTGAAATACTATTATTGCGCGAATCAGATGAATTATTCATTGCTACTGGTTGTGTCTGATCGTCGTCCGTATTTTATTTGGAAAGCCGTATACATTGGCAATGATCAAACTGCTCCCATTTTGAAGTGTGATAGGTAGGTGGTACGTGCTTGCTGTATTGAAGGTTTTCGAGCTGAAAATTGTATTGGGTTTAAAAATATGTATGTATTTAATGCAACACGATGATAAAATTTCCATTTCTATTTGTCCTATGTCATATGTTGATATGGTATACTATATCCTAGGCTTTGCTGTAGTTCTTAGGATTTGCAATTGCAACTAGGCACTCTAGTAATTATAGCTAACAGAACAGAACAGAAACAAAACAAAAACAGAAACAGAAACAAAAGTAAAGAAACAAACAAACAAAAAGACAAAAACAAAAGTTTGTAACAAAAACAAAAAGTATTACCCTTACCATTCCTGAAAATGCAGTTTAGATAATTTTTTTTTTGGCTGAACCTTTTCTGATAGTATGGAGGTGCAATTATTTCCCTATTTTGTTGTAACCTTAAACCATTTAAGTTCCTTTTCATTCCATGCACCTGGTTAAACATGCAAGGCTTCTTTCAGAAATCATTGCAACCTGGTGTGGCAGCTTTACCTGGCAGTGGCAGTTTGGAAGAATAAAAAAGATATCCATGGCTCCTGGCTATAATTAATTTTTAATATTTCAATTAATTTATCTACCGTACATTAATATTCATTTTCCTGTAAGACTTTCTGTACAGCTTGTCTTTTAGTGGTTTATTAATTTGTTATTATTTATTTATATTATTTATCCTTTATTTATATATTTTGAAACTGAGTCGAAGTTTGAGCTGAGTTGAGCCATGAGTTGAGTCAGAGTTGAGTCGGGATGATTTAGCATTGAGTCAGAGTTGAGTCTGCTCACTGAACTCTTGACAATGAGTTGAGTAAGAGTTGAGTCGACCACTCTCAGCACATGAGTTGAGTTGAGTGGACTCAAGAAAATTCTGAAACGCACAAATCTGGCAACTACTTTGACAATTGGCGCCCATATCGCTAGTCTTCCCATTGGTGGGTACATAATTCCTCCACTATCAGTTATTCTACATATTCTACAAAATTACTTTGTTCTAGGAACATATTTCTTTGGTCAATGTTCAGCGCCCAGCTAAATGTAACACTCTGATGAAGCTTCAAAACCGCCTATAGGCTGGGGTGCCCAATCACCCAGTATTTTGGCATATTAGGCAATGCACCTTAGTTTCATGTGTTTGAGGGGGTGTAGCCATGGCCATCGAGAGCAAAGGGAGGAGGACGAGGGACCCGTCCCCTAACTTCAGAATCAGGGGGACGTCCCTCTAAATAGTTTTGGGACTCGCCCAAGGTTATTTGCATTTCCCCTACTAACCACGCAGACCTACGGAGATGTGTTGTAAGGTGCACCGTCGTTATTTTTTATGACACGAAGTATTCTCGAGGTTCACCTCCAAGCCTCCCAGTAGCCTCCCTAAAATCTCCCCCCAAGCCTCCCTAAAATCTCCAATACGTCGTTGCAAGTACTCTGAATAGCCATGACTAGACAAGAGTTTAAATTCAGCTCGCCTTTGCACAAATATCGTCTTTACACGTTCATCATTAGTATGACGTTTCATTCGCTCAAAAGCTGCCTTTTTCAAACGCAAAGCCTGTCTGATTTCGGCGTTGAACCAAGGTGGAAAACGCTTTTTAGGAACAACCAAAGGGACATGATCACGGACGGCGGTGTCAACAAGTGCATACAACATTTCATGTTGAATGTTGGTTGTCATGTTGGTTCATGTTGTTATGTTGGTTCATGGTTGAAAGTTTTATCATTTTCATGCATAATTTTCCGCTGGATTTCTCGCGATACAAGTGAACGCTTCTCCACCAATCAGCGGCCGCCACCCACCGGCAGCCACGATTGCCTGCGGGCACAGAGGTTGCAGAGGTCACACTGGGCACTGCCGACGCCGAGTTCAAGGCTCGGTGGGGAGGGGTCGCGAGGCGAGTTATAAAACCTACATGGATGATATTGAGAATGGTGGTGGCTGTGCCTCTTGTTAGAGTGAGGGAGGGGGACAGGAGTAGGAGACATTATGGGCACGTGGGTGGGCATTTCCTTCGAGCGGAACGATGTTTTGGTGGACTGCTACTACCTCGATCCTTGTCTAACCCAAAACGTTTTAAGCATGGAATTCACACTTTCCTTGGGTCTAATCTGGAGTTGGACACCACCATTGGCACACGTGCCGGCTGCGGTTGCCAGTGATGTGAAAGTGACGAAGTCAGGAGCATGTGCGACCGCTATGGCTAGTCCTGGAGCGTCCCTCCCCAAAACATACCAAAGGCCGGATTTTTAGGTCCACGCGGCGAGGTTGCGTACGTATGCATGCCGGGTTGTGACGGCTGCCCGGCGCCGGCGCCAGTGCGTGTGTTTAGAAAGTTCAGACGCCCCAGTCAACGCGGAGCCGCGCTGTTACCGCCGTCGTTCCATGAAAACACGGCCAGGCTTTCTCTTCCTCTGCCCCGCGCTCCGGGCAGGGAAGGGCGCTCCGGGCAGGGCGCTCCGGGGGGGGCCTGCATCGGTGATATCCCTCAGCCATACCCGCTCTTACCGTGGGTGGGAATGTATACCTCTTTGTGGGTGCCCTGGCACCTCCAATGAAAGGTCCAAGTAGTGTTAAAATATCGCACATTTTTGTGTTTTTTATTTTACATACTTTAAAATGGTGTTAGACAGTTGAAAAGACCCGCGAAAATGCTAAAGCGCGCATTATATTATACCATCGCCTTTTGTTATAGCGTATTTTTTACGTTTCAAATTTGGGTAACCCAATCATTTGAAGAAAAAATGCACGGCCTTGGCTCATACGATTCATCCAGTCCATGTGACTGATAGGGAAAATGATCCCAGCAAATCACGGGGAATTAGGTAAAAAGAGACAGAGGTAGACGAAATGATAAGAATAAACATGAAATTCATTTCCGATTTGTGGAGCGGGTGAGCAGGACCACTCTAAATCGCATTTGATTCTGAAGGTTTAGTCGGCGCAAGTGGTCCGTGCCTGTGCGGCTGAGGCCGTATTAACGTATTGCTGGTGATAACCATAGGCAGGGGATTACTACACCACACTGTAAAAAAAGATTAGCATTTTAGATGCTAATCACCATGCTAAATGGGTGCTTGAAGCCCCTAATCTCTCTTATCCTGCTTGGTTTTAGCAGGTTGATTAGAGACGGTGCTTAGTTGGAGGCGGTGCTTAGTTTCAGTATCAAGAAGCTAAAAAACGAAAAAATCTGCCTAGGCAAGCTTTAGCACCTAGACACAACTTCAAGCATTCTTCGTCGAACTGGGGTGCTTGTGTCTAGCGGCTTGGAATTTTGCGGGAAACGGGCGGCTAGAAGCAAGCACCCCATGCTGACAATAAGCCACCCTGCTTAAAATAAGCAGCCACAGAGTGAAACAAGCCTATGGTGCTTAACTCAGGCAAGTAAAGAATCCATCTTATTTTTCCGCGTTTTGCACATTGGAGGACTGCACACAGGGTGGAGGTAAGTGCTTTATTAAGTGAATACTTAAATGCTCTTCAGCCTGTCTTTTGTGCTGTGCAGGTCCAGTGAAAAGTTGCAAAGGAAAGCAGACTATTCTGAAGTCAGGTACAATTGCTTGGCACATATACAGGTATGAACAAAATCATGGGACGGTTGCATTTCACTACACCACACCTGGTGGACATTAAACACAAGTGTTCAGGTGAAATATAAAACCAGTTGGCAAGTACTAGACTGGCTTGAATGGTCAAGAGTGTAGACAACACACAAACGTCAAAGAAGGACTGTAGTTAGGACTGGAAAAGGGAAAGCCTGGCAAATATGATTCACAGTATTTTTCTTTGTAATGTTTGTATATTCTCTTCAGAGTATAGCTCAAATTGAAACCATTCTATTTTTCATCATACGTAGCTGCCCAAAACAGTCACATGTCTTTTTGTTCCAAAATAGTTGGGTGTTGACACATTGTTAGAGCTAAGGGCTAAGACAAGTTTGGATAATTTCTTTCCAGTTCATTTCCTGCCATGTGCATCCTAAATACTGGGGATATATCATACCCTGACTCCTCTACATCCTGCACAATACAAAAGAAGACAGCCAATATTGCACGCCTAACCCAGTGCATGCAGCTTTCTAAAGTCTGGTACTAACCTGGAACTTGCAAAATGTTTTTAAACATACCCAGTTAAGCGCCTCTTAATATAAAGGTGAGGCAACATAATGCATAAAACAACATATACATCTGTTGTAACCACAAAAATTGACTCAACTCCTCAACAAAGGAGGCCCTTGGCTTGATTTAACTAAGGAATGTACGAGCAGTTTCAAACAGAAAAACGAATTAAACTATGAATGTGCAGGAGCCTACAGAAGTGATGGGCATTCAATCGAAAACCATTCCAAAGCAAACAATCACTGAGCTAAGAATTATCCATGTACCCGCTCTATTTTCAAAGATGGATTATATGCTCAGCACCTCAGCATAAAATCAGTTGAGGGACACTGTCTAGCTGGTATCTCCAGCATCTTAATATGCATATATCCATGGTTTGCTAAAATTGCAGCCATTCTCATTATTACCAAAGATATTCCCTGAAAAACAATTAACAAAATCCATTGGACTAACAATGCTGGATTCAGCCCCCTCCAAAGTTTTCTACTACAATTCTACTACTGGGCGTACAAATTGATCGCCGTCATTGACTTTGCATGTAAAATTGCCTAGTTTTGGCGGGCTCTCACCGGTGAACCAACAGAGGCTCCCTCACAAAAATGGTATCATCGGAACAATCGTTCTGTCCAATTTCTATTTCTGGGGTCCGATAAGCGGAGCCCATGGAAAATTTTGAGAAATACTCCAAAAACTGGAGCCATGTTTGCCGGTCTCCCACAAAGCTTGGGTTCGAATCCAGGTCGAAGCCAAAGTTTTTCGCCGAATACGATCTGCAAGTTCGCCACGATTATTGCAGGCCCTCGTTTTTCTTCTGAAATGGAAGTGTTTGACGAGCACAGATAGGACAAGTAAGGATGTAAGGACGAGTCAGGATAATAGTTATATGCCTACGAATGTTTTACTAAGTTCCGCATATAACCGAAAGCAGCATTTTCTGGTTATCGGAAAGCGGCCGCGCTCCTGTAATATCACATACGTGGACCCAGGGGGAAAAGGGAGGCATGTGCCCCCCATCAACCCTCGGCGCTCCCTCAAATGGTCACGGTGCCCTCTTGAAAAGTCGATGGCGCCCCATGAAATGTCACTTCCCACCCCCCACCCATCCCAGATGCGAAAATCGGCGCCCACCGATAGGATTTTGCGCCCACCTGATAGGTTTTTCCGGTCAAAAGTGGCGCCCCCCGGAAGGTACCCCCATTGGAAATCCTTGATCCGCTTATGGGATATCATATAAATTTTACAACAGAACAATAACGGCAATACTCAATAACTATGTCGAGTTCGAGAGGGAGGCCATATTACCGACTTTTCAAATTGTTCGCTCAGAGCCTGCTCATGCCCCTCCCCCTGGGTGTCCAAATTGTATGATCGAGAGGTTAGATTATAAAACAACGCATAGAAAACACCCCAAATAGCTAATCATATTGGCGTTTATTAGCCAGGGGACCACGTCCTGTCTGGATTATCCCCAGAACTGAAATATGATTTGGCGTGGGCAAAGCTGAACGTGTGCACGTATTCTTACTTTCCATCCAGGACAATTCAATAAGACAAATGTGCCGAGTTTATCATGAAGTTTTCATGACAGGAATGCTGATTTTGATCTCATATGATGGTTGTCCAGTGTAGTATGGCATTTTCGACGAGAACTCGTTGGTGCGAGTGCCCTTGGAGACAGGAGCGAGTGGTGCGAATTTGACCAACCTGGTACGAATTTGTGAGACTGGTGCGAGTAAGTGACACTGAAAACCAAACAAATAATGGCTATATGGTTATAAAGATACAGGAGGGGACTTTATGAAAAGCCCTCAACTAACTAACTAATAAGAGAGGTAGCATTGCATCTTGTGGGTAGGAATGGGTGCGTTTTTTCTCCCTCGTATAGGGAAGATTGGTGCGAATTTTTGGTGGCTGGCGGTGCGAAAATTTTAGATGGCTGGTGCGACTCGTCTGGACTGCTGCCATACTTTGATGGTTGTTTAATTATCAACATTTATCAAATGAACTCCTCCATGAAATTTGCCACTCCCATTAACTAATTGCAGACAATACAATAGGAAATACCTCAAGGAAGGCAATACAAACATGAATGTTGCGCTACTTATTGCCAGAGAGAAAAAGATAAAGGTACAACCGAAAGTAGTCTACTTTGATCCACTTTTTAACAAATTACCAACCGAAGTTTAAACCAATGTTCATAAAAGAAAAACTGCAATGTTAACTTCAGAATATTAAACAAGCATTAAACTCAGCAGTCAAGGCCTCAGATAACAATATATGGAGGTGGATGCAAGGAGTTGGGGCTAGGAGACTTAAGTTTTCCCCCAATATGTTGGAGCATCTATACAAAATGCATAGATGGAGGTTGTTTCCATGGTGATCTGGGGTGTTTGAGAATGTGAATATGTGTTTATACCTACATGATTATTTACCTGAAATGTATTATCCATACTAGAGGTTTTAAAAAGAGTCAGCAACACAAAAATGCAAGAAATAATTATTTTAAATGCAAGAAAGTGGAGAAAGAAAAAAGTAAAAAAAGTACCTAAAAGTACGAGAAAGAGAAAGTGAAGACTCAGGATGAATTGAGCTTGTCAGAGAATGGAACCAACAAACCACAAGCACCTCCAAAATTAACTTGATAATTGTAGGTAAGGTAAGGTAAATGACCTTACAAATCAGCAATTACAGCACCCAACATAATTTTTGTACCCTAGACAGCAATTACCTAAAATAAAATTGGCATGTGCCAGCAAAATGAACCTTGAATGAATATCAGAGAATCTTTAGACAAAATACCAAACTAATTGCAATATACCAAAATACCAAACTACTGTGCCTTGCCAGACTGGTCTGGTGCGCCTTGCCAGATCACTGCTTGTACTGATTGACCTTCTCCGCAGCCCTCAGCTAAGCAACATACTGGCGAGCAGCATTAAGGCTGTTTGGCCTCACCATGGTAAAGCTGAAAGCGATGTCTTCCTGAGGCTTGGATGGACAGCAGGAGACTTATCTTCCAGCACTGCCATGAAGTCATTCACCAGGCTTTAATTTCAATTTCACTTCAACAGTGAGGGTCTGAAGTACCTTTCGAGCTTCGTTCTAAATTGTTCTAAATATCAGAATATTTTAAACTCTCATTTTTAGATTGTTTTGTGGCAAGCTTAAATTAAAATGGGCAGATATTGGCAATGCCCTCCATTATACTACAACCCAACCACAGCCAGATACTGCCCGTAAAAAGGCGCCTGCATTAGCATTCTGATTCCACTGACTATAGGAAATACCAGTGCACACTGACCACAAGAAATTGATTCCGCCTTTTTTCTTTTGTCCTATAAACAAGGAGAGACAAGAAATAACTCTTGCCTTCTCTTAAAGCACCCACAAACTAAAGCAAACTCTTACCTTATAAGCAAACAAATAAACACACTACACAAACTGAAGTGACTTCGCCGCAGAAATACAAATGTGTTCAATTACAGCCGACAGCACTACTGGCACATTATGGTTGGTACTATTTATGGCATTGTTCCAATTGATTTCGTAGAAAATGGTTTTCGAAACAAATTGTTTACCTCCCAGAAACAGCCTGAAGATCCCCTACACACAACGGTGGAAAAACGGATCGTGGGGGAAATATTACCCACAATACATCTTGGTCCACCGTTATCAGGGGAAATATTACCCAGAATGCACCTGGGTCTACTGTGATCAGGGGAAATATTACCCATAATGCCTCACAACTTTGGAGTACCCGTCCTTTACTACCCTGGCTGGATTTACATCGAGAGCATTTGCAGAACATAAAAATAGCATACCATGTGATCTTGTTGGCAACACTCTCAGTGTAAGTTTATACGTTTAGGGCTTTTCCTGCCCATTTTTGTATCCATATCAATATTGGGCCAGTCAGGCCAAGGCAAGACAAGTAAGGCAACAGACCAGACAAGACGCGCCAGCTATATATGACCACCAGACAAGACCGGCCAGCCACCAGCTTCCCAAAACTTGCCCCGAACTTGGGAAAGATGCACTTGCCTATACCAGAAAGTGAAACATGCTTATTTGATTTTCTGGTCCCTTTACTGTCTTAAGCAAGCTCTGTGTATCTAAGATGACTTAATCACACCGCACTGCTCATAGCAGTGATCAATTTCATTTTATTCAAAGTTTGCACTAATTGCACCAGTCCTATGGGATACTTACATCGAGAAGATCTTGTTGAAAGTGCCATACGCAAACAACGTATTAGGTAAGAACCCTCGACTGGGGCCTTCAAGGCCAGGCTGGACTCCCACTGGTCTGACCTTAAATACTGAATTCCAGACACAGACTAAGTCTTGACAAACCCTGATAAAGAGCTCGTTGGGACCAGACGCTACAGGCTTTAAGTAGCCTCATTTAGTCTGATAACCTCAAGGTACAAGGTACAAGAAAAACTTGGATACTCAGATGCAGAGAACAAAAGTCTGAAAATAACTATTGTGTTTCGCATCCTCCTTACTATTATGACATTAAATCGAAGTTCGTTATGTGGTGGGATTTGTGTTCATCCACCTAGGTATGGGACAATTGATAATTATTTGGCACTTTGGTACTACAGCACGAATACTGAAAGCATCGTAAAGAAAATTTGTCCAGGCACCACAACAACTTCTCCCATTTTAGATCTGCCCCACCATCACAATCAAACACGGTTCCCCACCACCTGCCATCCTTTGGCAAAATTCCCATAACTTATCGCTCCCGCTTTTTCTCGCGTATCTTGTCTGCCCCCCCTCTTATATCTACAATATGCCCTGTTCCGAGCATTTCAAATTGAGAGAAGATACCTACGTTCGAAAGGAATTCCTTCATGCCTAAGTGACGACACACAGGCGTACGGGGATTTTTCTACCACTGGGACTACTGAGAATATTCCAATTTTCTGATGCCCGCTTGCAAATGCAAAAGATTACACAGAATCCATATGTGTTCCAAATGCAAAAATAAAGATTTGCTCTCAATTTATTTTTCAATTCAGAAGAGTTGAGATAGACCCTTGATTCACCCTGAATAGATAGTCGCATGACGTCACACCACGGACCGGCACTTGCTCTTCGGAGGAGGGCTGAAATTGAGATGCCTCCGCTCAGGGGCGTAGCCAGGATTTCGCTCAAAGGGGGAGGGGCATCGCCCCGAAAACGGCCCCTGCAACAGCGCCAAAAGAGCCCTGATGGGTAAAATTGCCCTGCTTGTTACAAAATAGAGTGCTGAAGAGGGCTTCAGAGGGCCCTGTATGATATGGAAATTTCAAATTTGACCACGACAGAGCATAATGCGGACGAGCCGCGCTTCGCGCGGCCCGTGTTCTCAGGGGGCCCTCAAGGGGGGCTGCTGTCCCTGCCGCCCCTTCCCCTTGGCTACGCCCCTGCCTCCGCCAATTAAGCAAGAAGATACCGGACACTAAGCACTGAAAAGAAAGTTCGAGGGGGTGTTCAAATGCCCATGCCCATTATGAGACGCTCACGCTTCGAAATGCTATTTGGTATTTGATCAAGCTACCCAACGATTTCAAGGGGGCGGTTTTAAATTAATGCCTAAATATATTTCAGACCAGACCATGACTGCCAATATGCAGGTTTTGGACATTGATAAGTATGAACAAGTACAAACATCAAGCACAAGGAACAAGCAGACAAGTTCAAACAGCAAACAAGCACAAGTACGAACGTCTTATTTTTCCTGAATTTCGTCTGAAACTCAAGTTTCATTTCCCCCTCAGAAAAGTGGGGGGGGGCAGGGACCCCTGAGCCCCCCGGTTCCTATGCCTGTGTGCTGTATAACCCGTCTCTGCCGGTGGCGGTGCGCGCGTTACGCCCAAGCTGCCCATCAGCCACTTCGTATAAGTGAGGGATTAAAGTGAGTGCCAAAACAGTGCTGATTGAAGCCGTTAAAAGTGCGCGATATAAATGTAGCAGTGAAGTGACAATGTGGCGAAAGATACTTCGCGTGTGTACTGCTTCGGTCCTTGCATCCAATACAAATTTCCACCAAAAAGTGTTATTTTCAGATTAATACGCAAGGTGGTGGGTAAATGTACCCAGGGGCTGCTTGGATCTAGCAGCGTCATGGTGCTCAAATTTGACATCTGGACAGAAGCAGCCTTAGGGTGCTAAATGGTGCGCACCCTATGGGTGCTTTGTTCAAGCATCTAAGAGCTAATCAGGTGCTGGGTTCAAGCACCTAAAGGCTATTCAGGTGCTAAGTTCAAGCACCTAAGGTGCTAGTTAGGTGCTAACAAAGCCGTATTATTGGGTTCTAGCTTTAAGCACCCTGCTTAAAATAAGCACCTTTTCCTAAGGGTGCTTAAAATAAGCACCCCTGTGGTGCTGAAATTTGACGCCTGGATAGAAGGAGCTTTAGGGTGCTAAATCACAAGCACCCTATGGGTGCTTACTTCAAGCATCTAAGGGTGCTAATTGGGTGCTAAGAAAGCCTTAAATTTGGGTGCTAGCTTTAAGCACCCTGCTTGAAATAAGCACCCTTTTCCTAAGGGTGCTTAAAAACAGCATCCTTGTGGTGCTGAAATTTGACACCTGATTAGCACCATTAGGGTGCTAATCTTTTTTACAGTGCATTCCCTTGTTGCCGGAACACACCGCCGCGCAGCTGCGTGGTGGTTTCTATAGTCACGTCTATAGATGACACCGCTCAACCATACCGAGACGATGTGGCTCCGCCAACTCTAACCCTTTGGGATTAGCACTGTGGACAAAATCGAATTCCAATCTCAACCTCAAGACAGTGTCGTGTTCTTTCCCCGTTTGATACAGACCACTCGATTCCCTAGCCAGTGGCGGGTCTACTCTTAGGGAGAAATTGATTCACGTATCTTCAGTTAACGCACTTCATAGCGGCCGATTTTCTTCCAACATGTTTATCTCGGTTAAGTCAATGGTCAGAGCCACATCGGACCGGTCCCTGCCCACACCCGTCCCTGCCCAGACCAGACCCGTCCCTGCCCAGACCCGTCCCTGACCAGACCCGTCCCTGCCCAGACCCGTCCCAGACTAGACCCGTCCCTGCCCAGACCAGACCCGTCCCTGCCCAGACCCGTCCCTGACCAGACCCGTCCCTGCCCAGACCCGTCCCAGCCCAGACCCGTCCCTGACCAGACCCGTCCCTGACCAGACCAGACCCGTCCCAGCCCAGACTCGTACAAGCCCAGACCCGTCCCTGACCAGACCCGTCCCTGACCAGACCCGTCCCTGCCCAGACCCGTCCCTGGCCAGACCCGTCCCAGAGTACACCCGTCCAGCCCATACCAGTCTGAGCGCACACCGCCTTCCCCTCACCAGGGTCTGGTTTTTTTCGCCAGCGACTGGTCGGCTGAGCCGAGCTGGACTCTTCAGCACCGGCGCCGGCAGGAGGCCCCATCAGATCTTGCCCCGTATTACAGCGCATCGATAGATTCATGGTTGCAAAGGGGGACATGCATCTCCCGATCGAGTACCAACGGCTTCACGCTACGCACCGGCACCTCCCCGCTACATCACTTCCCATCCCCACCCCCGGCATCTATATTCTCAATCAACGCTGCCGACAAGTGGCGCCCCTCGTCTCAATAAGGAGCCGCTCCCGAAGTCCCTCCGCAGATGTAACTCTGGATGCGCCTATGTTGGAGCAGCGTCGGCGGCCTCTCGGCAGAGCCGCGGCAGTTTTTGCTGGCGGCGGAGGAGGCCGTGCGAAGAGGCTCACACGTGAGCGCGCCGCCTCTCCAGCCGTGCCCAGCACACCAAAAACACGGCACCCGCGCGCCGCGGCTGAGAAAAGCAGCCGCTCTCTGTCTGACTCAGCCGTGTTCGAGTATTTCACGCATGAAAAGGTTCCGGTCGACGAGGAGGGCCATCTGACGAGCTGGACGCTTCAGCTCATCGACCACGCTGCCTACCAATGAGCCGAGGAGGGCACCGCTATCAATTTTTCATTTCGCTACTGCTATTGCTACCGCTACTCACCAATTCCAATACCGTTAATTTTTATCATAAATCGCTACACCCAAAAATATTTGTATTGTTCTTTTAAGTCAATTTCAAGGCTCTATACCATGACTGCTGTATGTGTTTGCGGAAAGCAAGCTAGCAGTTTTATTGGAAGATATAGCAATAAAGCCACACATCAAAAATGTAGATCCAATATCTTTTTGCTTTTTGATTGCGAAAACTCCTCTCAATCTCCATATTTTCTAATTTTTCGGGTGCCGGGCCCTAACAGGCTATCAGAAACGGTTTTGATTTTTTAGGCCACCATCCGCTACTGCGCTACTTTTTGATTATAGAGACCGTTTCCGCTGCCCCACTATCATCAGGAGAGTCCACAAGTAGCGGAGTAGGAACTTGAGAAACAAACCGCCCGGCCTTGCAAAGAGCGGCTTGAATCGTAACCGCATTGTTCCTGATGCGAATCAAATGAGATTTCTATATAGAAGCCAGAATTGATACAGCATGTGCATCTCAATCATGTCACACAAAATTGAGACATGGCGACTCCAACAGATCAACAAGCACTATGGTGCATTTTGTTGATATATTATGATAAATAGTGGCAATACAGACAGAGATGTGGCGCCGCCCTCCGGCCACAATGCCACATCGTTAATATTTATGACACAAGCACACCACCTCACGAGATACGGCAGATATCGCGGAGAACCCTCGCAGCGGCGGGTCTGCGCTAGTTATTTTGGAGCAGGCGACGGGGTAAAACATCGTGAAAACCCTAATGTTTTTTTTAGAAAATGAGGGGTTTGGAGGGTAAGACCTCTTTGCCCCTCCCTCCCCCTCCTGGATCCGCGACTGACTCTTAGAGCTTGAACGCGAGATTTCTATACACAGTTGCCCGAGGCATCTACATAGTGAGACCCAGGGGATTCTCCTCCCGTCCAGACCCAGGACATTCTCCTCCGATTTAAACCCAGGACATTTTCCTTTGATCCACCAGACCAAGGATATTCTCCTCCGGTCCAGACCCAGGGTATTCTCCTCCGATCCAGCCCCAGGAAATTTTCCTCTGGTCCAGACGCAGGACATTCTCTTCCAATCCAGACCCGGGACATTCTCCTCCGATCTAAGCCCAGGACATTTTCCTCCGGTCCAGACCCCGGACATTCTCCTCCGGTCCAGACCCGGGACATTTTCCTCCAATCCAGACCCCGGACATTCTCCTCCGATCTAAACCCAGGACATTTTCCTCCGGTCAGACCCCGGACATTCTCCTCTGGTCCAGACCCAGGACATTCTCATTTGATCCACCAGACCCAGGACATTCTCCTCCGATCTAAACCCAGGACATTCTCCTCCGGTCCAGACCCGGGACATTCTTCTCTGGTCCAGACCCGGGACATTCTCCTCCAATCCAGACCCGGGACATTCTCCTCCGATCCAGACCCGGACATTCTCCTCCGGTCAGGACCCGGGACATTCTCCTCCGATCCAGACCCGGGACATTCTCCTCCGACCCAGACCCGGACATTCTCCTCCGATCCAGACTCGGGACATTCTCCTCCGGTCCAGACCCGGGACATTCTCCTCCGATCCAGACCCGGGACATTCTCCTCCGATCCAGACCCGGGACATTCTCCTCCGATCCAGACCCGGGACATTCTCCTCCGATCCAGACCCGGGACATTCTCCTCCGATCCAGACCCGGGACATTCTCCTCTGGTCCAGACCCGGGACATTCTCCTCCGATCCAGACCCAGGACATTCTCCTCCGGTTCAGACCCGGGACATTCTTCTCTGGTCCAGACCCAGGACATTCTCCTCCGGTCCAGACCCGGACATTCTTCTCTCGTCCCGGGACATTCTCCACCGGTCCAGACCCGGGACATTCTCCTCCGATCTAAACCCAGGACATTCTCCTCCGGTCCAGACCCGGGACATTCTTCTCTGGTCCAGACCCGGGACATTCTCCTCCGATCCAGACCCAGGACATTCTCCTCCGATCCAGACCCGGGACATTCTCCTCCGGTCCAGACCCGGGACATTCTTCTCTGGTCCAGACCCAGGACATTCTCCTCCGATCCAGACCCGGGACATTCTCCTCCGATCCAGACCCAGGACATTCTCCTCCGATCTAAACCCAGGACATTCTCCTCCGGTCCAGACCCGGGACATTCTTCTCTGGTCCAGACCCGGGACATTCTCCTCCAATCCAGACCCGGGACATTCTCCTCCGATCCAGACCCGGGACATTCTCCTCCGATCCAGACCCTGGACATTCTCCTCCGATCCAGACCCGGGACATTCTCCTCCGGTCCAGACCCGGGACATTCTCCTCCGATCCAGACCCGGGTCCACCTGAGATACCCTCCTGCACCAGCCGTTCCATTTGACTTAACTCGGCATTTCGCAGAAGACAGCGACAGCCGGGGGAGCCGGAGGGCCAATCGGCGTCGGCGGCGCGCACGTTTACGCGTAATTGCAGAGTGCTGGCGATGCTGGAGGCCGGTGGTGAATTTAAACCGAGTGCGTCCGAGCCTGGCGGCGGTCCCAGCTCAGGCAGTGGGCACTATCGACTGGAGACCACCCACACCGTGTTCCCATCGCCAGCCTGACCAAATACCATATACATGCCGGCATAACGACTCAAATAAGCTGTGCTTTGAAACATTTGAAAGCAAACCAATCTTGAAGGGACCCTTCTTTACATTTGGCATTGGTTCAAAAAAGAGAAATACGGCACGACAGGACGCACAACAATAGGACAAATTGAACAATTCCAAAACCGGTAACGCTACAGAAGAATGCTACCAGCGCACAGGGACAACCACAATGAGAATCCGAGGTATTCTGGCCGTTTACAGACGGAGCCGACGCTTTTCTTCATTCGAAATGGCGGCAACTTTTTACGATACAATACGAGTCAAATAGCGAACGAACGGTTTCCCGCAGCACTTCAGTCCTATCCCCAGACGACAGGATAGCAGAAGACTAGTTTCACGATCAATAACTACGCAACTGGCTGCCAGTGACCCTGGGCATCTCGGCCGCGGGCAAAGTTTAAAACCATACACACCGGGCTCAGTGCCAAATTGCAGCTGGGCGTGCCCTATGCCAGTCAGTTATCCCGTGTAGATTCGGTCCCATTTCCCCACATTACAGCCTTCGCTAGAAGAGACAAGACTGAGGAGAGCACGGATGACGCCTCAGGACTTGGGTTCCACAGGGGGCCTGGCGGGGGTAGAACTCGTCCCTCCCGCTGGAGACCCTGAGCTCCCCAAGTCTGAGTGTTCGCGGCGCCTGCCGGCCGGTATCGTCACCGGGCCAAGGACACGGACGCCCCAGACAAGGACACGGACACGGACGCTCCAGACAAGAACACGGACGCCCCAGACAAGGACACGGACGCCCCAGTCGCCCCAACAACGACACGAACGCCCCAGACGGCCCGACAAGGACACGGACGCCCCAGACGGCCCGACAAGGTCACGGACGCCCCAGACGGCCCTACAAGGACACGGACGCCCCAGACGGCCCGACAAGGACACGGACGCCCCAGACGGCCCTACAAGGACACGGACGCCCCAGACGGCCCGACAAGGACACGGACGCCCCAGCCGCCCCGACAAGGACACGGACGCCCCAGACGGCCCGACAAGGACACGGACGTCCCAGACGGCCCTACAAGGACACGTACGCCCCAGACAAGGACACGGACGCCCCAGCCGCCCCGACAAGGACACGGACGCCCCAGCCAGCCCGACAAGGACACGGACGCCCCAGACGCCCACAAGGACACGGACGCCCCAGACGACCCTACAAGGACACGGACGCCCCAGACGGCCCGACAAGGACACGGACGCCCCAGACGGCCCTACAAGGACACGGACGCCCCAGACGGCCCGACAAGGACACGGACGCCCCAGCCGCCCCGACAAGGACACGGACGCCCCATACGGCCCGACAAGGACACGGACGCCCCAGACAAGGACACGGACGCCCCAGCCGCCCCGACAAGAACACGGACGCCCCAGACGGCCCGACAAGGACACGGACGCCCCAGCCGCCCCGACAAGGACACGGACGCCCCAGACGGTCAGACAGACAAGGACACGGACGCCCCAGACAAGGACACGGACGCCCCAAACGGCCCGACAAGGACATGGACGCCCCAGACAAGGACACGGACGCCCCAGCCGGCCCGATAAGGACACGGACGCTCCAGCCGCCCCGACAAGGACACGGACGCCCCAGCCGGCCCTACAAGGACACGGACGCCCCAGACAAGGACACACCGGTGCAGCGTCATCAGGCCTTGCACCGGCACTCGGCCGGCCCCAGTGCCACCGGCACAGCCGCTGGTGAGAACCACCGTGCGGGCGCGACCCAATCCAACCCGGCCACGACTCAGTGCCTGTACAGCTGCACTTTACATATAGATTCAGGGAAAAGGAAGACTTTACAGTGCCGTGAAATCACTGTATACTCAATATCTCACTTGTCTTACAAATCCGCTCCAGTCGGCGAGAGGACACGCGCTCTCAAAGTCTCTGGCCTTAACTACCCGTATGCACCCCCTGTTACATACCGGACGCTGAATCTCCAAGCCAGCAGTTATGGCCGCTCAATGCAGGAGAGTAAGGCTGCCATCCACGCCACCCAGAACGACGCTGCCGTTTTAGCTGACAGCGGACATAATAAAGAAACTTTGAACGTACTAGCAGCAGTGTCCCTCACCACGACAGAGGATCTCTAGTCGATCCAGAGGAGGGGGTCCCGGATGGGGTAACATAGACAAGCGATAATACAATCTCTATGGGAGATTCAAAATTCAGGCTGAGTCCTGACGCCCTAACCCATGTCTATTACGGTAATGAATAAAGGGGAGATCACAGGGTGTACAGCAGGCCGCTTCCGTGAGGCCGCCAGCCGGGATTATGACTGCCAGATGAGACAGCGGCAAAGTTAAACCGGCTAATTTTCGGCCCAGGCTTTGCGGCGAATATAAACCTGATTCGAGGAGATGGTGCCGTGATATGAGACTGATCCCTGCTGTCCCATTTAAAGCTCCTTAGACTATGCTCTGCTCAGAGCGGCGCGGGGCCATTATAAAAATTAAACGGCAGTGGCGCCGGAACTGAATAAAGTCGCGCCGCGGCCAGCAGCGAACTCACGTCACGCATTAGTGTCATTTCGGAGAAAGGCTTTCTGTTCACACTCACGAAGGGAAGCACATGTTTCTCAACATCATTTCCGAGCGCTTCCGATGGATTTCAGAAGTCAGCTGCAAGGCATGTCGCTTGACAGCGAAGGCAAAGACCCTTTAGGAAATGATCATTTAGAGTGAAAAGTGGATGTATGCTAGAAACATGCGGAATTCTCAAACAATTTCCGAAGGCAAATCCGGTTCCAGGACCTGGCGCGCCTCCTTTGAATAACGCTCGAGACCACCAAAGACGTGAATGACCTAAATCGTCTGGCTGCATCCATTAAAAACGATGACATTTATTGTTCACGTGTTTTGAAATTTATCCAGTCTGCCTCGAGTACAATAATTTGGTGCAGTTATAATTTCAAGCCAGGGGAAGCAACACAGCAAACAAAGAGCCCTGCCGGGGCCTTGCACTGCTTTGCAGGGCATACTGTTCCTCTGGTGTACGAACGTGTCCAGAGAGTGACATTGAAACCATAAAGCCATCTTCTGAAGATAAAGCAGACAGTGACTGGCGTGTGCTCAATCTTTTTGTACGCCCACCGACTACAACGAAGAGCCAGAAAATCAATAGTTTTTGTACCCCCATCCCCCGCCCTCCCCCCGAGATAGGTTCTCGCGATCCGGCACTTGGTCTTCGGGTTGTAGGATTTGGCCAGAGGCTTTACACCAATCCTCGGCAGATTCCGACTGCACGGACAGCAGTTCTGACTGCTGTTCAATCAATCCACCGTTCAGAAGAAACGCCATACATCAGTGCTGCCTGAACTGCCTGACAGCGGGAAGGGATAACACTACATGTCGAAACTGTTTGGAACCGCCGCAGGCGATTCCCTCCGACTGGGTACGATCCAGACGACTAAAGATTCAATACGATTCCGACCGACATGTGAGGAATCAGGCTAAGGTGGTTCAATCAAGGTCGGATGGAACTGCGAACGGTGAACTTTGTTTCGAGCACGAAATCTTATCTGGGACTTTTATTGACCCACCTGTTTACCAATCTTCCCCTTCCCGTCCTTCGGCGTCGAAACGGGCGGGCAACTTACTTCACGAGCCGCTAGCACGCGTGGATACGATGAAGAGCGGGTTTATCTGCAGAGAGGTGTGCTCTTTTATGTTTTTATGTTGTCTTTTACTTCCTTGACTTTAGCTGTAGCTGGATGCCCAATAAATGCTGCTCAATCAACTGAATATATTAAATACAATTCAATAATTATATATTTTGCGCTGACTTGTCTCGAATCGGGTCTATCCCACATTTTAGCTCGATATAGAGTCAGGACGAATCGAGCACACCCGGGTGGGAGCCTGAAAGCGGCGGAAAACCGTGCCGCGCAGTAGCTTGACTAATCCCAATAAATCAATACATCACATTCATTATCAGCTCTGTAATAACCCTTGCCCCGGTGGCGGGTAGGAGCCACCTTCGCCCTGGTGGGGGAGGGGGGCTAAAAAATACCTCCCCACGATCTCAAAAACTAAGAGAGCTAGAAAAACGCGCAAAACGGCAATCGAAAGCTCTTCGAAAATGATATCGAAAATACTTCCATCATTTTTCTCGTCAGGTCAATATCAAGGTCACCAGAGGTCAAAATAGGTCAAAATCGTTAATATGAGGTATCCTAAGAAAACCAAATATATCTCAGAAGCTATGATAGTTAGAAACATTTTTCCAACACCATTCGAAAGCCCTTGAGTTGCTCTTTCATTACAGTGACATTCATTTTCGTGTCAGGTCAAAGCCTAAGGAGCTACAGGTCACTGAATATTGGAGCATTCCAGGACAAAACGACCAAAAATATTTCATTTTGAAACCACCATGTCTAGAAAAAATCTGAAATTTTGTCTCCGGGGTAGTTTTGGCCCAGAAACACGCCTGTGAGAATCTTAGCCCCCTCCGACCAACGGTGACCGAGTTGTAGCCCCAGGCATTTTCGGGAGGTCACCTTGTAGACTCATCTTTGATGCTTCATAACGCTAAAACGCATAGCCTGATTAATAAGTTTTGGATATCATTGAACTCTTCTTGAACTAAACGTTATTTTGAAAACAGAAAATTTCAAAATTTGAAAATTTTTTACTTTTAATTTGTTTGACCTTTTCTTTTTTACCTAGCTTGACCTTTTCGCAATTGAAATTGCCCTTTTAGAGACCTCACAATTTTTTCTTCATAAAATATCTTTCGATAGCAAAAAAAAAAAAATGCGTTCTTGCTATAAGTTCCAAATGTTTAGCACCTAAGGTAGGTATGTAGACGGTTTTTGACCACTGCGGTAGTACAGCCTTATGTTTAAGGCCGCAAACATAGCGATTGCTTTTGTAATCGGTTGCTGGCAATCATATTGCTTTGTGTTTACGAAATTTTCATTGTGTAAGTGTCAGAATTTATGACAATTAAAACACGCCCACCTGAGGGGGTGGGCAACTGGCCTCCTCAGGTCTCTACAGGTAGTAAAAAAAACGCCTTCGCGCAGCGCCACCGTACTCCATCTACCTCTAACACAACATTTTGCAACTTCTGGAAAAATAATTCAGGTCAACTGGGAGGTGGTAGGTACCGTAAATACTGAAGGCCAGCTGGCAACTGACTGGTGAGGGGGTGACCTGAGGCAGACGGTCGTCGTTATGCCTTGTAGGACTTTCAACTTTGGTTCCTTGATTAACACTTCATCGTGGGAGTTTCTCGTTTGGGTGGTGGGGTCGGGGCCTCCGTAAAAAGTCCCTTGATGACTCTAGTGAGACACCTACTCCTAAAACTGAACTGGCAGCAACTTGGGCAATATTTATAAAAATAAACATTGCAGCCATAAAAAGTGATAGCAAGGGATCCATTGTTTCGAGGGAGACGAGGGCAAATGAACTTCTTAATAATGGACCCTTCAGCCTTAAACGGAAATTTACAAAGATGTCGCGAGTTTATCCATAATTGAAACAAGTATAACTTATCCTATAAGCACCACTAACGCACACAATTACATCATTCCCGGAGATGGAAAAATAGTATTGATACAAGGTGACCCAAGTGCAGCACAGCATACGTTTGAGGGGATTTATACAATGTAAACAAACGTGTCTGAAAGGCTTTCATTCCCAAAAAGTAATTTGAATCTGCTCATATATGCGAAAAAATGTCCTGAAATTGTAACGCATTCGACTTGGTCACTTGAGCAGGTTGCCTCATATTTTTACAAGGTGACCATTTCATAGCTGACACGGATCCCAGAATCCCAGATGAATAATGACACAGTGCACTGGGAGTGATGCCCCTAAATAGCCAGTTGTAATTACTACCGAATATGTTGCATACAATCGTCTGGTCGTGTCACCTTTGAGGCTGCTCGAGGTCACATTATTTCTTACAGGAACTAAATGAAAACCTAAATTTTGTGGCATAATAGGTGACAGAGGAGAGCCGTAGAAAGAAATGTTCAGCACCATTGGAGCACTCTTGTTGAGCCCAAACGGATTATGTATCTTATAATATTGCCTAGTCAAATGTCAAAATTAACCTGCTTTGACCTAGAGCCACGCTTAGGTATGTATGATAAAAAGAATATTAATCAAACTGCAGTGGCAAGTCAGACACGACAACGTAAAAATAAGAACTCCATCGCAATTCTCGACAATTCTCAATTCTCGCAAGTTATCAAACTTTACCAATTGCCCCATGCATTTCTAATGGAAAGATCATGACCCTGATCCTGCTCCCGGTTATCGACATAGAAATCCTGCTACGAAAAATTATCTTGTTCGGCGACCTTACTATGTAATGTGAATCTAGCTACGATAGGCTAAATTTGATATTATTGATGCACCTCCCAAAGTTTTTTTCGAGGTTAGGTCTCTTGACCTGGGTTGGCGGTCTGACCTGGTATGACCCAGACCTAAAATTTTGCCAGAAGCTGCAAAAATTCGAGTTGGAGGTACATGAAGTACGGTGGCGCAGGCTGCGCGAATGTGTTTTTATTTTTACTACCTGTGGAAACCTGAAGGGCCGGTTGCCCACCCCCTTGTGTGGGCGCGTGTTAATTCTCATATATTTTGACACTTGCACGATGAAAATTTCGTAAAGACAATGCCATGTGATTGCAAGCAATCGCTTTGTTTGCGGCCTTAAACATAAGGCTGTACTACCGCAGTGGTCAAAAACCGTCTGCATACCTACCTTAGGTGCTAAAAATTTGGAACTTATAGCACGAACGCATTTTTTATTTTTGCTATCGAAAGATATTTTATGAAGAAAAAATTTTGAAGTGTCTAAAAGGGCAATTTCAACTGCAAAAAGGTCAAGCTAGGTCAAAAAAGAAAAGGCCAAACAAATTAAATGTCAAAAATTTTCAAAATTTGAAATTTTCTTCTCTCAAAATAAGGTATAGTTCAAGACGAGTTCAATGATATACAAAACTTGTTAACCCGTTTTCGGCGTAACTTTTGATTTAGATTTTCGTGAAATGATAGAGAATGCTCTCTAAAGCGACTGACCGTACAAACGATCCGTTGGTTATTTATGTCGCACGGCACCAGAAAGCCGGGTATCATATAGATACCCTGGCGGAGAGGGACGCTTGAAAAATCAGGGAAAACTCAGTTCGTTCAAATCTTCCATAACTTTTGAATTGTCCCTTATCATAAGCATTCCCTGGCTACCGGGGCAATGCATTTGGGTCATGATTTATCCTAGATTACTTTTTAGTTCAATCGATCTTATCAATCATCATACCACACCAGGTCAGATCGTAACCTTCATCTAACGGTGACTCGTAATCCTTGATGCTGACTGTCATAGTTTCGAGGCTCATGTCCTCGGTTCATCTCTGAAGGAGTTGATTCGGGAAAGTCAGAGAATGGACCCGACGTTTTATGAAAGAGCTATGTAGAACATGCACACACTTTTCCCAAAAAAAAACATTTAGTTCCTTGTATATATCTCAGCGGGTCACTCCACACCGTCCGGATACGGCCGTGGAGTACAATCAGGACACCCGAAGTGTCGCCTTGGGCGATTTGAACTCGTCGTTCAGTTCCGGATATCAGCAGCCGCAGTTTGGGCTTCTCAGGAGTGGGAACAGCGCGAAGCAATCTTCCAAGCAGAGCGCCAGTCGCACTTCACACACTTGTAACGCACAGGGGTCCGCGACCGCATGCTCACCTTTCGCATAGGAGTTGGTCGCGTTGACAATCATGTCCACCATGCCTTGGTCGAAAAAAGCTGAAGAGCTCGCGTGGGCTGAAATGAAGAGTATTTGCCCGTATTCCATTCCGGGAGTATCCTCTCACGGTGGAGCCTCTTTTCTCATTGCTGTACCATCTTCTTCGGGTTCTTCTGCTCTGATGGAGATCTGGCGCATCATCGCCAGCCTTGATGGCAGTTCATTTCGACCTCGCCCCAACTCCAGCCCAACCTTCTCCAACCGCCTCTCACCTGGCTCCAACCCAGCCTCCGCGGTGAGCACTCGCGCGGTAGTCGGTTGAGATCAGCTTGTGCCATCCTGTCGCCGGAGTATCCGTCACTTTCTCTCCTGGTTCCGGTGCAGTGGCGGATATAAAGGGGAGGGCTAGGGGTCAATATCCCGAAATGTTGAGTGCCTATAGCTAATGAATAGGCGGAGGCTGATCCAAGGCAATTGTGGATGGGGCTCGAGCCTCAGCCCTCCCTCCCCGAAAAGAGGTCCTGGATCCGCCACTGGTAGGGTGGTATCAGATAATGCTGTCGCTCAGCTCCTCGCCCTCGTTGATGTTGTCCAGGGCCTTGTAGAGCTTTCGCGTTGTGCTGCGGGTTGCCCAGTAGCAAAAATGTATAGCTGGGCATGGCATACCCCTCTCGTTGCCAGGGTACCATATATGATACCCAGAAGAAAAACGTATCCAGCTCTCCCATTGATTGATGAAATCGAGATTGGACGGCTGTAAGGCAAACATATATCCCTCCTCTGACGGAAAACCCTGCACTGTCTTACCAGGCCACTCATCACGTACAAGGCCATGACTGTTTCCCGACTTTGTCACCACACAAATATGTTTATATTCCACCTGAGGATGAAAAGTCTGGCATACGATGGGAAAATGAACAGCAAACGGGGAAATGTTAACAAAAATCGGAGCGCAGATACATCAGTGAGTCATGCACGCAGCCACCACCATGTGCCGCCACACAAGGAACAGTTTTGCCAGTTCATAAATGTATAAGTTTGTGGGTATCATAAATGATACCTTGGCCGTAAATGGGTTAATCAGGCTATGCGTTTTAGCGTTATGAAGCATCAAAGATGAGACTACAAGGTGACCTCCCGAAAATGCCTCGGGCTATAACTCGGTCACCGTCGGTCGGAGGGGGCTAAGATTCTCACAGGCGTGTTTCTGGACCAAAACTACCCCGGAGACAAAGTTTCAGATTTTTTCTAGATATGGTGGTGTCAAGCCTTGGTCGATCTGTCCTGGAATGTCCCTATTGGGAATGTTTTTGGGAATGTCCATAGCCACCCATGCATAAGGGTGTCTCATTTTTCGCTAAAAAAATTCCAAACCAAGCAAGATACAGCCATAGTTGATGCACCATTGCAATCTTCTCGTGAATACGAATCGAATGATATATAATATTGCTATGCCAGGTCAAATTTGAAAATTTGACCTGACTCAGGTCAACGATCTGACCCAAATTGACCTGGTTTAGTCATGATGCATATAATTTGACTTTCAGTGACTATACAAATACTTAAGTGATAAAATAAAAGTTCCACCTTTGTTTATTCAAAATTTATAGAGTAAAACAAAAAATGCTTATTTGACCTAAGGTGACCTTTCAAAGGTCACAGGCCAAATTGTTTGGCATCAATTTCAGAAATGAGGTAAGAGCAAGCCGTAACCGATGTTTGAAGTTGATGCCATCCATACTTACTGAGAAAAGCTCATTTCGTGATTTTCCCCATGTATTTACAATGGGGAGGTCATGCTCTGCACAGGACCTTAGGTCACCAACATAAAAAATCCCGGAACGTATGTTGTAGCTCCTGGTGGGCCCAATATGTGGTATGAGTTTCAACTTGATCAATTAACCCGCCTTTTAGTTATGCAGTCCTAAGCATTTTTTTAGGTGAGGTCACTTCACCTGGCCCGGTGACCTGACCTGATATGACCTTGAGCTAAAATTTTCAGGAAAGATGTAAAAATGATGAAGGAACAGTTACACCGGGTTTGGCGGCGCTGCGTGCCGCCGTTTTTGGTCGCTTCAGAAAAACCCGAGGGGGTCTAAAAGACCCCACCCGGGCGAAGGATAAGTCGCAGCTTCTCCGCAAAGCTTATTCACTTTTCGCCACTACAAACATGAGGAGCATAACTTAAAGTGATCAATTTATTCAGGAAAATGTTTTGTGCTCTCACTCTTGAACGTTCTCACAGGTGCCACAAAGTGTAGGAGGCAGTCGCCAAAAAGGCTGCCGCCCGTACAGGTGTTCTATGCTAGGCTACATTGCGGAATAGCGTTACAATAGCATTTTGTTTTAGGCCAAAACTGCGCTACGGAATCAAGCTACGATATTTTGCATGGACCACAGATTTACAGAAATTTTGGCTACGTCTACGATAAAAAATATATCGTGCTACAATCTTCATGGATCCTATTTTATGGCTTTGATAGGAATTTTAAGCCCAAACGCTGTATAGCTAAAATTCGATTGACACCGCTGCGGGGTAATAATAAGTGATCTTAGCTCCTCATTCTGCTCAGTGGTAAGTCTTGACTTAACTGGACCCCACGGAAAATACTGTATGGAACCTTACAGATTTCCAGTTTTGTTTATTCCGACCCGATTTGAGGGCGAGCCCTACAATGTTTCACCATTTGAGGGTTCAGGCGCCGTCTGCTCCATGGATTTACCAGTGCTGGAGTTGATTTTTCAAGGTAGCCCAGTCAGAAGGGCCCCATTTTCGGGTCTTTCATGTTTAGCCGCTCCTCCACTATCAGCCGCGGGCCGTGTCTCGACTTTTTTAGCCGCCTCATCCAGAGAGCCAGCAGGCAGCCAGAGAGAACCCTCGGGTAAAATTTATTTACGAACCAAAGTTCGTTTGGCTAAAGTACGTCTGGATAAACTTCGTACGCAAAAGTTCGTAAGCAAATGTACGTAGGGTATAAAACTCGTATGCCAAAAGTACATAAGCTAAACTACGTACGCAAAAATACGTAAGCAGATGTACGTAGGGTATTTCCTCGTATGCCAAAAGTGCATAAGCAAAAGTACGTAAGCAAATGTATGTACGTAGGGTACAAAGTTTTGTATTTCAAAAGTACGTATCTCAATTTTGAAGAAGTTGTCACTTTTGCTCAACCACATTGGCGGACGCAGGGCGGGGGCATTCCGGCCATGGCCCCCCAAAGCGCTGGAGGGGGGCAAACTCTTTCGGCCCCCAAAGGCTGGATACATTTTTGAAAAAAGGCGTTTACACTAGGTCTGTCGAGCAAAAATCTTCGCTCCCCCTCCCCCGGAGAGCGATCATTTACTTGGAGAGGTAGCTTCTACTAAGTCTTTCGAGCACCAAAATCGCACGTCCCCTCCCCCCTCCCCAGGAGGAGAGGCAGACATGGGTTTGCCCACCCCCCCTCTCAAAAACTCGGGTCTGCGTCCGCCCCTGCTCAACCATGCTGGCTCCCAGTTCCCACAATTCGTCTCCACGAGCGCTTCCGGACCGGAAATCGCTCAAAGGGCTAAGGGGCTCAAACTCCCCCTCCCCCAAAGGCCCTGGACCACATAATAAATGCATAGGCTGGGATATGTTCAAGGCAGGTAATTGTGGGGGGGGGCTCAAGCCCTCTAGGCCCCCTGAAATGTGTTCATAGACAGGGGCGTCGCCACAGATTTCCGGGTGGGAGGGCCGGCGCTAGGGGGGGGGCTGGGCTTGTGATGAGGCCCCATGTTCACTCAAACGTGGCATTTTCAATAGTATTTCCATCCAAAAGCGGGGGCTGGCCCCGCCCCGCCACTTTCCGAGAGCGGGAGGGCCCGGTCCCCCAGGACCCCCGGTGGCGACGCCCCTGGTCAGTGGTCATAGATATCCGCCACTGCGCGCAAGCTATTTCAAAGTCCGGCGAGATGCGGGCAGGTGATTGATTACCTATGTACTTGATGCGATGTAATTTTCCATACGATTTTTCGTGACGAATATTTTACCTCTAGGATGTTTACTCATACGAATTTGTGTCATCACGAGACATTTTATCCCTACGAACATTTTGTTTCTACGTACTTCATCCCGTACGAACTTTTTACATTACGAACATGTTACCCCTATTTAACCCGTACGAACTTTTTCTATACGAACGTTTTACATTACGAACATTTTACCCCTACGTACTTTAACCCGTACGAACTTTTTCCATACGAACTTTTTCCATTACGAACATTTTACCCCTACGTACTTTAACCCGTACGAACTTTTTCCATACGAACTTTTTACATTACGAACATTTAACGCCTACGTACTTTAGCCCGTACGAACTTTTTCTATACAAGCTTTTTACATTACGAACATTTTACCCCTACGTACTTTAACCCGTACGAACTTTTTGCATTACGATTATTATACACGTACGGACTTTATCTATACGTACTTTAGCCATACGTACTTTTGCGTACGTACTTTAGGCATACGGACTTCTTCCTTACGTACTTTGGTCCGCAACCCGGTAAAATTAACCTTGCTCCTTTTTAATGCAACTTTAAAAATCTCCGTCGCCAAAAATGGCCGAAGTATTTTGGGGGAGCATAACTCTAAAAGCACAAAATTCCCCCCTCTTGGTGGTAAGAAGTCTTCTGACTTGAACGAGCGTGGCAACTGCGCCGGAAAGCAAGTTTGAATAAAGAATAAGATAATCGAGCCGATTGAAAAAGTTAGGGTTAAAAAATGTCAAAAATAACATTCTAAATAAAACGTCCTTGTACATACCTTACAACAATACAATTTCCATCGAAAACGTTAATTTATCGCAAGGCACGTGAACGCGCCTCAACCAATCAGCAGCCGGCATCCACCAGTAGCCGCATGCCCGCGAGGCACGGAGGTGACTGGTCACAATCGCACGACGCCGGCGCAGAGTTCAAACGCCGGTGGGGAGGGGCAGCGTGGCCAATAATAACAGGGTGGCCACGTGTATTGTCGTGAGGAGATTGGTGGTGGCTTATCGACGCATGCTGTAGCAAGGTGTCTGCCAGGTGCACCACGGGAATAGCCAGGAACAGTATTTGATGATTATTATTAGAGTTTTAGGGCACCGCAGCTACAAAGGCTATATGTGCCCGTCAGAGTTGTGCTACATCATTCTGGGATTGTGCCTATTAACTAAAGTGGCCTACACAGAGGTTGTGAAATCTAAGAATATGTGATGGGGGTATATACTACGTCAAAATGTATTTCTCTCAGATATGATAACACTTTCCCAATGTCTATGGACGCGCCATTGCCTAGAATCTGTCCCAACGGAACCGGTGGGAAGAATCGCCGCTGACTTCGCCTCAGTTGGTCGCAGCTGTCAGTAACAGATAAAACATGTTGTACAGTGAGGCAGCTGCCGCAGTGTGGACAGAGTTTGGGTACGGTATTAGTCAGATAATGCCCGTGTGTACAGTAACAATGACCGATCCTGAGCCTGGTAAGGCTCACTTCCTCACTTCTATTTCGTCTGTTGCATGATTCCCAGTGCCCGACTGACGGACGTAGGCGTTTCAAGAAACAATCTCGTTCTGTTGTCCACCTATTCTGCCACTCAGTGTCTAGGAGCATTTTGAAGCTTGCCTTCAGGTCTGTGGCCGGGACTCTAAATCGCCACGACGGGGGCAACTGTGAGGCCTCTTTGGCAACTCGGTCTACTTTTTCGTTTCCTGAGATACCGACGTGACTCGGCACCCATAGGAAACGCACATCTGTTCCTCTGGAGGAAATCTTCGTCAGAAGCCTCCGAACTGCCGGTATAAGCCAGCACTGTTGTGGGTGGTAAGACTGGAGTGCAGAGAGAGAACTAGCAGAGCCAGTAATAATAAGACATCGCTCCTCAGGGAAGCGTCTGATGTGTTTTAGAACCCGCAGTATAGCGTTAAGTTCTGTTGTAAAAACTGATACACTCAGTGGCAGGCTAAAACCTTCGCTTAGTCCTTCACCCACAAAGGCACTACCTGTACCGCTTGCACATTCGAACCGTCGGTATAAAACCTTGTATGATTTACATACGATTCGATTTCTCGCATAGAAAAGTCCAAGAATTCAGAAGGCAGCGTTGACGCTTTATTGTGACGCAGTAAACCGAGGTTACATTTCAATGGGGTGAGGCGCCATGGTTCTATGCGCTGTGGTCGCCTTTCGGCGATAGTTTCAAAATTAATGTCGGAGTCCTCTAACCACTGTGACACCCTCACACAAAGTGCCAGAGAGGACGAGGGCCGCGCCATTCTCAGAGGAGATGTCAATGTATAGTCAAAAATCCATTTGTAGGTTGGGTGGGACGGATATTGTCGGATTTTGCTGCAGTATGTGATGGCCAGTCGCTTACGTCTCAGGTCTAGCGGCGGTTCATTCGCGTCTACAAGAAGACTGGCTCTGCGGGAGGTACGGAAAGCTCCTGTGGCGATCCTCACGCACGCATGGTGAACGGCGTCCAGTGACTGTTTAACGCTGCTCAGGGCACTGTCGTAAGCAACCGAGCCGTAATCTAAGACAGATCTGATGAGAGCACGATACAGTCGGAGGAGTGATACCCTGTCAGCACCGTAAGACGTACGGGGTATTATCTTCAGAACATTCATACGTTTAAAACATTTGTCTCGTAGCAGTGATATATGAGGGGCGTATGTGAGGCGTTTATCTAGTGTCATACCTAAGAACTTGGCCTGTTGCACAACCGGTATCCTTCTGCCATATAAACGGAGGTTAACGTCAAGGCACGATCTACGTCCGCAGAAGTGCATGCATACGGTTTTCTCTGTCGAGAATCTAAAACCGTTCGTCAAACACCACGCAGATAACTGGTCAATGCACATCTGGAGCTGTCTCTGAGCTGATATCGAGGTAGAGGTGGTCAGCCACACCGCGAAATCATCGACAAACATAGATTTTTCTACTGCGGGAGGCAGAACATTGCAAATGTCATTAATTAGGACCCCAAACAAGGGCCCTGATCGGCAACTAAGATTCTTAGCTAAGACTGTCTTAGCTAAGACAGAGCATGCGCAGTACGTCTCACGCCACCCAGCTAGCCACCTAGCGGTAAGACTGGCGTTAGCTCTTACATGACGTCACGAAAGTATGACGTGAGCACTAAGACTGTCTTACTTGTCAGCTAAGACAGAAAATAGTGACTGCGCGCAGAATGAAATATCGGCATATCTGGCGCACATGGGATGATTGGAGCAAGTTGCATTTTGCGGTGCGGCAATCTGGTGCGAGTGGTTCTCAGTCGTGGATAACGATGTATATACCTTTTACTCGCAAAGGTAGAAGAACGCACAAACACTACAAGGGCGTGCCAGCTGCCCTCTAGTGCTAAGAATATGAACCAACAATTCGACTTGCCTGCCACCTGGTGCTAAGACTGGCGTTACACCGATGACGTCACTGTTCATGACGTCGATTATGACGCGTGTAGGCCTAAGAATATTCTTAGATGCCGATCAGGCCCAAGGTCACACTTAAACGCCACCTTGGACTACACCGCTCTCTTGACAGTATTCTTCTGAGAGGAGGTTACCCACCCTCACTCTGAAGTTTCGTCTCTTCATAAAATTGTCGATAAAGTAGCCCATGTGGCCCTTGATACCAGCTTTCCGTGTTTTCTCTAAAATGGCGTGGCGCCAGGCTGTATCATACGCCTTCTCTATGTCTTCTCTAACAAACAATGCAAACACATGCTGTTTAAAGACGAAAGAACGGCGTACTGATGAGTCCAGAGATACTAGGTGGTCGGTGGTAGAACGCTCTGCGCGGAAGCCACACTGAGTATGAGAAAAGAATCCAGTGGTTTCCAAGTACCATACAAGTCGTGAGTTCACCATACGTTCTAAAAGCTCGCAGATGCACAATGTCAGTGAGATAGGTCGGTAATGTAACGGGTCGCTACCATCCTTGTCGGGTTTGAAAACCGGGATGATTGTGGCATCTCTCCACGCGTTGGGAAAATCGTGTGTGATCCACATCCAATTAAAGAAAGCCAGAAGACCAGCGGCAGACCTTTCGCTGAGATTTTTGAGCATGTCAATGTGGATCCCGTCGGGACCTGCTGCAGTACTCTTCGCTCGTGAAAGCGCCGATTGTAGTTCTTTCATTGTAAAAGGTTCGTTGAAAGAATACTCGTCAGCTGATCTAAAATTCACAGGGAGACGCTCCTTCTGGCGTTTGTGTCGAACAAACCTTGGGTCAGTGCATCCTAAGCGCCAACGATCAGCCCAAGCTCTTCCAAAAGCGTCAGCCACCTCCGTAGGGTTCGTTATGGTACCGCCTGGAACCGATAGCACTGGCAGGGATATTGCCGAGCTGCGGCCGGAGAGTCGGTGTATTTGTCGCCAGATCGTTGTCAGAGGAGTAAGCCTATTTATTGTATTGATATTTATGCTCCATGATGTTCGCTTTGCGTTTCTAACTGTGCGTCTCGCTAAGGCCTTAGCGCGTCGAAACTGTATTAAATTGGCTGTCGTCGGCTGTCTGGAAAAAATCTTAAAACGGATATGTCGCTCTTTAATGGCTCGTTTACAATCCGCTGTCCACCACGGGATGGGGATGCGTCGTGGGAGCGAGGACGTCTTAGGGATAAACATATCTGCAGAGTTAGTTATCAAAGCACGCATTTCCTCCTCGTATGCTGTTGCGGTTTTGCCCTCCTCTAGAGCGAAATCGAGGACACAGTCTGAGGCAAAACCTTCCCAGTCCGCCCTACGCAGATTCCATTGCGGTGTTCTCCTACCTGGGTGTGGGATCTCGGACAGCAGCCAAATGGGGTAGTGGTCACTGTTGCACGGATAGGAGTGTGTTCGCCATCTAAAACGGTCCACCAGCGATGGTAAGCAAACGGACAAATCAGGAACAGTATTTGATGAAACAGTTCTGCTGATGTGCTGAGCCCCAATATTTCGGAGAATATCTGCACGGTGACCATGCCACTCTACAGAGCAGCAGTCGCAGGTGACTCACCTATGTTTGGATGATCGAGCATTTTCATTATCCGCACCTCCCGGAACAGCTGAAACGAGAACCGAGCACGATTAGGCAATCCCATTTTCACTGTTTCCGAGGACAACAGACGCGGGTAACACTGCATTTTCCAAGAAATAACAGTCAGCGGTCAAGAAAACAACACAAACAGCATACATTTAGCACGTGATGTAGAACTCACGCATCCCTGGCTACACGCACGCCATACAAGACTCCGACCACACTGCCGTCGTCCGGCAAAATCGCGGCGAAGCCACTGCCAACACGGCGGGACAGCCGAGCCGTGGCCCAGCTGGCCGGCCGCCGCCGCTCCGGCTCCAGAAGTCAATACCCGCTCCAGAGCACACGTCCAGCACCAGCGCCGCCCCTGGCGCCGGCGTAACCGTACACGATAGAATGGGGGGGGGGCGGGGGCTTGACCATCTCAACGTTCATACGAAATAACTGATTTCGTGTCGCATTTGGGAAGGGGGTACAAGTGGATGTAGCCTGAGCAGAAGATGATAACAAGCAGGGCTAATGAGTATCATAATTACTTTTTTAGCGTGGGAGGCGGGAGCTTCCTGTCGGCGGGAGGCTAAAGGAGCACAGGGGCGCAGCCCCCACACTTTCCCGCTGGTGACGTCCAGGACGTAGACCCGAGTTTTGGGGGCCAAAACCAAGTGAGCCTCTCCTCCTGGGGGGGGGGGTTGGGGGGTGGGGTGGGAGCGAATATTTTTTGCTCTACAGACCAAGTGTAAACACCATTTTTCAGTGCTCGACAGACCTAGTATATAAGCTACCTCTCCAAGTGCATGATCGCTCTCCGGGCGGGGGGGGGTGTGGGAGCAAATATTTTTTTGCTCTACAGACCTAGTGTAAACACCTTTTTCAAAAATTTCCTAGCGTTTGGGGGGTCAAACGTTAGTTTGCCCCCCCTCTCCAGCGCTTTGGGGGCATGGCCGGAATGCCCCCCCCTGCGTCCGCCAATGCGTCCAGAGAGCGCGTGAGGAGGGCTGTATTTGGGGCACCTCAGCTGCTGGGGCCATATCGTGAGTGAGTGTTCATGTTGGCTTTAGCAGACGCTGAATCAACGCCAATAATCCGGGGCACATCTCCCATCAGGCAAGACAAATGGCAACAAAGCCCAACCGATGTTTCTAACCTTGGCTGGCAAGTGCACCTTCGGGTCGCCAGCTGTCTTTGTCGGCGATCGGGGTCACAAACGCTGTTCGATTACACTCGCCGCCAGCCGCCATAGAAAAAACCCAGGGTCAGCGGTATTGTATCGGTGCCGTGCTTTATATCAATTCCCAGAGGTCGCCCAATCGATATCTGCGGTGTTGCCCGTGCGAGCCTTAATTGGCAGGAGGGGAGGAGGTGGGGGTCCATCTGGGAGTCAGCACAGCCGGCCATGTCAAGGTGCCACCTAAACACGAGCCTACCCGGAACATGGAGTCTGGCCGGCCGAGCTGTCCAGGTATTCGGATTCGCTGTGGTCTCCCGAGGTCGGCATTGAACATGCAGTGCATCTGGTCAGGACGCAATCCCTTACGGTACATCGGGGAGTGTTACACGCCCCTGCGAGATCAGAGACTGGCGAATACACCGGTGAACGGGGATTGTTTGACAGATGGCAGCTTGTTTGAGATAGCCAGTCTGTTCAACAGCAGCAGCCTGTCAACGGTTCCACACTGATAGCGGTATCCGGCCGAATCCGCCAGGTCACAAGCAAAAGAGCTGAGCCGTGACTGTTCACTGCTGTGTCCAACCCTGTGGGTTGTTGTCGGATGCAGAAGTGATCCCTCTCCTCCCCGTTGTCCTCTTTCACCGCTGGTGTCCCGCATCTCCCCTCCACAATGACATCATCCCTTCGGGATCTTCGCGCGGTGGATAAGAAGAGGCAGCGCTACGTTACCCACGTCACATTAGTTATCCGGGCCGGCAGTGCCACCGGATTGAGAAGTGGCATCTCTTCTCTGCGTCCACCCCGGCTCGGACCGTTTCATTTGTCAGAGTGAGTCGTCGCATACTGGCGTCGACCCCAGCAGAGCAAACGAGCGACTCTGTGCGGTCGGCGTGGGCCGCGGTCCGACACATAATCGCACTTACCACTCAGCGGAAACGAGCGGCGCCGCCGCCGCCGGGTCAGTGTCAATGTCAGTGTCAACTGGGGGGACACGTCCGGCGGGACGTACAGGGGTGGGACTGCGGCCACTGTCAGTGTCAGCTGCAGATACCGTCTAACCTCAACAACACAGCCCAAATTCATGTCGGTCAGAGAAGCACGCTCAGGCGCAGTCGCTAGAGAAGGAGGCTGCATCAATTTCAGAGTCGTCCTCACAGATGCGTAGAGCCGTATCCACCAGGATAAATTACTTAAGGAAGAGTCGACTCTTACCCATAACTCGCAGAAATTTGTGTAAGCAATGAAGCATTTAAAATCATTTGGCTGGAACAGCCATTTGGTACTTCAAGGTCGCAGAAAAACCAAAAAAGGTAAAAGACAAAATCCTTCAAAGGTATGGACAAATTTTCGAACAAAACCTTCTAGGTAATACGCCTATATTTTGGCAACCCCCGTGGCGCAGCTGGCAAAGGCGCCACGCTTGGGTGTGGAAGGCCCCTGGATCAAGGCTGACCTGTGGCAGCCTTTTCCGCGGCCGCCACCTACCTAGGAGATAGCGGTACACTGGGGAGTGCGCGCCGCAGCAGTGGAATCAACGCCGTGCAAGCCGGCGTCCCTGTTTGTGGGCGCACGGGCCTGATCGGCCTTTAAACTGATCCACCGGTCTGGTCTCGCGGCCCTCATGTGAGGGCTCGGCCTGTGCCGGGCGCTGCGGTTTGGGGAGCCTATGGCCCGCCGAGTGCGGTGCCCTGTCCCGTTAGGGTGCCGGCAAATGGAAACTTCCGCTCTGTACATACATAGTGTGAGTGCGCTGTATGAATGAGACTAAGCTACTAACACAAAATGTTCCCAGGAAGGAAAAGCAAAAATATAAAAATACGCCTATTTTTGACACTCTGCACTCTGCAAACATATAAAAGAGAAAATCCAAAAGGCACATAGTCCATATCAACAGGTGCCACGCTTCTAGGGCGTAAATAGATATTAGTGACCAATAGCCTTCCCCTACGGGTATACTAGCCCAGCAGTGCAATATTGCACACTGAGTCACCCAGCCAGTCCTGCAGTCACGTCCTTCAGCTGCAGCGTCACCTTGTGAGCACGTGTCGGCGCTGTGATTTACACAGCAGACCAGCGCCGGCCGCCATGTGCTCTCTGGCCCTGTATGGAAATGTATGCGCTGGTCGGGCAGGCACACGTGCATGCTAAGCACGGGAGCCTGTACCAGAGCTGGCGAGTCAGTCGCTGCTGTGAATATCTGTCCGTCACCCGGAAACTACAGTCGCAGCCGACTGCTCCTCAAGGACCTTGAGCTGGCACAACCGAGCCAGAGGATTGGAGCCCAGGGATAAGGCTGGGAGAGAAGTGCTTTTCAGCTCCTCTCTAGCGCTGCTCGCAATACAAAACAATGAATATCCGTGTGAGACAATTTTCTTTCAAGAGAAAGCGATATTTTTGACAACATATTGTTCCTCTCGAAAACCGTCGAATTCTTTCCGGGAAGATGCTTGCTTCCCTCCCCTCCAGCAAAGCCATGTCTTGCAGAAAGCACTTAAAGTAAGTGTCCCACTTTTAAAATGGTTTGAACTGCGACGATAGCAGTTTTGCAACGCGAGGCAAGAATCCAGTATAGCCATATTTAATCTCACCGAAAGCTCTCTGCATTAAGTTTTCGCATGCTTAAAGTTGAAAATCAAGTAGGCTATTCCACTACTTCAGACATTGAAGAATCATTTTCCTCTAGCAGCGCATGTCAAGAGTTAAATGCTAACAATTGGCACCGCCTTCGCAACGTTACATGCCGCAAGCCACCGCAGGCAGCCAGGTTCGTAATTACACGCGATGCTTAGATCAACCGAAAGTAGTAAGACAAGACGCTATATTTTTGTTTTGAACGATTAGAGGCAGGCCATTTTTTAACATGTTAACTGGGGGCCAATTACCTCTCCAGTCGGCCGAAATACCCCCTCAGCGCCGGGAAATTGGCCCCCCAGTGAAATAGACAGAGGTGGGCGCCGCTACCAATTTCTTTTAAACCGCTACCGCTACGTCCGCTACCTTGGAAACATGAAACCGCTACCGCTTCTCCGCTACTTTTTTTGAAAACACGAAAGCGCTACCCGCTACTCCGCTACTCCGCTACCGCTACTTTTTAGTATAAAGCGCTACCAAAGCGCTACTCCGAAAAATGTCCAGGTCGATCTAAATAAATTCCACAGACAGCCAACTTTTATTTGTATATTGGAGCCAAAGCTCAATCCATGCCCAAAGCATGCACCAACACAATCATTCACACAATCTTCTCTTTTCGTTGGACCTCCGCCAGTGGTTTGACCTCCAGAGGTCACCTCGTGACCTAATATGACCTGAGGTCACAAAAGGTGATAAAGTGACCTTGTTGTATATCAAATGAAAGCCAGGGACAAGACAAACACGATGGTGTTTGTTTCAGCGCTCTAGCTTAATTAGGTCATAAGTTATTATCAAAATACTGTTTTTGATCCCTGGTGACCTTGGGTGACCATGGAAAAGTCAAAGGGCAAATATGACCTCTGAGATCCGTGAAAGGGTGTCGAAAAACGCTGTTCTGAGCAGTCTGAGTATTTTCAATCATTTTTGTGGCTTTTTAGATCATGAGACAGCTTTTCCCCATGCTTTTCCAATGGGAGAGGGTCGCCTCGTGACCTGACCTCAGGTCACGAAACAGAAAAATCCCGGATATGCACGTTGTAGACCCTATAAGGGTCATGAGTTGTAGCAAGTTTCAAATCGATTAACTTAGAAATGTAGCTCTTATAGAGCTTCAAAGTTGAAGTAAGGTGACCTTGGTTGACCTCGCCTGGTGACCTAACCTTGGGCGACCTAGGATAAAAATTTTCAGGGATGGTGGGAAAATGATGAGGTGAGAGATAGAGCCCTCAACCACGGTGCTGCGTTTTGTCGTTTTTCTGCTTTCTCGAAAAAACCTTAGGGGCATCGATGGCCCCGGTGGGGCGAGGGTTAAAACAAGAAAAAAATATACTGAAGCCACGAAGTCAATGGCATTCAGAGGATTTGCGTGATATATATTTACTCTTCCACCTTGTTGGCCTCCATTACAGCCCCTGTAAATTAATTGGCTATGCTACTTTTGAGGACGTTTCTACTCCAAATTCACACATGAATCCCCTCGTTGGCATAGACCTTGTTTTGTGTGCCTAATATTTTGAATTTAGGATACGCTTAAAAAGCTGCGGGTAGTGGTAGCGCTTTTAATTTTCTAGAGTCCGCTACCCACTACTCCGCTACTTTTTTGGTAGAGAAGTCGCTACCGCTACTCTGCTACCATTTGGGGAGTCCGCAAGTTGCGGAGTAGCGGAGTAGCGGACTAAAGTAGCGGACCGCCCACCTCTGGAAATAGACAAGTATTACTTATAACTGAATAAGCGCAAACTCACCTAACGAAAATAAGACAGAACACCACCCCATAATAATAATTGTTTTATTGCTTGTCCCAAATTGGCAATCCACAAAAACTGTGTTCAAAAACTACCATCAGTAGCTGTCCACTCATCGTGCAAAAACGAAACAAAGCAAGTAGTTACGGGAAATCCCGGCTAAGTAAACTCAGGAAAAATTTAACTAACCACAACGCTGGAGATAGCCTACAACCAACCAAACATCGATTACTATCCAACCAGAAGCCCCCACCCCAGCCAGTACCGTGGCATTGCCTGTGTTTTGTTTTTGTACGCCCGTTTTTAAGCGCTCTCTTTTCGGGTGTTTCGGTAAGAATTTCCGTTTTTTCAGCCAACATTGGTCTGCTTCCATCGTCCGGTCTCTGGCAAAGGCCGACCGATTTTAGAGATGACCGGCCCCTGACCAGTCCCCGATGGGCCGGGCTGCTCAGCATCCAGATGGCCAGAACCACCCACGGACCTAACTACTACATTGGTGCAGTAAATAACCAATTTTTTACTTGTAATGCTGTTACATTTGATCCTAAGGAAAGTATTATAATTGCTTCCTTCGCACCACGCCACCTTAAAAAACATCTACTTGACGATTTAATGCAAGAGGCACTCTACTATGCTCATTTTTTAGCTACTTTAGTCTTCTTTACAGCACATTCAAGCTGTTCAGGCTGTAACTTATAATATCCGCCAATAAGCTAAACATCTTTCAAAATTAAAAAAAACAATTAAAAACACCGTAAAGAACACTTGCTAGCAAACTTTGCCCGAATTACCGACCGCACCGAGTGAAATTAAAAAAAGGCATCAGTTGACTGCGCATTTCCGGTGTTACGGCTGATCCATCGGTTAATTTGGAATTATGGCCACTGTTACAATTGCTACGTGTTACATCTGACCCCAGTCTAAGTTGTTACTTAGCTTTTCTCATCGATTCCTTGAATTTGAAAATTGGGAGAGATTATATATTCGGCAGAATCATCAAACTGGCTCCCAAGAAACACTTTCAACAGGGAAAAAGTTGGCGACGCCACACGACCCTGACAGTTGGGGCGTCGATAAATCCCAAAAAAAGTGGTTTTTGCACAACATTCACTGAATGATTTTGACAGCAACAGCCTCACAACATAGTAAGTATGTACATAAAACTTGCCTCGATTTAGATTATAAACCATTTGTGTTTGATACTTAAGGAATTTACTTGCCTTGCGAAACTCATAAAGAGAAATAAGAAATAATTTATTTATTTGACATACATTGCGGCAGCTTCAGGGTTGCCAGGCCAGCCATTTTCTGGCAAAACTTCTCGAATTTAGCCTTTTTGTCGTTTTTGGCCCGGTGATTTTTTCGGTTGGCCCTTTCTTGGAATCTGGCCTTTTGGCCCTTTTTCAGGGCCCTGGGACCCAAGCTATTTTTGTTTGATCATTGCATAAATATGGCTCCTTTTGGCCTTCTCCGCTCTTAAATAAGACGTTTTGACACCAAAAAATGTAGCAGAGCAGCAGAAAAACTGTTATGGCGGTGGGAGGGACGATCCACAAGAGTGACGGCCACCGAAAACCGGACGCGAAGGATGCGATACTAAAGACACCCTTTGGGTGAAAAATTGATGCCAAAGTGCGCCCTCTGAGGCTACACCCTCCCCACACTTACTAAAATCAAACATTCCCCACTGTTCAAGAGCAAGAAATTCACAGGTGAAAAAGCAAAATTATTAAATGTTAGGGGGAGTGGTGCGGCCAAGATAATTGATGGTGCTGAATTAGTTCTAAACAACGATAAAGAGTCGACTTTCTGTGGATTTATGACTACTGTTAGGGGTTGTTTTAGCCCAAATCTGGCTTTTTTGGCATATTTGAATTACTTACTTGGTAATTTCTGTTAAAACAAATTTTGAACCCTTTTTGTTGCTGTTCCTAACTCCGATTTGGCCTTTTGTCGCCGAAAAAACCAGAAGCCCTGAGCAGAATCTATAATTTATGGAATTTGAAAAAAATAGGAAACAAATTTTGTATTACTAAGGCGTCTATTAACACGCCCTACCCCCTCCAAATGAGGCCTCGATTCCCCGAAAAGACTAATATGGCCAGTACAAGAAATGTCTCCCCCACTGATATTTCCTTAAAAATGCCCTGATTAGAGGTGAACACAAAAATTGGTTTCCTGATTTTCAGACCTATTTTGTCCATAATTACTCTCTTTTAGAATTTCGACGAAGTGAACCATTCCCTTTAAACCTTCCCCGAATGGAAGTTTTTGTTCACACAACCCCCTGAACTTTTCAGAGGTGGCGGAAAAATGCAACGTGCAGCACCGCCGTACCTGGTATAGCAGTTTTCTAATCCTTTTGCACATTTATTCTGAACTTCAGTTAAAGGTCATATCAGATCAGGCAGAGTGACCTGTAGTGTCCTAGCATCTGACCCGACGTGAAATTTGAAGCTATCTTGGTTCCTGACATACACGAGGTTTTAGTAAGTACATGACATTTCAGCAATTTTTACCTCTTTTGACCTCTAGTGACCTCAACCGTAAATTGACGAAGCAATGACGGGAGTACCTTCGATTGCATTTTGGTAGTGTTTTCTGTTGCCCGCTCTGCTTATTCCTAACCTTTTCCAGTCAGTATTTGTACTACCCCCCCCCCCACCCTGGCGAAGATGGCTCATGCCTGTCACCCGGCCGAGGGTTTGTAAAAACTGACACAGCCAGCACGAGAACATCCGGGAAACCATCGGCAGAGTCTACATCCCAGAACAGTCCACGTTTCGCCCGGTGCAGCCCGCAGTACGGCCACAATAACCACGATAACGACTGTTCCAACTACTATACTGGTGCTCAGCCCGCTTCCTTCCCGAGTCAGAGTCCTCTCCAACGGCGCCGTCACCCAGCCACGGCGTCACCGCCAGGCAAGGGGCGCCGGGCCCATTCACAGCTCTGGGAAACAGCGGCAGCCAGCCATCTACATTTCTCTATTTATTTCCCAAATGATGACACATTGAAGTCAGAAGTGGCAAAAAAATCAAGGAAGAAAATGCTACTGTTGCCCTTTGCACGCGGATGGAGTTCATTAAACAATCCATAGAGAGCCTTTTTCGGCCAACAGAACCCAAAAAAGTGTCGAAACAGATGTGCACCGCTGGATCTGCCCCCCAACAGACACCAATGTCACCGGCCACGCCGCTGCAGGCAGGGTCGGTGAAGCGCCGCGCAGTATGGAGGGGCGGCCGGGCGGCAGGCGACAATGGGCCGTGCGCAGTTGCAGTACTGCAGAGCCGAGTCCAGCACGGCCACCGAGCACGGCCGGCCGTTCTCAGAAACAACGACGACACCGCTCACCGACCACGGCCGACCGCACGGCAACGGCTCCACGACGAAAGGGCACGTCCGCAAGATCTGCAATCTGTCGCATGGTGTTCTGCATGTGCATGATCTCATATGTGAGTACGTACGTGATCTGTCAAAAGCATGGTGTTCTGCATGCGATCTTATGAGTACGTGATCTGTCAAAAGCATGGTGTTCTGCATGCGATCTCTATGAGTACGTGATCTGTCAAAAGCATGGTGTTCTGCATGCGATCTTATGAGTACGTGATCTTTCAAGAGCACGGTGTTCTGCATGTGCACGATCTCATATGTGAGTACGTACGTGATCTTTCAAGGGCACGGTGTTCAGTATGTGCATGATCTCATATGTGAGTGCGTACGTGATCTGTCAAGAGCACGGTGTTCAGTATGTGCATGATCTCATATGCGAGTACGTACGTGATCTGTCAAAAGCACGGTGTTCAGTATGTGCATGATCTCATATGTGAGTACGTACGTGATCTGTCAAAAGCACGGTGTTCAGTATGTGCATGATCTCATATGTGAGTGCGTACGTGATCTTTCAAGAGCACGGTGTTCTACATGTGCATGATCGCATATGTGAGTACGTACGTGATCTGTCAAGAGCACGGTGTTCAGTATGTGCATGATCTCATATGTGAGTACGTACGTGATCTTTCAAGAGCACGGTGTTCTGCATTTGCATGATGTCATATGTGAGTGCGTACGTGATCTTTCAAGGGCACGGTGTTCTGTATGTGCATGATCTCATATGTGAGTACGTACGTGATCTGTCAAGAGCACGGTATTCTGTTGTGCATGATCTCATATGTGAGTACGTACGTGATCTGTCAAGAGCACGGTGTTTAGTATGTGTATGATCTCATATGTGAGTATCAAGAGGTCAATGTTTGTAGCGGCAGGGACTTAAAGGGAGTGTCCCACTTTTATAATGGGTTCTGAACTGAGATATCACTTTTGTAGAGTGTGTTGAGAAACCACTATTGGCATATTTAATTTCGCCCAAAGCTCTCGGTATAAAATTTCCCCCGGCCTTAAAGTTCAAAGTAAAGAGGCCTATTGGCTTATTTTAAACCCAGAAGGAATACCTTCAATATGGTTGCAGTAATCTGATTGGTCGTAAGCCCTACGTCTCGCCCACACGCCGAAAATACCATGCTAGCGAGTGAACCAGCATGCAACTGCTTGTTCACCGGCATGTTAGGCAAAAAGTTGTCCAGTTCAGGGCGTTATTGGGTAAAAATTAGGCCAATAACTGCAATACACATCATATCCTCCCTCCGCCGTACTTATGCAAACAAGACTTAAATGTTTTTTGTCAAAATCCAACTCTGAAATTGTTTCCTTACGTCAGGCATATGCATAATCTTTCTCCCGCTGAATAAACTCGGCTACCGTAGTGACACCTGACGTGCAGTTTTTGCACCAGAGCTTCTTCTTGTACTGCATGCTATTTTCGCCGTGCGGAAATGCTCTGAATGGAGCTTATAGCGAGTCAATCATCAACGTTGGGGATTTCACCGATTATCAACAGTGTTATTTTGATGATGTCACATATTGTTAGAAGAGGATATATTTCTGTGTTAAGCGCATGAAAGTGGGGAAAAATTTTGTTTCCTGTTTTTCCGACCTCTCTTGTTCTTAAAATGTTCTTTTTAGGATTTTCACAAACTGGTCCACTCCCTTTAATTATTCAATACGAACACTGTGGCAGACCAGCCCAATATTCGCCAATGACAGAAAAGTCCGGGTTACGAACATTTGCCCTGGCACTGAGGGAAGTGCGTTTGAGCCGTTGGCCCCGAAATTGAAGGATGTCCAGGTTCCCAGTGATGATCAGATTGAGTCATACGAACCCCTTCGGCCGCGACGGACTGCCGCCCGCCGCTCTGATCCTTTCCGGCTGACAGTGCGCACGCGAGCACCGATGGTCAATCAGTGTCCTGAAAATCGTGATTTTGCGTGGGCACCTACACCTCCAGCTCAACAACTTTGACATTCTAGAACTTAAACTTTTCAATCACAAACGATATGAAAAGTGCCTTTAGGAGTCTTTAGGAGGCTGCTAGAGGAATAACATTTTTATTTTCCAGTGAAATACTTTCCGCATCATTTTGATTTCCATCAGTGACACACACACGCTTCTTTGCACACTCGTAACAGAAATAGGAGCATAATAATCAACATCTTGGTTGCTTATCGACGCACCAACTGCCAGGGCTACGTGGCCTCGTCAGCTCTCGTCCTATTGGAAGGGTTTCCGAGAACCAGATTGTCCCTTGCTCAGGGAATCCACTGAAACATGAGCACCCCGAACAGTTTTTAGCACAAGGATGTTCTGTTGACTTCCTCCTTCCCTTGAATTTTACAATCACACCCTGTGCAAAAGCAAACTCCGGACACAGCTGCCGTGAAGCTGCCCGCCTGGTGGTAAGCACCCCTGTCATCACAACATGGCCTGTTGACTCCTCTCCAAGGGCGCTTCGTCAGTCGCCGAAAACATCCGTGCAAAAAGAACGCCGCTCCAAGCGCTGGTTATCATCCCCGTCGTAATGTATGGCCCTCTCTCACGGCATCAAGTCATGCCAAAAATCGGTCTCTTCAGCCGCGGGTGTTACCTTTCTCGTTCGGCGGCAGTAGACGCAAGTCGTGAGTGCCAAGCATGGCCTGAGCGGCTCCAGTCGCACTTGGCCTCATTCCTTATATATGTCCACGTATTTGATCTTGCAGAAGGTTCATTGACAGGGCCTTTGAGCTACAACGCCGGACCTTACCCTGGCATTGGCGGAAGCACTGATTAAATAGAGAGTAGTGTCTATTTCTGTAGGCAGCTACACAGCCCGCACGGCTGCTGTGTCACAGACACCATCCCAGCAGCAGGAAAATATCCAACGAAATTAACCACAGCATTCAGCTCCTTGCAAGCCAAACTCAGCGGCTGGTGCCAGGGCGTCGGCCCGGCCGTGTGCCGGACAGGGTCTGGAAATGTCAATGGATGCGGCCGGCGGATCCCATCCGGCGCCCTGGTCCAATATCCGGCACCGAAGCCACAGCCGCCGCCGCTGCGTCCAACGGGAAACCAACGGACGCCCGCCGCCAGGCCTCCAAATGGAGAATCGAACGCTCTTCTGTCATGAGGTTGGCGCTGCGAGAGAAACTGATTGTTTGGTTGCAAGGTAAGTGATCTCAGATGACCCATACGGAAAAAGCGTGCAAAAAAGAAGGAACCCCAACACATCGAAGAAAACAATTAGTTCTAATCTTTCTTACCTATTTTTTATTGATATGGCTTGCTGGCAGGGGAAGAATACCAAGAGCCATAATCGAATTCAGTTGAAAACCAAAACTCATTCAAACACAATGTATTCAAATTGTTTTTATGTTAAAATTTTGTTTCCAAAGACTGAGACAAAATCGCCTGGGAAAACGATAAAAAATCCAATGATATTATATTACCCCACCCTTAAAGGAAAGGTGACAACCTTTATACCAGGATTTGAACAAGATAGCCCAGAGATTGGACATACACTAAAACCCCTTGTTCAGGCTTTTATTCGTCCTAAAGCCTACCATTTACAGACACATTAAATGTTCTCGGAGCGGAATCCGTCCCCATCGGCCCGGCGCCAGCCCCAGTTATCACCCAACAGGTTGTTAGGCTCGTGGCAGGGGGCAGAGAGAGAGAGACGTGAGAAACGCGCCTTCAAAAAGAAGTGCGCTCATCAGACGCTGTTACCCCGTAAATGATTAATTCTGAGAGAGCCGGAATATTAAACCAGGGATCTTTCGGTATGCTCTACGCGACCGATATCTCTGTTCATATCCCATAAAGGTGTCATATTCCCTTTAATAGGAAAAAAGGAACACGTCAACCAGCCAAGTCCCTGAACATGTCGATGTATAACAGTGGTTGACAGATATTAACACTTAAACCAACACAGCAGGCAGATGAACGCGTTTCGACCAAAATTGTCTTCTTCAGTATCTATGGTAGGAGGGATAAGGAACCCGTCATCAAGACATCCAACAGTTTCATCGTTTGGTTTTTTGTGCAAAATTATCGTGCGACAGAACTATAAAGGCACCGTTTTTGAGGATATTCCAATATGCCTTCTTGAATTATTCTATAATGTATACAAGCAAGCTTCGAGACATTCTAGAATTATCAATGTTCTAAGTAAGTCTAGAATGTCTCGAAGCTTGCTTGTATACATTATAGAATAATTCAAGAAGCGATATTGGAATATCCTCAAAAACGGTGCCTTTATAGTTCTGTCGCACGATAATTTTGCACAAAAAACCAAACGATGAAACTGTTGCATGTCTTGATGACGGGTTCCTTATCCCTCCTACCATAGATGCTGAAGAAGACAATTTTTGTCGAAACGCCTTCATCTGCCTGCTGTGTTGGTTTAAGTGTTAATAAATGTCGATGTATTTATCAACTCATTAAAACGGCGTAGTTGACTGGCAGCTATTCCATCGGTAGAGCCCGGCTTCAAGTGGCCAAAGTTGGAGCGGCAGTGTGACACCGCCATCCGTCATAGCTCCGGCCGGCCGGTGCAGCATCGGCACGCCTGCGTGGCCTGACCTTGACCGCTGCCATTTACCGGCAGCGAAAGTTTGGCGTCTGCTGACACACTGGTCTCAAACGACATTCGTCCAACAGAGAGCGGCCGACCGCCCTGCTTTACCGCAGGACTGACACCACGGCCACTCCAGAGCTGGACTGACGCCGCAGTCGCTACAGAGCCGGACTGACGCCGCAGTCGCTACAGAGCTGAACTGACGCCGCAGCCGCTACAGAGCCGGACTGACGCCGCAGTCGCTACAGAGCCGGACTGACGCTGCAGTCACTACAGAGCCGGACTGACGCCGCAGTCACTACAGAGCCGGACTGACGCCGCAGTCGCTCCAGAGCTGAACTGACGCCGCGGTCGCTACAGAGCCGAACTGACGCCGCAGCCGCTACAGAGCCGAACTGACGCCGCAGCCGCTACAGAGCTGGACTGACGCCGCAGCCGCTACAGAGCCGGACTGACGCCGCGGTCGCTACAGAGCTGGACTGACGCCGCAGCCGCTACAGAGCCGGACTGACGCCGCAGTCACTACAGAGCTGGACTGACGCCGCAGCCGCTACAGAGCTGGACTGACGCCGCAGTCGCTACAGAGCTGGACTGACGCCGCAGTCGCTACAGAGCTGAACTGACACTGCGGTCGCTACAGAGCCGGACTGACGCCGCGGTCGCTACAGAGCCGAACTGACGCCGCAGCCGCTACAGAGCCAAACTGACGCCGCAGCCGCTACAGAGCTGGACTGACGCCGCAGCCGCTACAGAGCTGGACTGACGCCGCAGTCGCTCCAGAGCCGGACTGACGCCGAAGTCGCTACAAAGCTGGACTGACGCCGCAGCCGCTACAGAGCTGGACTGACGCCGCAGCCGCTACAGAGCTGGACTGACGCCGCAGTCGCTACAGAGCTGGACTGACGCCGCAGTCGCTACAGAGCTGAACTGACACTGCGGTCGCTACAGAGCCGGACTGACGCCGCGGTCGCTACAGAGCTGGACTGACGCCGCAGCCGCTACAGAGCTGGACTGACACCGCAGTCGCTACAGAGCTGAACTGACACCGCGGTCGCTACAGAGCCGGACTGACGCCGCGGTCGCTACAGAGCCGGACTTACGCCGCGGTCGCTACAGAGCTGGACTGACGCTGCAGCCGCTACAGAGCTGGACTGACGCCGAGGAGGCTCCAGCCCCAGTACTGAGCCGCGTCCGTCTTGGGCCCGGCGTAATCATTTACACCAACACTGCAGTCGTCCAGGGACACTCTACTGGCTGTATAGGTCTCAGAGCTAGGCGAGGGTCTGTAGCGGCCACTGCACCGCTACACGGCTCCAGCCGCAGCCGACCAGCTGACCCCGCGCCCTCAGCCGCGGCGCGGTCAGCCGACCACCGCCGCAGGCACAGGCGCGCGCCGGGTCACTGCCACCACACCAGCGACCCACCCGGCCGACCAACCAGAGCGCGACCTGGTCACGTGACCACTGCCGGCCGGGTATAAAGGCGCGCTGCGTGGTGACAACACCGGGTGCACAGTGCTGCCACCTACACGGAGACGCTAACACTACGCTCTGAGCTCTGCCGACAGGTCTGGTTGTCTGGCGTCCGACGCCCGGCTGCCTATTGCGACTGCTGTTGGCGGCTGCTGGAGTTCCTGTGACCACCTGCTCCGAGCGCTGTTGCTGGTACCAGCCCTGCCTATCGCTGTTTCCACAGCTGACCTGTAAATATTATCTCTATCGGACTAGGTGGTGTTGGTTTCTAGGATTCCGGCCACCTAGTACCCCTTCTCCTCAGTCCCGTCCCGCATCTTTCTCAACTATCATTTCTCTCTTCGGCCTGAAACCCGAGCGGTGGTTAGCCTGGGTGACCTCACTTGTTGAACCTCTGGTTCTTGGGTGAGGGCTTTGACTGGACCTATCGGTCCTTCATTGCCAAAATCCCTAAACGTACGGCCAGTAGACTGTCTTTCACCCTCGCTAATTAGCAGTGAGGTCCCACATATACCCTCCACGGGCTGCGTCTATGCAAAGGTGTCACGGCACCTGCCCATAAAACACTACCTTAAAATAACGTAGGTCCCAGTTAGGACCCTTTCGAGGCTAATAGCCACCTAGGTCCCTGATAGGTCCTGAAGAGGCCCCCCTGCCTCCCCTCCGATTAGTGATAGGTCCTGAAGAGGCCCCCTGCCTCCCCTCCGCTCAGTAACCTTCTAGTGGCTGTAACAGCCCACTGTAATTAGGAAATTTCAACCGATACTCCAGATAGGATAAAATCCCACACCACGCTGTATATAGGTTAACTTCCCATTAGTTAAAGCTCTCTTGCCTAACCTTCCAATTCACCAGCCTTACACAAGAGCCAGTCAGTTAGCGTCTCCTCAAAATTCTCTACTGCACAAGCACTCACCCTCCCTGCCTCATTCTCTGGCTCCGCCGTCATTTAAGCTAGCCGGGCCGCGTGGGGAAAACCGCCCGACGCTCTGACGTCACGCACACGCTCTGACGTCACACACACGCTCTGCCGCCACAGCCTCCAGAACTTTCTCACGCTACGCAGAAAGCGCGCGCAGCCATAAAACTGAAAACTAAACTCGAGCGGTTCTGCACGGTATAACGTAAGTTAATATAGCCAGCCATTCTCATGGATCGCCTTAACAATGCAAACCTGCCAAGCGGAGCTTGGCTGGTTGGTAGTTACGACTCCATCCACCAAAATCTTGCAAAGGAATCTACCTTCAGTCTGGACAAGGCCATCAGCCGAAAGGTGACAGGCAGCTATGAAATTATCCGGCACCAAAAAGATGTCCTTGTTAAAACCAGCAACGCTGCCTCCACTAGCGCCTTGCTTCAAACCACAACTTTCGGATCGAAACCGGTCAGTTTCGCCATTCATAAGTCTCTGAACTTCTACCGGGGCACAGTTCGTGCGCCAGAGGCTTCCCACCTCTCTGAAGACGAAATCGAGCGCAACTTTGATTTTGAGGGCCAAAGTGTGCTCACCATTCAAAGACTCACTCTCCCCAAGCCCACCACCGAAAAAGCCCCTCACCGTAAAGACAATCGCTTCCTGGTCACCTTCGACACAAAGTGCCGAGATGACTGTGGCCGTGTCAAACTGGGCGACTGTGTCTACCCAGTGAAGCCGTTCTACCCCAACCCCATCAGGTGTCAAATCTGTCAAAGGTACGGCCACGTTGAGTCCAGCTGTAAAAACCCCAGCCCCCCGCTGTGGCAAGTGCAGTGCTGCACACCGAACCAAAGACTGCACCTCCCTTAGCCTCCTGTGTGCTGCCTGTGGCGGCGCCCATGGGGCTACCGATCCTAAGTGCCCAGCCTGGCTCCGTGAAAAACATGTAAATATGGTGGCTGAAGACGAAAAGCTCCCCTTCGACCTGGCCCGCAAAAAAGTGCGTGAGAGCGAAAAACGCCACTCCCTAACCCAGGCACGTAGTGGCAAGGCCACCGCGGCAGCCCCCAGCACAGCTGGCCAGGCCACTCCTCAGCTCACCGCCTCCCAAAAGCGTCCCCTTCGCCCCCTGATGGAGCCGCTAGTCATGGTACCCCTTCGGCTGGCCATCCCCCATGTCATGCAAAACACGCACCACAGCACAAACACCTTTTGACGCAAGTGGACTCCCAACACGGGCTGGACGGATCCCCCAGCCAACCAAGCCTGTTCCATTCCGGGTCTTCCGCCCAAAAGTACCGCCGCCCCCCGTCCCTCACATGGCACCAGGAAGACCTGGACCCCAACCGAAGGGCGGCAAAGCAGCCCTCAGCAGGTGCCTAGCTGTACCGAGTTTCCCCCGCTCCCAGCCCCCTCCCACCCAAAAGTCACCGGTGCACCCCCTCCCAGGCGCCGCCTACGGCGGGCGCCGGGACGGAAACACCAGAGTGGCAGCTCCCCCCTTCCAGTAAGACAGCTGCCACTCAAACAGAAAAAGTCAGTGTAGCCACCCAAACCGAAACCTCTCTCACGGACAGCAGCAAAGCTCCTGCCTCTCAAGCACCGACGACCCGCCATTGTGGCTCTCAAACAGATCTGGCATGTCATTACATGCAATCCCAATTTGCCAGTGATTCCGACACGTCAGGTAGCAACAGCGAACCTGATAGTGAGCTGCCCGGGACCGAGTCTTACCCAAATGCTGACAGCATCTCGGTCACAGACTCTGTAGAAAATAGTTATCTCATGTCGGCCTCCCCCACCAGTTCAGTCTCATCCAAATCCCTCAGGCCCGGCAGCCCCCCGGTGCCGAGGAAACTCCGGTACACCCGGCACTCGTCCCCCGTTTCCACTACCAGCGACACGAGTAGCACACATTCCTATCACCTCCGCCCCCGCCCCCGCAAACCCCCCCAGCATCTAAGACATTAAACCACCATGGGTTCAATTCTCCAATGGAACACAAACAGTCTAATTGGGAAATTTCCCTTATTTAAATCAATCTTTGCTGAGAAAAAGCCGGCAGTAGCAGCACTCCAAGAAACCCTCTTTAATGATAATGATAATAACAAATTCAAAATCTCGGGTTACTCTTGGTACCGCCATAATGTAAACGCTACTGTCCGTAAAGGAGGCACTGCCATCCTTATTGAAAATAGCATCCCTCACAGCCAAGTGCCTTTGGTTACACCACTCGACTGTGTCGCTATTAATGTAGAAATTCAGCACGTCAAATTGACGGTGATTTCACTGTACATCTCTCCAAGCGATCCTGACCCGTCGGCTCGGGACATCGCCCAACTTTTGGCACAAATCCCCGGCCCTTTGCTACTACTTGGAGACTTGAACGGTCATCATCCCTCATGGGGCAGCGCCACCACCACTCGCAGAGGCGAAATCATCTATGACGCAATAGACTCTCAAAATCTAGTTATCTTAAATAACGGCGCTCCGACCCACCAAGCAATGCGCGGTGGCCATTCTGACACTGCCATTGACATCTCGTGCTGCTCTCCTAGAATTGCGTCACTGTTCACCTGGGAAGTCGAAGACAACCCAGGAATGAGCGATCACCTCCCAATAAAAATTGGTATTCCCATAGGCTCAATCGACCATGTTACTCTTTTTACACCCTCATGGAATCTAAAACGTGCCGACTGGAACAAGTTTGAGGCAGAGGTCGACCTCACACTTGTCACCGGAGGTGACCCCGACTCGGCAGACATTGACTCGGTACTAAGAGCCATCAGCTCAGCAGCACATTTAACAATACCAAAAAGTCAAGGCCCCCGACAGAAAAAAGGAGCCCCATGGTGGAATGCAGAGACGGCACACGCCAAAGCTCAAATGATTAGAGCCAGGAAAGCCTACGAGAGGAGGGCACACAGCCCTACTCGCAATGCCCTCCGGGCAGCCAAAGCCCACTTCCAAAACACGTGCAAGCGGGTCCAAAAAGATAGTTTCAATGCCTTCGTTTCTAAATTCAACCGCTTCACACCCATTTCTAAAATCTGGAAAACCATTGGAGCTTTCTCTGCGAAACGACCGCCCCGTGGACCCTTCCCTCAACTGACAATCTCCGGCCAAAACATCACGGCACCCAAGGAAGTCATGGACGCATTTGCTGATCATTACAATGGCGTTGCAGCCAACAGTTCCTACAACCAGCGCTCAAAAGACCAGGCCGAATGGTGCAAACGCCGCACATTCTTCAATTCTAGTAATCAGGAGTACTATAACGTACCTTTTACAATGACCGAACTAAATTACTCCATTAGCAAGTGTGGAAACACTGCAGTGGGCCCGGATGAAATTCACTACTCTTTCTTCAGGCACCTCAGCCAGACAGCACTAAAATATCTTCTCTCGGCCATTAACAACATGTTTCTTAGCGACTCTTTCCCCACTATGTGGCGGGAGAGTGTCATCATTCCCATTCCAAAACCTGGCAAAGAAAAAACGGACCCTAAAGGTTATCGCCCCATTTCGCTTACTAGCTGTGCTAGCAAGCTTGTAGAGCGCATGGTCAACGTAAGACTTCACGAAATTCTCGAAAAGAAACTCGATGCTATGCAATCGGGTTTCCGGCGCGGGCGAGCCACCACTGACAATCTGATCAAACTGGTCAGTGACGTCCAAAATGGCTTTTACAAGAAGCAAGTCACAATTGCTGCATTCCTAGATATCAAGTCGGCCTTTGATCGTGTACAAAAAGACGTCCTTTTGTATAAACTTTGTAAACTGGGAGTCCATGGCCACCTTGCTAGATTCATTGACAACTTTCTTAGGGACAGAAAATTCAAAGTGCGCTGCGGCACCACCTTTTCCTATCTGACATCTCAAGACCAGGGCACACCCCAGGGTAGCGTTTTATCTCCGACCCTCTTCCTAGTCATGATCAATGACATTTTTTCCAAAAAGTTACCGCCTGGAGTTAAGTACTCCCTATTTGCAGATGATGTCGCTATTTGGAAATCCACTCCGGTCGACACCAGGCGGCGCAGTCAACCAGAATTCAAAACCGCGACTACCGAATTGCAGGGTAGTCTCGACGACATCCATGCTTGGTGCAATTCAATGGGTCTATCACTCTCGGCCGAAAAGTCATCAGTCGTAGTCTTTGCCAGGCCAGGTGCGAGACACCCTGTTCCTCAGCTCCAAATCTCAGGCAAACCCATTGAATGCGCGAAAAGCTTCAAATTCTTAGGCGTCATCCTTGATACCCGCCTTAGTTTTAACGAGCATATTACCAAAGTCGTCTCTAGCTGTCAAAAACGAGTCAATATCCTCCGCATGCTCGGCGGAACAGAGTACGGCGGGGATCGAAAGACCCTGCTCATGCTCTACAAGTCCTTGATCCGGCCCATACTCGAATATAATTCGTTCGTCTTTGACTCAACGAACAACACTAATAAGCTAAAGCTAGAGCGCATCCAAAACGCAAGTATCCGGGCAGCCACAGGCGCGCTCAGAGAATCCCCCATCACCAGCTTGTTAGTGGACAGTGGGCTGTGCCCTCTCCAAACAAGACGCCACTCCCAGCTTATCTCTTACTATATCAAGGTCCAATCTACCGAAAATCACCCGGCGAAACAATGTTTCGCCCACCCTGGACGTGTATCAAAAACTAATCGGAAAACCTGGCCTCCATTTAAGAATAGAGTAGCTAAGACCCTGGAAACCCTGAACCTTGCGATTCCAGTAGCAACAGGCAAACCCCCACTCTCCCGCTTTTGGACTCGCAAACAGCCCAAAGTCGAGTTTCTTTTCACCACACGCAAAGACAACCTCACCACAGAGGAGATCTCCCAGAAATTCTTAGAGTTCCAGTCTAACAACACTGGCAAAACCTTCATTTTCACCGACGGCTCTAAAATAGGCGAAAAAGTAGGCCTCGGCATCTGGGGGCAAAATATTTGCCTCCAAAAACGACTTCCGGACAACTGCTCAATCTTTACTGCCGAGGCTGTCGCCATTCTAGATACACTAGTCCAGATTAGAACCCTAAATATTAATTCAGCCGTCATCTGTTCAGACTCTAAATCTGTCTTGCAAGCTATCAATAACGTAGTCAACCCCAGCCATCACGTAATAGCAGACATCCAGATGGGTATCGACGATATCCCAGATGTCTCCTTTCTTTGGATCCCAGGCCACTGCAAAATTCTCGGAAATGAAAAAGCCGACGAACAGGCCAAAAAGTCTCTTGAACTCAGAGAGGTCGCACCTCTCAAATGGTCCGGAGACGATAGCAAAGCTCTCCTCCAGAACCATATCCGGAAGTACATCCAAAATGACTGGACCACTAACCACAGCGCCCATTTATTCCATATCAAGCCTAACATCGGCTACTGGCCCAGCTCCAACCAAAACAGTCGTCGGCGTGAGGTCATCCTGACCAGACTCAGAAGCGGACACACCAAATTAAATGCCTATGGGCGTGTAGGTACCTGTGGTACCTGCTCTGCCATGGAAAATCCCTACCATATCCTCATCGACTGTCCCCAGCACGACGCCCATAGGCAGCCCATGCTAGATTATTGCCGCATCAGAAACATCCCAGTAAACCTTTCCACTCTTCTCGGCAATGATCACCCTGAGCTGCTGGACAAGCTCTTTACATTCCTGAAGGCTTCTAGGCTCGAGAGCTTTATCTGAACGTCTATGGTGGCAGGTATGGAAAATGCCTGCATCCGAATAGCACCCCTTATATTAGAAATAACAATTACACTAGAAACGTCCCTCTGACAAATTTAAACAATAGGTGCTTCAAACTAGGTTTTAACTGTCTGGTCCTAAGGTATGGTAGACTCAGAATAACTCCCACCCTAGAAAAAAAAACAAAAAAAACAAAAAACAAAAAATAAAAAACAAAAAAAAACAAAAAAAAACAAAACAAAACCAAAAAAAAGTTCAACTAACCAACTAACCCTACCTAACCATCCGTTCATATTTGCTAACCAACTAACCCTAACTTAAGGACTACTAACTATACTAACCACGTCTAAGACTAACAACTAACCAACTCACACCCCTCCCTAACACTCTATCTGTTCTATTACCCTTCTCTCTTCCTCTATGCGGCGGCTACCCAGCCAGAGAGGGTGCTGTAACCTCACCTCCTGGTTGCAGGATAAAGACCCGCGGCATCACGTCATGGTGCTTGCGGGTATTTCTAATAACCCAAAATTATTCTTTTTCAATGGAGGAACTCGAGTAACGTAAGCAAACGGTTATTCGATAACAAGGAACAAAATTCAAAAAACTAATCTTTACGCTGGCAAGACTCTTCACGTACCCTTTTAAATCCTACCTGTGCCCCAAGCTCGGCATCTCTGCCGTAGCAATCCCCTTCCCTCGCAAGTGTTGCTACACTTCGCGACCCATTCCTTGAAATAAGATTCGTCCCTTTGTTCTGTGACATTAAAGTAAACACCCCTCCCGGAAAATTCTCCCCCACACTTTAGAGGCGGGCAAAGGTGCTTTGCACAGAACGCCTTATAAAAAGCCCTTAACTAACTAACTAACTAACTAACTGACAACACCGGTCAGTTCGCCAGGGCTACTCTCTGGGCTGGTCCACTCCTCCACCGCTGCATTGCGATCACTCGCCAGGGCCACTCCCTGGAGTGTTTCGTTCCCTCCCAACTACACTGACAATACCGTCGTGTCATTGGGTCTGCACTCTTGACTGAGCATATCTCTGCTCAGTGCAAGTCCGATTTCGGTTTGCAGCCGTCGCTGAATTCATTGTCAATTACGGCATCGAACCTGCCGGCGATTTATTCCTCGCCGTCACACGCTCTCCCAATCACTCACGCTCTCACTCACTCTACACGCGTTCATATCGAATGTTACGTATTTCTCTGGGATTTTGTTATTTCCCATTGGAATGGGTATATGTTCCCATTTGTAAATATTGGCACTGTTGTTGTCGGTTATCATTTTTGTCTCTCATCCGCTGTTTGGCAATTGCATCAATAAATTGGACATTATCATCGTCGACTTCTTTCCTTCGATTGGTAGATTGAATAAGGCCTTATGTGGCCAAGTTGAATCCTACAACTGGTGACCCCGACTTTAAATTAGTTCTATGGTCGACTGGTTCTGTCCAGTTTCTTCAGGCTCAATTTCCGGGAAAACCTGCTCCCACAGTTACGCCTATTGTCAACTTGCGTCATTCTGTTTCACACTACCATGGCAGTAAACGAAAACAAGGACGTTTTGCCTCCACCAGCTCAACCCGCCATTCTCGGGCCACCGCCTCCATTTGTGGAGCACAATCCATGTGTATGGATCATACAGCTCGACCTGTATTTTGCACGCGCCCAAATCACACAACAGAGCCTCCGGTTTCAAACAGCGGCTTCACTGCTGCCAGCCCAACATGTCATGGAGTTTATCGACATGATCCGTAGCCCACCTGAGGACTGTTATACTCAGCTATGTCAAGCCATGCAATCTCGCTTAGGGAAGTCTACCGAGGATAAACTCCGGTCCCTGCTGGAAGACCAAGTACTTGGTGACAGAAAGCCTACACAATTCTTGCGGTACTTGCAAGAGTTTACAAAGCCCCACACCTCGGAAGTGGACTCGCCCCTCATAAGGCAGATATTCCTCAAAGCTATGCCAGAGGCTGCCATGCCGTTTCACTTCGTCGCTTCTTGGGGATGGTTAACTTCTACCATCGTTTCGTACCTTCCATCGCAAGTACACTTGCCCCCTCAACGGTCTTTTGAAGAAGACCCAGAAGGGCAAGAAAGACATCCTGGAATGGAACCCCGAGGCCGAGGCCGCATTCACAGCAACAAAAGAGGTCCTCTCCCAGGCCACAACGCTTCAACATCCAGACCCAGATTCGGCGATCGGGCTGTTCACAGACGCCAGTTCAGATGCCATAGGCGCAGTCCTGCAACAGCAGGTCCAGTCAACATGGAAACCCTTGGCCTTTTTCTCTCGCAGGCTCAACTCCGCGCAAGCAGGCTACAGTACCTTCGGACGAGAACTGCTGGCAGTGTACGAGGCTGTTAAGCACTTTCAGCCTTTCCTTGAGGGACGCGAGTTTTCCATCCACACAGACCACAAGCCCCTGGTCCGGGCTCTTATATCATCTACATCGTGTCATGCACCCAGGGAGCAACGACACCTGGATTTCATTCTCCAGTTTACGTCTGACATACACCATGTGCATGGCTCCGATAACCTCGTGGCAGACGCTCTCTCGCGGATCAGCGCTATTCAGCCATCCGAGAACGTCAACCTGGCCGACATGGCCAAGGCCCAGCACAACGACCCAGAGATCCGCAACCTAAGTACCAAAAACAGCAGTCTCAACCCCGTCTCCCGACCATTGCCTGGTCGAATAGATCTCGAGTTGATCTGTGATGAGAAAGACGGAGTACTCAGACCAATCGTACCAGTCCCCATGCGGAAGACGGTGTTCAACACCTTACATTCGATCTCACACCCTGGACGCAAGGCGTCGCTCAACCTCATCTCTGCACGTTTCGTATGGCCAGGGATGCGACGGGATGTCCGGTCCTGGGCACAGCAATGTGTTCAGTGCCAGAGATCTAAGGTTCATCGCCATGTCAAATCTCCTGTCGGTCGTTTTCCTTTGCCTTCCGCTCGTTTCCAAAACGTACACGTCGACATTGTTGGACCACTTCCACCGCATAAGGGCCACCGCTACCTTCTCACGATAGTCGACCGGTATACACGTTGGCCTGAAGCATGTCCCCTTGCATCCATAGAGGCTAGCGAGGTTGCACTTGCGTTCATTTCAACCTGGATCTCCCGTTATGGTGTCCCGAGCAGCATCGTATCGGACCGTGGGAGCCAGTTCACATCTGCACTGTGGAAAACAGTCACAAATCACATCGGAGCGGAATGTGTCCACACCACAGCGTACAACCCAGCCGCCAACGGTCTGGTGGAGCGTTTGCATCGGCAGTTGAAAAGTTCACTCCAAGGATGCCATAACTGGGTAGATCGTGTCCCCATTGCACTGATGGGAATACGCGCGGCACTGAAAGAGGATATTCAATGTTCCTCCGCAGACCTAGTCTTCGGCACGCCACTCAGACTCCCGGGCGAGTATATCGACCCGCCCAAAACAATACCAGATCACTCACAGTTCCTAGCCAGCCTCAGACAGCACTTCATATCCATCCGACCAGCACCGACACGTGTGACTGCCAGCGATGTGTTTGTCTCACCCGATCTGTCCACAGCTTCTCATGTCATGGTTCGTCATGACGGCCATCGTCCTGCTCTGGCCTTCGTCTACGACGGCCCGTTCCAGGTCAAGAAGAGGTCACCTAAGGCGTTCGTCATCTTCCGGAATGGACGCGAAGACACCCTGTCCATCAACCGACTGAAACCGGCTTACATAGAGAACGCCAACGTGCAGCCTCCACCCAAACCTCTCATCGTGATGCATCCCGAGCCAGAGAGTTCGGGTGATCCAGCAAGTGAAGCCCCTGCCACTGGAACAACACCCATGCCATCAACCGGGCCAGTGTGTACATCTCCCAGCCCTGGAGCAGCATCCATGCCATCAACGGTCTCTACAGCTCCCGAGCCACGAGCTACATCAGCCAGCTCCATTCAGAGCCAAGCTCGCGAGAACCTCAACGTTCAACCGGAGTTGGAGGCCTCCAACTACCGCACCCGTTCAGGACGCGTCTCCAAGCCTCCGGTACACTTCGACCTCTAATCTGGGAGGGGGTCCTGTAGCGGCCACTGCACCGCTACACGGCTCCAGCCGCAGCCGACCAGCTGACCCCGCGCCCTCAGCCGCGGCGCGGTCAGCCGACCACCGCCGCAGGCACAGGCGCGCGCCGGGTCACTGCCACCACACCAGCGACCCACCCGGCCGACCAACCAGAGCGCGACCTGGTCACGTGACCACTGCCGGCCGGGTATAAAGGCGCGCTGCGTGGTGACAACACCGGTCAGTTCGCCAGGGCTACTCTCTGGGCTGGTCCACTCCTCCACCGCTGCATTGCGATCACTCGCCAGGGCCACTCCCTGGAGTGTTTCGTTCCCTCCCAACTACACTGACAATACCGTCGTGTCATTGGGTCTGCACTCTTGACTGAGCATATCTCTGCTCAGTGCAAGTCCAATTTCGGTTTGCAGCCGTCGCTGAATTCATTGTCAATTACGGCATCGAACCTGCCGGCGATTTATTCCTCGCCGTCACACGCTCTCCCAATCACTCACGCTCTCACTCACTCTACACGCGTTCATATCGAGTGTTACGTATTTCTCTGGGATTTTGTTATTTCCCATTGGAATGGGTATATGTTCCCATTTGTAAATATTGGCACTGTTGTTGTCGGTTATCATTTTTGTCTCTCATCCGCTGTTTGGCAATTGCATCAATAAATTGGACATTATCATCGTCGACTTCTTTCCTTCGATTGGTAGATTGAATAAGGCCTTATGTGGCCAAGTTGAATCCTACAGGTCACTGGGCGAGAATGAGAGCGGCGGACCGAACTGCACTCTTCTACAACAAAACTGTCCACATAATGCGGCTGCACAGCAGCACAGCGTGCCGCCGTAACAAATCCACGACTGTACAAGACCGCTTTGAGGCAGGTTGTGAGACATGAGTCTTAGGACTGGGCTGTTGGTGATGACTGTTAGGACTGGGCTGATAGTGGTATACGAAGCTACGCTACGTCTGCGACGGCCGGAGTCGGCAGGGAAGCTCACCTTTTGGAGACTGCCAGGGTTCAGCTGTGTCTTGTCTATTATCTTAATCGCCACCTGGAACAGGGAAGAGCCGTTTGTCAGATGCAACCGTCCGAGGCCAACGGTTAGATGGGCCCTAAAGCACCTCCTCAACTAGACATAGAAAACGTTGCTGCTGCAAAACAAAAACAACAGAAAAAAACAACAAACCCAAGCACATCAAACAGAAGAAGCTAAATTAATGTCAAGATTCAGAAGGCCTCGAGCCGTATAAAACATAGTCCTTAATAAAAAACTTAACGGTAACCGGCATATAGACATCAAGGCTGGGGGGTCCGGACGCGCGGTAGACAGCGCGCAGCTGCGCGGGGGCGTAAGTTAGCGCGCAGGGGCTTTTGGAGGGATCCATCGGCGCGCAGCTAAGTTGTGGCGGAAGTAGTGTTGTAACTCGCCGTCTTACGCGCTAACTTTCCGCGTCTTCTCAGCAGCGCGGAAGACAGCGCGGAAGCCTGTATGATTGTTTTAAAGTAACAAAAAGGTATTGGAAATGTCAGTGAATCCAAGTTATTTGGCTTGCGTTCGACAAAACATGTATTTGTGATAATAATAGAGGCCCACAAACTCCCGACATCTCACTGGGAAATCCTCAAAAGAGACACAGGCGAAGAGAAACGTAGATCACTGCAGCTGTGCCAGTGAATCACCAGCCGTAATGCTAACTGCCCTCCAATAAACAATGTTGTTCGCCCCAGGACGTATCTCACGTTTCGTACTACTCACCGTCCCCGAGCGGTCTCGTCGAGGCTGGAACGCCAGCGATCGAGCAGTTCTCCCTGACTGTGAGCGTGAAGGTTCTTAAATATCTGGTGCTGTTTGAAAGGCAGAAAGATAAGGAAAATGGGGCCAAATTCATAGGCGGAATGCAAAAGCGGCACTAAATGCACTCGCCGAGACAGGCTTTTGGAGTCAGCCCGGCTCATCTCTCCCCAGTGCTCCGACTAAACCAATGACAACGTAGTACAACGAGGCAAAAGTGTGTTTCGTGAAGCCTGTGTCCTGCCCAGATAAATTGACTTGAGTTAGGCTTAACATTAAAACGCATTCGGAGTAAGCCAAATCATATGCCTCATGTATTTGGAAATCCCACTGATAAATTGTCGTTTACGGATAAGGTTTTTCCCTTTATCCCATCCGAGCACTTTTATCATCCCTCACCTTCCAGCGCGGGGCCGTGTCTTCCGCTCATCCCCTCCCCCACAGTCGGCCAGGAAATCCGACAGCGTTCAGCAGTCAGCAGGCTGTAACCTATGACGCGAGTTTACTACGGCCAGAAAAGCGCCGTATTCTATGGGAATTTGAGCCTTAACGTCCATTTAACGTCGGAGGTATTCACCGCCGCCTCGGATTGCCCTCCATGCACCGCGCTAATTCCCGCGGGCGCGGAGCTCCGCGCGATTGCTCTCTCCTGAACATCCCTCCAAATCGCTTACGCGCTGACTTCCGCTCAAATCAGCGCGGGCGTAAGGAGAGGGCGGGCGGAAGCTACGCGCAACTGGATCCCCCCAGCCCAAGTCACAGCAAATAAACTAGACTTATATCGCCTTGAAGTGGATCTCTGATTGCATATCAATGTTCGGACAACCATACACTGGCTAATCGCAAGCTTTGAGAGTCTTCGACACGTATCATACGGCGTCATTAGCCATCGCTTGTACAATCAATTCAAAGCATAAACTGTAGTGCGGAAGACATGGCGCCTGTTCGGACAAACGATTTGGTACCAAAACCTTCCGCGTGTTTCAAAATAGGGCCTGGAACAGAGTCATGGTGTTGACAGATTTGCTTAACATTTAAAGCTGAAAAACGTTTCAGAAAGATTTCCTATCCGAAAAGTACTTCCACTTCTACCGTATATTGACCACAATCATCGAGTTGATTATTTTGTCAATTGAAGTGCTGTAGCTCGTGTCTCGCAAAGCCAAAAGAACAAACAATAATCACACAAGAGTTGCAAGAGAGAAATCAAAGAATCACGATCCAAAGATTCTTCTGGCAGTAGATTCCAGTCCCTGATGGTCTTTGGAAGGAATGAGTGCAGACGGTAATCGGTCCTGCACTGCGGCATGACAAACTGCTGGTGGTGCCCTCGTCTTGCCCGCTCAGGGAGCGGTGTTAGCTTTTCTCTTAGCTCATCTGCTTCTACGCTGCCAATGACGATCTTTCGAAGCATTGTTAGGCGTGCCGCCTTCCGTCGCTGCTCAAGCAGTGGCCATTTGAGCTGACTTAGCATGACTGAGACACTAGAGGTGCGTTTGTAGTCCCTCATCACGAACCGCGCAGCTCTGCGTTGAATTGCTTCGATTCTGTTGATATCATTTTGATGATGAGGATCCCACACGGAGCTAGCATATTCCAAGCAAGGGCGCACATATGCTTTGTATGCGGTTTCCTTTACCTTTCGTGAGCTGATTTTCAAATTCCTCCTCAGGAAACCTAATGTCTTGTTAGCTTTTTAACAAACATTCTTGATGTGCAGTTTCCAGGTCAGGTCCTTGCTGAGTGTGACGCCCAGGTACTTGACGTAGCTGACTGTTTCTAGATTGTGCCCATGTAAGACATATTGGTACCGCATTGGTTCTCTGCTGCGGGTGATTGGAAGTGAGGTACATTTCTTCGGATGAAACTGCATATCCCACTTCTCCTCCCAGCGAGCAAGCTTTTCCAAGTCTTTTTGTAGGCTGAACTGGTCTGCAGTGTTGGAAACTACGTTGTAGGCTGCAGTATCATCAGCAAACAACCGCGTGCGTGCTGCTAGGGTGTCCGGAAGGTCATTTATGTACACGAGGAAGAGACAGGGGCCGAGGACACTGCCCTGTGGGACTCCGGATGTGACCGGAATGAACCCGGACTTGCTTCCGTTAACCACCATTGCCCGTCTTCTATCCTTCAGGAAGTCGGATATCCAGTTGTTAATCCTTCCTTTAATGCCATACTGGCTGAGCTTGTGAATAAGTAGGCTATGGTTTACTTTGTCAAACGCCTTAGCAAAATCCATGACCAGGACGTCAGTTTCAAAGCCACTGGCCAGGTTTTCATTTAGCTCTTCCACTAATTCCAAAAGCTGTGTCTCACATGACCTCTTTTTTCGGAATCCGTGCTGGCTGTTATTCATGATGCTGTTAAATTCCAGGTGTGTCATTATTGTACTGGTCAGAAAGCGCTCCATTACCTTGCAGCACACACTGGTGAGGGAAACTGGGCGGTAGTTGGCTGGGTCGTGTGTCTGCCCTTTCTTAAACACTGGTGTCACAAGGGCGTCCTTCCAGTCTATCGGGACTAGACCGGAGTCAAGCAATGTTTGGTAAATCATCGTGAGTATAGGGGCCGCTTCATGTGCGAGTTCTTTCAAGACACGGGTGCTCAGGCCACCAGGCTCGGCTGCTTTCCTTGGGTTCAGGTTGGACAGAAGTTTTCTAACTCCGTGCTCGGTTATAATCACTCCATCAACAACTGGGAAGGTGTTCGGAGGCATGCCGCACTTGCGTTGAAATTCCTCGTAGCTGTAAGTTTTGCCCTCACCAAAAACAGATTTGAATTGTCTGTTGAGTACCTCCGCCTGTTGTTCCGGGTTTGATACTAAGCGTTCACCGTCTTTCAGTGGTGCAACTCCGATGTTCGATGACTTCATATGCTTAATATAAGTCCAAAATCTTTTGTCTTTGGTCGATTGTGCCGACTCATCACATTCAAAAATAGAGTTGAGATACTGCCAATAAGCTCGCCTCAGCTTCCGCTGAACTTCTCTTCGAAGCTGCTGATACTGCTTTTTGAGCTCTTCAGTTCCCCCCTTTTTCGCATCTTTTGAAAAGCCGGTTTTTCCTGTTTATTAGCTGGCGAAGTTCTCTGGGTATCCAAGGCTTGTTCTCTTTAGAGCGCGTCTTCTTATGTGGTATAAACCTGGATATGGCATCTGAGATGGTGTCCTTAAACATGTTCCACAGCTCATCAGCAGTGGCCGTGCGGTTCAACGGACCCCTCTTGCCCCTGCCAATTTGCCTTATTGTACAATGGAACAAGTCTGGGTGTCTGTTTGTGTTCCTGTGCGTAAAGGCTAAATTCACAGTACACAGCGTCGTGATCAGAGAGACCTGGAATTAGCTCAGCTCTTGGGACAAGATGAGGACTGTTGGTTATCACCAGATCTAGTGTGTTGTTTGCACGTGTTGGAGAGGTGACCAGCTGCTCTAAACCATGATCACAAAGGATGTCGACAAAATCGTTGTGTAGTCTTGGTCACAACGAGTCTTGGTCACAACGATTTTGTAGATAAAAGTAGGTAAAAGGGATAGCCAATAAAATTAGTAATACGCCTTTCTCTCAAATATTAAAATATTATTCAGTTATTCATCTAGAAGAAACCGATGAGCAACAGGTGATCGTGTATGGCACCAAATTACTGCTTAACTCGTTTTGTCATACCGCTTAACAACATCAAAATACAGAACATTCCACACCATTCCACGTGCCTAAATCGTTCGCTGTCATACCAGTTTACATGGAATTTATAAAGTGTAGGAGCATCTTAAAAGGGTCAGACTAAGTCTCCGCATGAACAAATGTGTTATTCTTTGTTGCAATTCTGCAACAACAAAAACACGCTTCACGATCTGGACTCAGGCAAATTGAGCATGAAACAAAGAATGTATTGCTACTCCGGCATTAGACCTAAGACATGTAGAGGAAAACACCTTAGTAGATGGGCGCAGTCAATACATTCTGCCAGAATTTTTTAAGAGGACGAATACAGCGTCGCATTGGACTCATCTATTTGCCAGGCTCGGGACCTTGAAGCGAGATAGAAGATTAGAATAAGACAGATATCCTGAGAGGAGCGTGCGTGATAGACTAGCCAAATGAGAAATATAGTTTGAATTTCATCTGCTCGCTCTCGTTGCGTTTTTTGGGGGCAACGCTACAAATAACATTTTTAAGGGCCCAAATGTTTCCAAAGTAAGCAGCAGGAATCCGTTCAAGTTTAACGCAACCCAAAACTATGCCTGTCATACAACAACTAATTAGTAAGCCAGTCATCCCGTTAGCCTTTGTAACATAACTTCGCCTTTTTAACGGTGAAATATCTGTGATCAAAAACGTTAATTTTGAGTCGAGCAACACACAAAGATTCCTTGTCATTTTTCAAGAGACGTATTCTAAATTCTTTAAATGGCTGTCGTATTAAGGTCCTAGCGAAATGTCTGTATTTTGTAGCGGTGAGCTGAAATTTCTATTCTTCTCGTCCATTGCAAAGAGTGTTGCGTTCTTCCTGAGGTAGTTTCGAATCTTCTGGGGAAGATATTGCATTCAAAAGGTCGGCGTCGTCTGCAAATACGAAACATTTCTGGGCAAAATCTTTACAAATAGAGCAAACAGAAGAGGAGGGAGCAAACAGAAGAGGAGAGAGCAAACTTCCCTGCGGAGTGCCAGAGCGGGCAGGTATTCAGGACATGTCCATTTACAATAACGCCTTGCTTTCGATTTGACAATGAAGATGCGAGCCAATTTAGCGCATTTCCAGAAAGATTGTAAAAACTTTGTAGCTTGTAAATTAACAAATTACAATTGACACTCTTGAACACCGCAAAGCAGGTCTGTCGATATGACATCTGCTTGGTGTCTCGAAGAAACTGGGTTCCTCGCTATTTTGAAAAAGCAGGCTCGACAGTTTCCACATGAACTGTGGGGTAGGTATCGATGATGCAGCTCCCTCCAACAGCAAGCGCAGATCACCGGTTGTGACGTCACACTTCGTAGCATATAACATGGGAAAATCAAATGATTCAATATTCCGATGTTTTGCAAAAAAGGTCTATAATCGAAGATGAAATGCTTATTCATTGTATTTGGGATAAACTTGATTGCCGTGCATTGTCACAACTTCGTAAGCGGGCAGTGCCATTAGCAGCGTTTAACACACGGCCCAAGGGTGAAGGAATTCCTCCACGCCCATGTGACGTCACCCGGGCGTGGAGGAATCCCTCTTGAACGTACCTTTAAGTAAAGGTATCTTGTCGATGATGTTTCTAGGTCGTATCCGGGTGCACAATGCACACTGGTACATTGTGATGTGAACACACCTTTTCAAAGTGGTGTTACAAATAAGGAGAAGCAAAACTGCGCAAAACTGTGGACTTTTATATTTCTAACATAGACAGGATGTTGGCCTCTGTCCGTCTGCTCAGCAAAATGTTCTTGCCTCCTGATTTTAAGAAGATAATACATCATGAGACCACAAGTTGTGGGAAACATTTCTGAGTAATACGAGCCTTGAAACTGTCAGGCCTTGCATAAATGTCACATGCCTTGTGCATAAATGTCACATGCCTTGTGCATAAATGTCACATGCTTTGTGCATAGATGTCACATGCCTTGTGCATAAATGTCAGGGACGGCGATGCCAAATCGTGGTCATCGGCAAGAGGGCACTGGATCGACGACAGGAAAAGTAAACTTGCCAAAATTGTGGTCAAGGGAGATCACATGAAATTCGAAAGTTTGGCAGCAAATTAGCTCGCCCGAAGTCCCCGCTAACATCTACCTTCGCTCCTTATCTCTCCTCCCCACCTCCCCTCGACTATATATTATGTGATTATACCAGCCGAAAATAGTAATCACCACATAATATTATATAACAAGTTTAGAATGAGGCATAACAAATATAGCAGATTATAATATCACAAACTGCAAATACGCCCATTCCAAATAAGCTATGGGGAAGGTTTTGCTGTATATTTCATGGGATAGCAGAAATCCGATTGCAGCAGCTATGAAAGGCGAGCGACAGACGAAGCCACGCATTCATTCATTCACGCATTATAAACAATTCCACTCAATTGAAGTGGCTTTTACAGTGCTGTGGTGAATATGATACGATTTAAAAAAAATCATGGCAGGAGACGATCAGGATGAGAAAAAGTGAGGATGAAGGTGGGATTCTACCTGGACGGGTCGCTGCTGCCACAGACGCATGCGCTCACAGTCCCCAGACAGAGTAGCCAATTCGTCTATCCAGGAGCCACTCGTCCGGGAGCCACTCGTCCGGGAGCCACTCGTCCGGGAGCCACTTGTCCGGGAGCCATGCTTTCCGAAATCTATGTTGATGGTCGAGTCGTCACTACGTCAGGTGACGTTAAGATTGATTATCGGCGGCTGAAATGAGCCGACTCGGGCCAGAAGTCATCGGTAATATTTTGATTCATGATGAAGGATCTTGGCCTGGTCGAGTTTAGGGCTCCAGTTTTGGTCTACACAAAAGACTGATGCCTTGGATTCGGATAGGACCAAACTTCAACATCTATCAAAAGCCGTTAGTGAAGATGGCTTCTAATCGAAGTTTTCCAGTCTCGTCAGAAAACAACAAGACGATGACACCGGAAAACTTATAATCTAATAGTTTTTTCCGGTCTCGTCAGAGATCGTACTCACTCCTCTCTCTACGTCACGCCCAGTGTCTGCACTCCAGACATCTGGCTCACCATTCACCAAGCAGGAGCACTGGACGCAGAAGGTAATGCTTCTGGTTTCTTATCTAGGCGGGTTCTGTTTCGCCCTGCTGCAGAGCACAGAGGCCGGGTTGTGGTCTGGCTTGGCAGTCAGCTGAATTCCGATATTAGTTGCCATAGGCGGATCCAAGGGGAGCATTGGGAGGCAATCCCCCTCAGTACCCCCTGAAATGGTCATGGCGCCCTCTGAAATGTCGCTCTCCCCAGGATGAGAGTATCAGCTCCTCCCGCGAAAGTATTTCACGCCCACCTGAAAGGTTTCGCCAGAGTGGTGCCCCCTGGTTCAGATGGCATCCTCGCACGGTGTTTTGCCCCACCCCCAGCGGAAATCTGGGACCCGCCTACGCCGGCTGCTCGTGTCAGCTGGTTGTAAAATGAGCCAGTAAACAGAAACGAGGGGCGGCTGGGCTGCAGATTGCCGCTGTTGCCTATTGAGACTGGGAACACCCGTCGCGCCTGTGGCGACAAACTTCCTATGGCACTGGCGATGGTGGTGTTGACTTCAATCCTTGGATGGCCTTTCTGTAGATACTTATTGAGGATGGACTTAAATTCCTTTTCTCGGCCTTCGATGATGCTGCAGTAACCGTAAGCTCTTACTGTGTCTGATCACACTGCTGCTGTCACACAGCGCGACTCAGATTAAGACGTGAACGGTGCAACTTGGTTGGCAGCGCACGTCTCACGGTAGACTTTGGTGTGTAAGTTGTTATCTGTTGTGGTTGTTATCTGTTGTTGTTATCTGTTGTTGTTGTTCTATTGTTGTTGTTCTCTGTTTGTTGTTGTTACCTGCTGTTGTTCTGTTGTTGTTGTTATCTGTTGTTGTTATCTGTTGCTGTTGTTCTGTTGTTGTTGTTACCTGTTGTTGTTGTTATCTGTTGTTGTTGTTCTGTTGTTGTTGTTCTGTTGTTGTTGTTCTGTTGTTGTTGTTCTGTTGTTGTTGTTATCTGTTGTTGTTATCTGTTGTTGTTCTATTGTTGTTGGTCTCTGTTGTTGTTGTTATCTGTTGTTGTTATCTGTTGCTGTTGTTCTGTTGTTGTTGTTATCTGTTGTTGTTCTGTTGTTGTTGTTATCTGTTGTTGTTATCTGTTGTTGTTATCTGTTGTTGTTGTTCTATTGTTGTTGTTCTCTGTTGTTGTTTTTTTCTGTTGCTGTTGTTCTGTTGTTGTTGTTCTGTTGTTGTTGTTACCTGTTGTTGTTGTTATCTGTTGTTGTTGTTATCTGTTGTTGTTGTTCTGTTGTTGTTGTTCTGTTGTTGTTGTTCTGTTGTTGTTATTCTGTTGTTGTTGTTCTGTTGTTGTTGTTCTGTTGTTATTATCTGTTGTTGTTATTTTTCTGTTGTTGTTGTTCTGTTGTTGTTATCTGTTGTTGTTATTATTCTGCTGTTGTTCTGTTGTTGTTATATGTTATTGTTGTTCTGTTGTTATTATTCTGCTGTTGTTCTGTTGTTGTTATATGTTGTTGTTGTTCTGTTGTTGTTATCTGTTGTTGTTATCTGTTGTTGTTATCTGTTGTTGTTACTGTTGTTGTTTCTGTTGTTGTTTTTTTGTTATCTGTTGTTGTTGTTCTCTGTTGTTGTTTTTTTCTGTTGCTGTTGTTCTGTTGTTGTTGTTCTGTTGTTGTTGTTCTGTTGTTGTTGTTCTCTGTTGTTTTTTCTGTTGCTGTTGTTCTGTTGTTGTTCTGTTGTTGTTGTTCTGTTGTTGTTACCTGTTGTTGTTGTTATCTGTTGTTGTTGTTGTGTTGTTGTTATTCTGTTGTTGTTGTTCTGTTGTTGTTCTGTTGTTATTATCTGTTGTTGTTATTTTTCTGTTGTTGTTGTTCTGTTGTTGTTATCTGTTGTTGTTATTATTCTGCTGTTGTTCTGTTGTTGTTATATGTTGTTGTTATATGTTGTTGTTGTTCTGTTGTTGTTACCTGTTGTTATTATTCTGCTGTTGTTCTGTCGTTGTTATATGTTGTTGTTATCTGTTGTTGTTATCTGTTGTTGTTATCTGTTGTTGTTCTGTTGTTGTTCTGTTGTTGTTATCTGTTGTTGTTATCTGTTGTTGTTGTTGTTCTGTTGTTGTTGTTCTGTTGTTGTTATCTGTTGTTGTTCTGTTGTTGTTGTTCTGTTGTTGTTATCTGTTGTTGTTATCTGTTGTTGTTCTGTTGTTGTTGTTCTGTTGTTGTTATCTGTTGTTGTTATCTGTTGTTGTTGTTCTGTTGTTGTTGTTCTGTTGTTGTTGTTCTGTTGTTGTTATCTGTTGTTGTTGTTCTGTTGTTGTTCTGTTGTTGTGATGTATACGTCTAGAAGCGCGAGTTTTGCATCTGTTCCTTCTTTCCACCTTGCCCCAATGTTGCTGTCCTTGTTGTTCAGGCTTTTGACCCCAAGAGCGCAGGACCGCGTCGCTTCCCTCATGCAACACAAGACATCGGCGTAACGACAGACGATGAACACTACCACCAAGGCTGCGACCCGTGGATGCAGGTCTTCTTCCAACATGCCCATGTATATGTCTGCTACATACGGGAGTAACTTTTGTCCATGACCAGGCCCCTGGTCTGCCTACGCCAGCTCTGTGTGCTATGGTTTTGAACTACTGCATGACAGTTGTTGATTTTTTACATCTACGGCTAATTCCAAGGCAGTTAGTTGGTTGGAAGCCGTCAGCGTTATAAACAACATTTTCCGTAGACCCGACGACCGCGCTAGGTAGAACATCTCTCTTTGCACTCTTGGAATGTAGATTTCCTCTCCCCTACAGTTCAGAAAAATAGGATTTCGTTTTTGTTGGTTTTCCACACCCTGATAGAGGATTTCTTGTCAAACTCGTAGTTTGCACGGGGGAGCCTCCATTTCTCATCGCACGAATTGTTGCTCAGATCTAGGCTGACGCTAAGGGCCACGTCACAGCCGCCGTAGGCTGAGGCTGAGGGACACGTGACACAGTGGGAAGGCTGAGGCTGAGGGACACGTGACACAGAGCGAAGGCTGAGGCTGAGGGACACGTGACACAGGGCGAAGGCTGAGGCTGAGGGACACGTGACACAGAGCGAAGGCTGAGGCTGAGGGACACGTGACACAGAGCGAAGGCTGAGGCTGAGGGACACGTGACACAGAGCGAAGGCTGAGGCTGAGGGACACGTGACACAGAGCGAAGGCTGAGGCTGAGGGACACGTGACACAGAGCGAAGGCTGAGGCTGAGGGACACGTGACACAGAGCGAAGGCTGAGGCTGAGGGACACGTGACACAGAGCGAAGGCTGAGGCTGAGGGACACGTGACACAGAGCGAAGGCTGAGGCTGAGGGACACGTGACACAGAGCGAAGGCTGAGGCTGAGGGACACGTGACACAGAGCGAAAGCTGAGGCTGATGGCACGTGACACAGTGGGAAGGCTGAGGCTGAGAAGTGCTTGGGACAGTGGGGTTAAAGGGAATAGACCATTTTATAGAAATTCTACAAAGAACACTTTATGTACAAAATAGGTCTGAAAATCAGGAAAACACATCTTGTTTCCACCTCCATTCGCTAAAAAACAAAGGTATTGCCTCTTGTCTTACTACGCTAGGTTTACCAAAGCATCGCGTTTAATCACGAAGCTGGAAACTTGCGAGCGCTTGCGACATGAAGATTGCGTGGCCATCAGGGTTGGCATTTTTGCCAGTTGAGAGGGGTTTCTGCCGCCAGCCGGTTTTTACCGGTTTAAACCGGCAAAAGTGGCAGAAAGTGGCAAAAACTCGGGGAGGCCAAATTTGTCATTATTTATTGAAATGAACTTTAAGCGTTTTCCAATAGTTGTTACCAACATCATGCTGATAATTACATTGTATTTCCGGTATTCTGATCATCTTATTTAGCATTATATATTTTCTAGTCTTAGTCTTAAGCCTTAGTGCAGCAAACGAGGAACGGGAGACTGGGGACAGGGAGGGGGAGGTTGGCGTCACTGGTGCCGGCGAGGAGGAGGCTGGCGTCACTGGTGCCGGCGAGGAGGAGGCTGATGTCACTGGTGAAACTTTAAATAAGAAATAGATTAAAAAAACGCAGATAGGATGGCATGCTATCCACATTTTAATCAGTTCATCTGTTAATCATTGATAATATTATCAGCTGAATCACACAGGGGCTAATTCTGATGTCTGGTGGAAGTGATGAAATAAGACGGTTTTCCGGACTAGGAAGTCAAGCCGCTCGAGCTCAGTAAGAATCCAGCCCATGCGTTGGGGTCTCACAAGCAGTTCTCCATCGGAGGCACGGCAAGCGCCTTTTAGGTGGACGACATATTACTGCGAAGACCGTCATTATTTTACGTGTCGTATTTGGTGACAATTTTGAGTCTTCTTCAACGCCGAACAGTGGCGAACATTAGAAAGGGCACAAGCTGGGGATTCCCAAGCCCCTCCGAGTGACAGGTGTACTGGATCTTTTATGGCGAAGGACATTATTTCAGCTTGAATGCATGGAAACTGCACTATTAGCAGTACTTTTGAGCTTCTGTAAGCTATACTTATCAAGTGAAGATCAGCATTGACTAACCTGTTCTGGTTAAAACATTCAACTTCTTCAAACATGCTGTCTTCTCAAGCTACTTCGTCTCTTCTGATCATAAGCTCTCAAACCAAGTGGCTTGTACCCCCAGTGGTCGTTTATACCATACATTTATCTCTTGGCAGGCGCACACTCAGGATTTTCGTTTGGGGGCGGCAGGCTGATGGGGGGCGGCATGTCGCGCAGGATTTCTTTCCCTGCTGATGAGGCGGCAGTTTCGGAACGGGCGGCTTGAATCACATATTGGGCGAATGCTTCAACGCAGGGGCAGCACGCTAGGGGCAGGGACGGCAAGGTGAGAGTAGAACTGGTACTAAAAGCCAGATCAGGCTCATTTCTGCCCTCCATGGGTGCCTGCGTTTGCCTCTCCCCCTTGGGTGGGCTACTGTCTCTTCGAATACAATATCTGAAATAAATTATATAAAATAAGATAAAGTTGAATCGACCAAACTGTTATTCAATAATGTGCATATGATGTCTTGGGATTAGAGAACAAATCTTTATATTGACATAACTACATTTCTGATGTGGTATTTCACTTGTGGCGTCATCTAACATGTATGTACCGGTTCCTAACTAACAATACAAGCAATGACAGTTCATCCATTGTAAAAACCCTTCATATCAGAAAGGTGAGGTCACTTGGGGGTCCAGGCGGTCCGTTTGGGGGCGGGGCAAACTGATCGGCAAAAAAACTGATCACATGAGGCCGGGTGGCCTAGTGGCTTCGTTGCCAGTCTTCGGATCGACTAGCATGGATTAACGTGGGTTCAATCCCCACGGCGGGAAACCGCCTTCCGTGTCCGATCTGACCCGGTGGAGAGGATCCTTTAACACCCATGCCAATACTCCCTGTAATTGGGCAAGTGTGCCTGTTGGGAGCGGCCCCAAATAAATAAATAAAAAAGCCGATGAACAAAAAATGTCATATAGCCTAAATGAAAGCTGACTTCGGTTTGAACAGATTATTGAAGTTTTGCAATAAAATGAAAGAAGAGAGTGCTGAAGCCTCCCAATACACATTAATATCCGTTTTCACCCCAGAAGATGCCCTTACATTAATATCCAACGCGAATATCAGTTAATATTTAGTATTTCATAGTTTTTGCCACTTTTTGCCACCGGCTTTATGCCAGCCGGTTTAAACCGGTTTAACCAGTGGTTTAAACCACTTTCTGCCGACTGCTGCCAACCCTGGTGGCCATGTCATTTATTAACATTTATCACGTGACATGCGCTACCAGATGATAAGGGATTCTTCCATCGTTTGAAATAAGGCAGCAAGCCACCCTAAGTTGAAATTTAAAGCTTGAGGAAATTATATACAGAGATCTTTGGGCGAAATTAAATATGTCAATAGTAGTTTCTCGGCAAGCTCTACAAAACTGCTTTCTGAAATCAAAACAAAACTATGAAGGTGGGACACTAGTGAACTCAGAATTCTCGACCAGATCAACGGAAAACAGCTAGCCCTTGTCATTTCTGCTCTGGTGACGCCCGAAATATACACACACCATTATTTTGAACGAAATCTGAGAGGGCTCAACCAAAATGACCAGACTAAAGGCCTATTCAAAGTTGGCAAAATTTTCCCACCGAACCTGCCTATATATTTTGTCGTCAAGCTCCTCACGTGCTTTTGTACATTCGGTTAGCAAAAACTTGGCAAATTCCGCCAGGCGTGATTGGGCCTCACCCTCAAGACCTCAACAATAACACAAAACCTATTGGCATATTTCGTACAAAGAGCATAGGCCATGAATATTGCGCACGGGTCTTGATCGAGATTTACTCGAATACCAGCACCCGAAAAGAGCAGCATCAAAGAGGACCCGTCGGTCTCCGGAGCCCGCTATACACACTGTGTCCAGCCTGGGACCGGCAATCAGCCGGGGAACACAATTATCCGGCCGGGGCCAGACGCCACGGCGCAAAAGCGCCTCCCTAAGTGGACACGGATCTGGCGCCAGCTCTCCATCCGGCCAATCAACGCCACCGGCGCCGCTATCCGGCCAATCAAAAAACTGGCCGCGGCTTTACATCCAATCAGAGACGCCCAAATAGCTATCCAGCCAATCACGCGAGAGAAGACATACTTCTTTTGTGGATAAAGAGAGGAGCGGAGGACGAGGGAGCCAGCAGGTCTTTGTAGCACCCTGAAGACGGGATATGTTTAACCCTATTTCCGGCAGGGGGGCTAATATTGCCCCCCTCAGGTTTTTCAAGAATATCTCCGAAACGGCTTGCGATAGAACTTTGAAACTTCCTGACTTTTCCTAAAACTAGTACAGGCAGGTTTTCTGAAATTGTCAATATTATATATTTACCAGGGGCGGAGCTATGGCTGGGTTTTTGGGGAGGTTCTATCCACAAACCAAGTATTATCGTATGCGATGGGTTCTTTGTAAAAGGAAGCCGTCTCTGCTGATCCTGATACCAGTTATATGGTTTTATTATATCATTTTTATGTGAGATGATAGTGCATTCACAATTGTCACTATTTGTATTCATCAGGGGCGGTTACAGCAGTTCAAAATGGGGGGAATGTTATCAAGAAGGACTAAACGTTAGTAAGTGAGAAGACTGCTTACAGCCGTGCCAGGGCGAATACAATTGGGTATATGAAAATTCAAAATAGTTATAACCAAATTTTAGATTACCAGAGGCGTGTCCAGTCACTACACATTTTCAAAATGCATATTCCCAGCCAGTATCACCGCCGCGACTCAATATCGTTGTATATTAAAAATGTGTTTCCAATCACCCCCACCCGCCCCCCCCACGACGAGAGTCCTTGATCCGCCTATGTCACCCCCTTTCCCAGAGCTGCCATGGGAGGGTAAAAATTATCAGAAATAAATTTCAACTAGTCGAGGGACTAATATACTCATGCATACCACTCGCATATTTTTGGTATGTATTTTACCCCACTGTTTTACCTTACTGCATCCGCCCCTGATGAGTTTTTCACTTTTTTTCATTTATTTATGTGTCAAAGATGCCAAGCAGTATATCACGGCTTCTAATCCGCGTAACAAAAACTTTTTAGGTTGTATATATTTCCCCTCATAGTCCTGGTCCTGGAACTGCCATTGAATTTCGAATTTTTGCGTAACTCGAGTATATGACAATTTTGGGTCAATTATTTGTAAATCTGAACTAGTTTTGTGAAAATCGTACAACAGAGACAAGGGTTATGGAAAATCTAAAAAATACACAAAAATTGTATATTTTGCACGACCTTCTCCTTAAAAATCAAAATTTTGAAATTTTCTTTTTTCAAAATAAAGTTTAGCGTCAGGGGACTTGGAATTTTCAAAATCGGCCGGTTAGATTACGAGATCTTAGGGGGGCCGATATTGCCCCCCTGCCGGAAATAGGGGTAGCCGGGAGCCTGACGGAAATAGGGTTAATAGGCACGCGTTGAAGTCCACAGGTCGAGGAGAGATTTCCAGTTGTCAACTGGGGGGATATTGAGGACAGGAAGCTTACTCCTCACTGATGGAACACAGGGGATTGCAGAAACGAGTCATCGCAACGCGAACTTCCTGCAAATATCCACCTGATGAAACACACGAAAACTTTTGGGAAAAAACTACAGAGGGAATTACCGAAAATGAATACTCTTACAACCATTTCGGATTTCTAGCCATAAACCCGATATCATCTCATCGTTAGGGTTTTAGGGCGCTCACAACTGCTCCATCATTTCGCAGCACTCTCTTATCATCATTCAAAGTATTTTAGGCCGCGTCGAATGCAATGCGCGTTTACAACTATGCAATAATATTTGACCAGTTAATGTAAAAGGACCAAAATGAAAAGTAAAACTAGCCAAGCAATACATTGTGCACCCCCAATGTTTTGATCGGTGCTACGTTTTTGAACGGCGCAATCGAGCCGGACGAGGGCCGGGTAGTGCCCATCAGAGTTGTGCGTTTCAGAATTTTCTTGAGTCGACTCAACTCAACTCATGTGCTGAGAGTGGTCGACTCAACTCTGGCTCAACTCATTGTCAAGAGTTCAGTGAGCCGACTCAACTCTGACTCAATGCTAAATCACCCCGACTCAACTCCGACTCAACTCACAGCTCAACTCAACTCAAACTTCGACTCAGTTTCAAAATATATAAATAAATTATAAATAATAACAAATTAATAAGCCACTAAAAGACAAGCTGTACAGAAAGTCTTACAGGAAAATTAAGATTAATGTATGGTAGAAAAAATTAACTGAAACATTAAAAATTAATTATAGCCAGGAGCCATGGATATCTTTTTTATTCTTCCAGACTGCCACTGCCAGGTAAAGCTGCCACACCAGGTTGCAATGATTTCTGAAAGAAGCCTTGCATGTTTAACCAGGTGCATGGAATGGAAAGGAACTTAAATGGGTTAAGGTTACAACCAAATAGGGAAATAATTGCACCTCCATACTATCAGAAAAAGTTCCAAGCTAAAAACATGATCTAAACTGTATTTTCAGGAATGATAAGAGCAATGCTTTTTGTTTCTGTTAAAGAACGATGCTAGATAATTATACTAAATGAAACATTCCTACGCTATGAGCTGAACCAAAATCTAAGCTATAATTACTAGAGTACCTAGCTGCAATTGCAAATTCTAAGAACTACAGCAAAACCTAGGAAATAGTATACCATATCAACATATGACATAGGACAATAGAAATGGAAATTTTATCATCGTGTTGCATTAAATACATAGGTATTTTTAAACCCAATACAATTTTCAGCTTGAAAACCTTCTCAATACAGCAAGCACGTACCACCTACCTATCACACTTCAAAATTTGATTACACACTTCAAAGTTTGATAATTGCCAATGTATCCGGCTTTCCAAATAAAATACGGACGACGATCAGACCCAACCAGTAGCAAGAAATAGTTTGTATGATTCGCGCAATAATAATATTTCAATGTTTTGTCAAATCAGAGTCCAGACTTTTCTGTGCTAACAGTAAGAACTGATTTTAATAGGTTAAAGCAGTAGCTGGAGACGGCGCATTTAAGACAAAAGAAACAACTTCAGACAATTTCATGTGCAGTTTAGAAATAATCAAACAACATTGTTAATTATCACGTGACTTCTACAATGTTTTGCCCTGAAGCTACTTTAGCTTGAACCTATCTTTAATTAGATTTGTTCTTCAAAGACAGCAATGGCGCACTCTCTTGCCTGTGGCTCTTCTTTTATATTGGAGTGGTGGTGGTGGAACGTTTGAGTGTATATAACTGTGAGTGGTGGTTGAAAAGGAGTATATTGATGATGAGGATTTTTTAGATATTTTAAATGCATTTCGCAGTGCATTCTACTTCTTAAAATGTTTAAGACAAGGCCAGAGATAGGAGCCTGTTTAATTTTTCGAATACATGTATTATTTGTGCATAGGGATTTCTTCAGACCAAATGGGCCTTCAAAATAAGCAATTGAACCGTATAATTAATTTCATATATTGAAAGAAATTGAAACTTTGATTGAAACAATTAAAACACTGGAGGAAAAGGTATTCAAAGGAGGTTTCCAAAAGGTGGGAAAATTCAAAGTTATTCAACATATTTGCATACTGAGTCAACTTTTATTGTCAACTCATTTGACTCGCTGTCTTCACAACTCAACTCAACTCATTGACGTGGTGTGAACCGACTTAACTCAACTCAACTCACCTGTCTAATTTTTTTGACTCAACTCAACTCAACTCTGAGTCGAATGAGTCGGAATTTGAGTTAAACTCCGACTCCGACTCGTGAGTCGCACAACTCTAGTGCCCATCAGGAAGCTCACCCCCTCAGCTAGCTCAACGGACCGCCCGGAGCGAAACCATTAGCAGCACCCCCTCCCCCCCGGCAGTCTCATGAGATCTGTAATATCCCAGCCATGTTCCACGAAATCTTACATAACACGACTCATCAATACATCAACATCAATTTCCACCGTCGTATCGACAGCGCCGGATACAGTGCCATTAATTCAGATATGGCGTCTGGGGAGCCACGGATTGGTTGGAGTGAGGCCATCGCTACTGGTTGCATCCCCTGACGAGTGCGCCATCATATGTTTACGGGACGATCCCGCAACAAAGACCGGCCATTCCCTCCTCCCTCTCTCAGGTCTCTTTTATGGTAATGTGTCTCAATAACTCAACCTGTTTCCATGCTTGAGAACCAGGTACAGGGCCTCTGTACGAATTCGGTTCACTCCGCGTGCCTGGGGCTGTAATATAACTCAGAACCACACCTAGGTCACAGAAGATTAAGCCACTCTCTTACCTCCTGTCCTGTGGGTAAATGCTTGGCCAGCTTGACCTTGGCGAAGTTGCCTTTGCCGATGGTTTTGAGGAGCTGGTATTTGCCGATGTGCGGCTCTGACTCTGGCCGTGTCCGTGACGACTCCTGCAACAGAGGACACGACAGGTCACACATGTCCAAGAATAACTGCAAAACACAGGAAAAAACCAAGACAGACGTATCCGCCACCATTTTTACAGCACAGGACACGATAGATCAAATGTGTTGAAGAGGACTCCTGCAATACAAGAAACAACATGGCGAATGTGTCCATGAGGGCTCACACGGTACAAGATACACCAGGTAAAATGTGTCCGCGAGGATCTATGCAACAGAGGACACGGCAACAACGTAAGGTGTGTCCGGCAAAGACCAGCTCTGGTAAGTCCGGTAAATGCCCCCACGATGCTTCCTGGACCTTTTAATCAATAATTAAAGACAGCCACGAAGACATCTTACGGGCCATATATACTGTAACACCGAAATGTGTCCGCAGCGCCTCAACGTTTGCCACCAACCACGTAGAAAGCGTACCGGACAGAAACATTACAAAAACAACAATTACCAGAGGATAATCCCATTAAGCCTTAACGTGCGCTGGGTGAAATACGTACGCATCACAATTCCAGAACGATAATAAAACGTGCCTGGAAGTGCAGATATATAATAACACTAACAATCGATCAGAAGTTCACAACATGCCTTTTTTACATAAAGTCCACCTTGCCCCAATATTTCACGATAAACAAAGCCAACACAACACTAGACCCGACAATTTCAAGAGTGGTGCCACAACACGTTAGACCTTGGCTTCCGGCGGCTAATACAAGCTGACACCAGCGCGCCAGCGAAAAATAGCCACCACGCTGCCGACATAAGCAGTGCGTCCAGGTTAACCATAGCGGCAGGGCGCAGCACACCCCGCAGCGGGTCTCTGGGGCAACGACACCGCTCACAAATCAGCTCAACCACTGGGCTGGCCCGAAATGGGCACCATGAAATAGCCATAAAGTGTAGGCCGGGCACCCGGAAGAACCACGAACTATGAGCAGAGCATGCGACGGGCTATATACTACGAGCCCCCTGGATTGGCGGCGGAGGTAGAATGCTTTATTCAAACAAACAGAAGGTTCGTTGGTGGAAACAGGTGTCTGAACGATTGCCGAAGGCGGGCTTCTGGGAGCTCAGCGCAGCTCTCGGCGCAGTCGGCCCGCTATTCACAGCCTCATTGCGGCCATTGGGCTGGGCTGTGGCGCGGCGCGTGGCAGCCAAGCCCAGGTAGCTGGGCCGGCAAAGGTGGGCCTTTGACGAGTCGGCCTCCGTTGAATGGCGCGGCCCCCGCTAACCCAGCCCGTGCGCTGAGTCTCAGTGACGGTGGGTGTTGGGTTGTGAGGTGAGACGTCCCCCGCTAACCCAGCCCGTGCGCTGAGTCTCAGTGACGGTGGGTGTTGGGTTGTGAGGTGAGACATGAGGATGGTGAATGGGATGCCCCGGGACAGCCTGCTGCAAATCCTCCAGCGCCAATGCAAGTGTGTCGTGAACAGGCACTGCTGGTCACAGAGCCGAGCTGGTTCCCATTAGACACGCGCTGCTGCCTTCTGAGACGAAAGGAGAGGAGCCGACACATCACGCCACCACAGCAAAGCCGGTGTTTACGGTACAAAACTGTCACACGCAGACATTACACTTACCGGTGATTTTTCTAAGCCTCGCATGGCGACAACCACTCATGGGAAAGGCATGGCTGAGCGTGGACTGTTAATACAAAAATCCGCCTCACCAAGCCATGTCTATATGTCAAGTCAGGTGACCTCTCGTCTTCTCACCATCACGCCCTTGTACTGACAGCTTCGGTTATCTGGAGAAGAACCAAAAGCTACCAAAAATAATCAATATGACCAGCAATGTTTGTAAAAAAAACTATTCGGAAATTCAAAAAACTTTGATATAGTCACGAACAGTCTGTAATAAGCAAAAAGCGTGAACATCACCTAACAAGTAGTGCTCACTAATGCATCCCATTCAATCGTCATCCAGCCCCATAGAGCGTCCTCGCCCCCGGCAGCGTCGTCCGTCCGACGCTCCCGACGCAAAGGTCACAGCAGCGTCGCTGCCGACAGAAAGGTGGCCGCCGCCGGGGCTGCTTCGGATCACCTCTGTCGGTCAATACCTACCCGGTCAGGTGTGAGGCTCGCCGCCTTCACAGCCTGTCTGACCACTAGCTGCCCTGTCAACGCACGCCGTCCGCCATCCTCAACCGTCACTGGTCTCTGAGGGCTTACTGACTCACAAGGCAACACTGTACCAACGGATGCGTGTGCGTTCTTGACCTGAGAAGGCTTCACTACAAAAGTTCGAGCGGAGCATTTTTGAGCCAAAATGTTTTCTCCTTGGGCCTTAGCCACGCACCAACTCGATGTTATATGGCATCGAGGGGGAAGGGAAGCTATTTAGGCTCGGGCCAAGGCAGGGCACCTAATCCTGCCTCTGGGCGGGGGTCAATCCAATTATCTTTGCTCACTGAGACAAAAATGTTTATAACTGTCAATGCCCGATTTTCGCAGCTATGATCCTTTGCAGTCCGGATAGGACTAAATGTAATTATCAACAAATCACATATACTTCAATATGAATTACGAACGTGAACATCAGTGAAATCCTTATCTGTAAACAGTCCTCAATATAAAATCCTCCTCAGGTCGAGCCAAGTCTCGCTCATACTTCGCGCACGCTTCCCCGTCCATCCGCGTCACGCCTCGGCCTGTCGCCTGGACCAGACGGCGCAGGCACCGCCGGCGCTGCCGGGTCAGCTGCGGCATAGCGGAACGGGAGAGCCGCCCCAGCTCTCTCAATGGACCGGGCCTGACCTTGGCCGTCAGCAGGCGACACTAGCGCCGCTGTGACGACTGCGGCCGAGCGAGAAACCACGCCGGCCGTCCCGTTACCGAGCCGAGCGCCTCGCCGCTCGTTGTGAACGGGTACAATGGCTTTCCTCGGCAATGTGGCAGCCCGCCTGCCACCGCTACCGTTTTCACCTGCCGACTCCCGCCGTCCCAGAACGACGAGTGTATCGCGGAACAAGGAGAATCCAGCAGCAACGCTAACAGAATTGCGGCCGTGTTGACATAGTGGAGAGACGTCGAGAATATCGGTCTCGCGAGACTTGAGTAATCTGGAGTAAATGAGTAGCCTTGAGTAACCTTAAGTAATCTGGAATAAATCATAGCGCCTTACAAACACATTCATGAATAAATCGGGTCGCAAATCTGAACCACTTGGAGGTTGAACACGACCTGTTCCAACTATCTCATACTAACAGACATTTCATACATTTTATTTTTCTGACATCTTATTGTTTTGCCTCTATTTTTATCCTTATTTCGGATATTCATTTTTGTATTGTTATTTCATTTTATTTCTATTTCATTTTCCATTTTAGTTTTCGTGCTGAGAGACCTTTTAAGGTGCTGAACAATCGCGGAGGGACTGATGACAACCAACTGGTAACCACCAAAAAGTACATACATCTCAGGGTGAGCTCAAGTCGTCGTCCTTCCGGGTCTGAAGCCACGGCGAGTTTCACCTGATGCGCAGGCTGCCCGACTGCGCAGGCCCAAATCCGCTCACACGGCGATTCGCAGCCCCCAAAACGACAAAGGTCACAACGCTATTCAAAGTCCCTAAAAATCCGCCCTAACAGCTATCCAAAGCCCCCAAAAACCCGCTCAAGGAGCTATACAGAGTCCCAAAAATCTCGCTCAAGGAGCTATCCAGAGCCCAGAAACCCCACTCAAGGAGGTATCCAGAGCCGCGGACGGCGGCGCCAGCCGTGTTCAGGCTGTTCATCGGCGCGGAGCGGACGGCTGGTAGTTACGATATTGGGCGCGGGCTGGCGGTGCAGAGTTGGCGCCACTGCCGTTGGCACCATCCTCAGTACCGTGGCCTGAGACAGGGGGGACGCGGCCGGCCGGGACACCGGCGCCGCCCCCTGGATTACGCCCCGTAATCCACTGTATCCCTACAGTCAGTGTCCTGAAATTCACAATTTTAGGTGGAAAAGGTATGTTTTTCAGATTTATTTAGGGCTCACCAGGGACTTGTTTTGGCCTCACTTGACAGAGGAATCCCGGGCATGAAAACTGGTATAATACACATCTAAATTATGACAGTGAATACCCAAACCATATTAGTTTAATCCCCAACCGCCATTGATGTAATATCTTGCCTGATTACCTCCCCGCCAATCTCAAACGCCAATACCACTCCCAGATTACCCTGCACAGAAGAAAACAATCCCGGCCTCCCACAAACTAAAATATAAAACCCGTAGAAAAAAACTCCAACGGTGAAATCGGAAAAGTGAGGTAACAAAGGTTTTCTGGAGGTATAACAAACTTTGCCATGTCCCAGAATTTTCTGGCCCTTTCAAATGCAAAAGATGGCGCATATTTTTGCCTAAGCTGGCTTGGGATTGGCTGCTGCCAGATTTTCAGGCGAAGGAAAGACTTCACGTGGGTATTTGTTCAGTGAGGCCGATTGGATCGAGGCGCATTCGTTTTCGTCCACTTTTAATTTTCGGCAATTATTCGCATTAGAATAGGATACAAGTCGCACTTGAAAGGATCAAAATGAAACGCAGATTCTTATCAAGACCACCAGTAATGTGAAAATAATCTTGTAATTTCAAGAGAGGCTGCCAAAGTCAACCCTGATTTTTTTACTATTTTTTAATGTTGGTAACATTGATGATTAAATTAGGGTATATATTATTTTACTGAATAAAAATTGGAAAGAAATACATCTTTTCTCCAAGAAAAATAAACGAGCAATTTTTATGTATTTTTGCTATGTGGTTTAAGAGCTTGTTTGAAATTTTCAAACGCTCGGAACTACATCGTGATTTCAGTAGAAATCTCCACTATAAGTGAGGCCGATTCCACCTTTCAATATATTTTGTAAAATACAGATTTATTTTTCTTTTTGTTAGTTTTTTTAAGTTAAAACATGCCTTAGAAACATTTCTAGCGTTCGATTACTCTCAACCGTGTGTTTATTATTGAGAAATGGGATTCCAAAGACATCCAAGTACCGAATTGGCCTCGGTGAAAGGGCCTCAGCTGGATTTCGTCCATTCAGAACAATGACGTCACTTTGTCGTATTTGGGGAGCCGAAATGATCTCGGGTGAAATGAATGGGTGCGCAAGAGCAGGCGGTGAGTTTTTAGTTACTTCGGTAACCTTGGAGAGCCCTGTCTTGAGGCGGGAATATCACCAAGGCGGAGAACACAGAATTTTAAGGTCAGTATGGTTATTGGAAAAAAGACTGGAAATTGAGTGATTGCGTGGAAGGAATTTGAGTTTGCTTTTGGAGGGGATATTGTGGATGAGGGTTCATTTCTTATCCGTGATACTGCAGCTTACCTTTCGAGAAATTCACCATTAATCGAATCATTTCTCCCATCTTAGATATCTACAGGAGATATGTGGGTACCTACCTACTCAGTACAGTACTGGGTGAGGTCATAATACCTTGCAAAAGTTTTCCACGGCTCACAGGAAGGCTCAGACTGTACGTTTTGCGGCTCATGATTTTTAAGGCTGGGTATGCTTGCTATTATCTTAATCTGAACTGATTGTGCATACAAATATAGGCTGGTGATTTTCACATATTGAAGCAAAATGATCCTGGCAGCGGTTGAGTGTTTAAACCCGAAGTCTTGCATTAAATAATGATAGCCTGTGTGGTGCTTGGATGGGTGAATGTTTGGAGAATATCAAAATAAGGGGAACAGGGATTTTATCTCGTTGGATATTTACCATGGAATCAGGTCCAAATAATGTATTCTATATATGAATATTAGAAATTATGTAGATTCCTAGTTCTATGTTGATGGGTTAGAGATTCCGGGTTATGGATCCTATCTATATATGAGGTATCTACAGTTGCGGAGCGTAAAAATGTTTTGATTCCACTAGGAGGTAGCAGAATGATGATTCTTCACTTCCATTCTGCAGCAGATGTTTTCATCTACTGTCAGTCAAAACAAAAAAGCTGGTGGTAGTTGTTGCTTATATTTTGAAGGCACATAAATACAGTCCTAAATCAAAGTATTATCCTGAAAAAGTATTGGTTTGGTAAGAAGCAATAAACAGGACCAGGAAAACGGCTGTGATGGGACTTGTAAGCCTGGAAATACTTAACAACAAAAATGAGGCATGTTAAGAAAGTGGGGGATTTTGGCCTCTTTTTGGGATTTTGGCCTCAGTCTCCACCTTGTGTGAAAACAATTTCAGGACCCTGCCTACAGTGTACTAAGTCGTCTAAATCATCAAAAATACCGCATCTCTATCCCTACAGTGTACTAAGTCCAGTTTAAATCATCAAAAATACCACAACTGTATCCCTACAGTGTACTAAGTCCAGTCTAAATCATCAAAAATACCGCATTTGTATCCCTACAGCGTACTAAGTCCAGTCTAAATCATCAAACATACCGCATCTGTATCCCTACAGTGTACTAAGTCCAGTCTAAATCATCAAAAATACCGCATCTGTATCCGTACAGTGTACAAAGTGCAGTCTAAATCATCAAAAATACCGCATCTGTATCCCTACAGTGTACTAAGTCCAGTTTAAATCATCAAAAATACCACAACTGTATCCGTACAGTGTACTAAGCCCAGTCTAAATCATCAAAAATACCTCAGCTGTATCCCTACAGTGTACTAAGTCCAGTCTAAATCATCAAAAATACCGCATTTGTATCCCTACAGTGTGCTAAGTCCAGTCTAAATCATCAAAAATACCGCATCTGTATCCCTACAGCGTACTAAGTCCAGTCTAAATCATCAAAAAATACCGCATCTGTATCCGTACAGTGTACTAAGTGCAGTCTAAATCATCAAAAATACCGCATCTGTATCCCTACAGTGTACTAAGTCCAGTCTAAATCATCAAAAATACCGCAACTGTATCCGTACAGTGTACTAAGCCCAGTCTAAATCATCAAAAATACCTCAGCTGTATCCCTACAGTGTACTAAGTCCAGTCTAAATCATAAAAAAACACCGCATTTGTATCCCTACAGTGTACTAAGTCCAGTCTAAATCATAAAAAACACCGCATTTGTATCCCTACAGTGTACTAAGTCCAGTCTAAATCATCAAAAATACCGCATCTGTATCCCTACAGTGTACTAAGTCCAGTCTAAATCATCAAAAATACCGCATCTGTATCCCTACAGTGTACTAAGTCGTCTAAATCATCAAAAATACCGCAACTGTATCTTTTTTGTGTCCCAATAGTGTATTTCCGAGACTGTAGGCATTATAAAATATACATACTAAGGATTATGAAGAGCATGGTCATATATAGATATAACCATTTTCAAGCTGGCCTTTTCCGCTTTCATTGGCATCGGCGCGTGCATCACGCTTCCAGCGCGGACCGAGGGCTGCAGCGGCGGGGTGTGGTGCATGGCGTCACCGCCGGCACCGGCGGCGACCCGCACTCCTTGCCGCTGTTCTTGGAGTCGCCGTACATGCGGGGAGACCAACGAAAGTGTTTTGATGCCCCTTTACCCGCTTAAGGTACCTAGCCAATTCTGGATCCGCCATCGGGTCCCGACTAGGGCCTGCTTCCTCCGGAAGTTGTTCCGTCGCGTGCTCGGTTTCCGTTCCGGGGGACCTGCCTGCCATTTCCTTGAATACTAGACGGTATTTTTCTAGTCGGCTCGCGGGGGTGTCAGGTGTTTCTTGCAGTGGCCACTTGGTTTCTGTTGGGCCTCCTGGAACTGCTGTAAAAAGGCCAATGTTTGTTGTTTCGCGAGATGAACAAGAAACGCCTGAGCAGGTTGGCATCTGCGTGTTCGGTGCACCCTTCGTTTGGTTCTCCTGAACCTGCACTGGCCTGGTGAGCTCTGATTTTCCTGGAAATGTAGTGCCATGCGGAGCGAGAATAATTGAGGCAGCGTTCCCGCGAGCAATGGCCAAAGAAAACCGTTGGAGCAGCCATTCAGTTTCGCGGCGGTCACCAGAGACAACTGCAAGGCGAGAACCTAGCTCACGGATGAAGGCCTTGGTGGTAGGCCGCAGGCTCCACCAGTTTCAAATGCAACTGGATGAAACTGGAATCGTTGAATTAGATCCGCATATTTTTTCCTTTTCCCCTCTTCGGCTTCTTCTGCCACGGCTCCTGCTGATGTTGCTGCTTGCCCGATATTTGTTGCGGCGTACGTGTTAACACAAGTTGCATCCCACACCAGGCTCTTCCCCCGGGAGAATGGGAACACCGTCATACCGTCTGGCCTTTTACCATCCCCGCGATCCAGGCCAGGAGGTTCCAGGATGATGGAAGGCCTGCAGTCTGTAGGGATCGTCTTACGATGTCATTGAGGGCTGCATGACGGGGAAGGCGGCCTGCGCTGAGGCGACATGTGAGGGCGTGGTAGCCTTTGGTGTCAGCCGTAGAGCCGCAACGACATTGGTGAGGGATGCACACATCTGCGCCAACGCGTAGCGCTACGGCAATTCTCAGTGTGGCATCGTCAAGGAGCGTGCCGAGGCTGGATGAGGGGATAGCGCGCAGCCAGGCCCCGCTTTCAGAGGTGCGGGCGCTCAAGAGGCGGGCTCGGGTGAACTGGTTTGCCCCGAGGAGAAGTTTTAGGAATGTTTGTTCGGAAAGGATTCCATCCCAGTGTTTTTGACTACTCCTCGCGTTCTCCTCTGGAACATCTGCCCCGTTCGCATTTTGCTCCCATGCTTCTAGGGCTGTCCCGTACTCCTGTACCGATATCTGTGCTAAGCGTTCAGGAAGCAGGCGTCATGTCTGTGGACTGTATCCCTACAGTGTACTAAGTCCAGTCTAAATCATCAAAAATACCGCAACTGTATCCCTACAGTGTACTAAGTCCAGTCTAAATCATCAAAAATACCGCATCTGTATCCCTACAGTGTACTAAGTCCAGTCTACATCATCAAAAATACCGCATCTGTATCCCTACAGTGTACTAAGTCCAGTCTAAATCATCAAAAATACCGCATCTGTATCCCTAGTGTACTAAGTACAGTCTAAATCATCAAAAATACCGCATCTGTATCCCTACAGTGTACTAAGTCCAGTCTACATCATCAAAAATACCTCAGCTGTATCCCTACAGTGTACTAAGTCCAGTCTAAATCATCAAAAATACCTCAGCTGAATCCCTACAGCGTACTAAGTCCAGTCTAAATCAACAAAAATACCTCAGCTGTATCCGTACAGCGTACTAAGTCCAGTCTAAATCATCAAAAATACCTCAGCTGTATCCCTACAGTGTATTAAGTCCAGTCTAAGTCACCAAAAATACCTCAGCTGTGTCCCTACAGTGTACTAAGTCCAGTCTAAATCATCAAAAATACCTCAGCTGTATCCCTACAGTGTACTAAGTCCAGTCTAAATCATCAAAAATACCTCAGCTGTATCCCTACAGTGTACTAAGTCCAGTCTAAATCATCAAAAATACCTCAGCTGTATCCGTACAGTGTACTAAGTCCAGTCTAAATCATCAAAAATACCTCAGCTGTATCCGTACAGTGTACTAAGTCCAATCTAAATCATCAAAAATACCGCATCTGTATCCCTACAGTGTACTAAGTCCAGTCTAAATCATTAAAAATACCGCATCTGTATCCCTACAGTGTACTAAGTCCAGTCTACATCATCAAAAATACCGCATCTGTATCCCTACAGTGTACTAAGTCCAGTCTAAATCATCAAAAATACCGCATCTATATCCCTACAGTGTACTAAGTCCAGTCTACATCATCACAAATACCTCAGCTGTATCCCTACAGTGTACTAAGTCCAGTCTAAATCATCAAAAATACCGCATCTGTATCCCTACAGTGTACTAAGTCCAGTCTACATCATCAAAAATACCGCATCTGTATCCCTACAGTGTACTAAGTCCAGTCTAAATCATCAAAAATACCGCATCTGTATCCCTACAGTGTACTAAGTCCAGTCTACATCATCAAAAATACCTCAGCTGTATCCCTACAGTGTACTAAGTCCAGTCTAAATCATCAAAAATACCGCATCTGTATCCCTACAGTGTACTAAGTCCAGTCTACATCATCAAAAATACCTCAGCTGTATCCCTACAGTGTACTAAGTCCAGTCTACATCATCAAAAATACCTCAGCTGTATCCCTACAGCGTACTAAGTCCAGTTTAAATAATCAAAAATACCTCAACTGTATCCCTACAGTGGTGGCCGATCCAGACTGGCGAGTTTGAGTTTTTTTACGAAGGGGGCGGGGCGGACAAACGACCAAACCCAAGAAAAACGAGCCTTTTGAAGAAAAAAAACTGCGTTTCGAAGGCAGACGACGACAGCATGGCGATTGGGGTAGGTGAGTGATAGCAGGATAAGGCAACTTTCTAGCCCCACACTCCGAATCGGCCCGTGCCTCCATGTATGTACTCCGGCATCGGAGTCGCTCTGATTGCGACCACTGCCGTGTCGGAGCCGACCCGCACAACCAGCGGCGGCCTAATTAGTTCCAGCGAGCGGCTATGTCCCCGGCAGCAGGCGTCGGTTTCGTGTTGCATGCAAGCGTCTGGCGGGAGGAAAACAGAAGCGCCGGCCAGCTAAAATGTAGGGCGCTGGGAGCGGACGGCGACTGAAGCGGTGCAGCTGCAGTCAGTGGGTCCGCCTGCACTCTCTGCCTCCTCTCCAGCCGAGTTCTCACCACCGCACACGGAGCAGAAACACTGCAACAAATAGACCGAGGACTCCATCCTGGCCAACAGCTTTACTCGAACCAGAATAAGCGTGAAGCAGTTTACAGACTAGTCCCTCCTTAGCGTGTATCACAAAGGACATTTCTGCCATCAGCACGCAGAGCAATTCCTGTCGTAGATGTCTGTGGGTCAGCGCACCAAACGAGGTGCATTTGGGGGAAAGGGGGAATTCATGCTCAGGGACAACTGCTTGGAGAGTACAGGCGACATCGAACGCAGGCGGTAAACACTGCGTATGGGCCGGGCGCGCCCTCCAGCGGAGCCGTTCCCACCCCTGCACGGCACACAAGTCACAGCGCCGACCGGCAACGCTGACTACGACCGTTACTTTCCCAGGTGTCACGCACAGCCATGTGCTGCGGGGACCTGAGGTTTTTAAACGGGGTTTTATAAGTATTAAAAATGCTCTCGAGGAGCTAGCAGTGCCTGTAAACAGATATCAACCATCGCCACACTAGTTTTGCATCCGCCCCGGAAGAAGCAGCTCTCTTCCCTGAGCCGTGCTCCGGCACCTCTCCCCCGGTATGCAGTGTTCCGGTACCTTTCTTCTCAGTGTCGTGCCCCAGCATCAGTGGCGGATACAAGGGGGGACCTCGGGCGGCTGGTCACTGGTGGCGGGCGGCCTCGTCGCTGCGGGGCCGACTCTGGACATCTCAAGGGGCGGCGCTGCTCCTGCTACCCACGGGGCGGTGAAACCGTTGTGCTCGGTTCCAAGTCCAAGTTCCGGTACCACTCCCCCTCCCTGTATGCAGCGTTCCGGTGCCCATTCTCTCTGTGCCCGGTTCCGTTACTTCTCCCTGCGCCGTGTTCCGGTACGGTCCAGTGCCGTGTTCCCGTACCTCTCCCCTCCCCTGTATGCAGCGTTCCGGTGCCCCTTCTCTCTGTGCCCGGTTCCGTTACTTCTCCCTGCGCCGTGTTCCGGTACGGTCCAGTGCCGTGTTCCCGTACCTCTCCCTCCCCTGTATGCAGCGTTCCGGTGCCCCTTCTCTCTGTGCCCGGTTCCGGTACTTCTCCCTGCGCCGTGTTCCGGTACGGTCCAGTGCCGTGTTCCGGTCTGTCTGCCGTGATCGCCGCCGCGCCGGAGCGCGGACAAAGGCAGCGGCAGCGGTGGTGAGTCAGCTGCCTCCCTCCGGCCTGCCGCCGCCGCCGCCGCCACCGCTGCGGTAGCCTTATATAGGCCGGCAGTGGGGCCGGTAATTGTGCTCGGGGACGGGTGTACCGGTCCACAGCGCGAGGCTACCAAACCGGACCGCACCGCACACACGGCTGGATCGCCCGAAGTCGGCCCTTCACCGCCGCGTTTCCAGTTCTGTATATTTTCCTTCAGCCAGCGCCTCGCAGGTGCTCACTGCTAGCTCTGGTTTTGGACCACCTAATCTCTATTTCAAACATGCGTGCGCTCGCTCGCTCGCTCGCTCGCTCTCTCTCTCTCTCTCTCTCTCTCTCTCTCTCTCTCTCTCTCTCTCTCTCTCTCTCTCTCTCTCTCTCTCTCTCTCTCTCTCTCTCTCTCTCTCTCTCTCTCTCTCTCTCTCTCTCTCTCTCTCTCTCTCTCTCTCTCTCTCTCTCTCTCTCTCTCTCTCTCTCTCTCTCTCTCTCTCTCTCTCTCTCTCTCTCTCTCTCTCTCTCTCTCTCTCTCTCTCTCTCTCTCTCTCTCTCTCTCTCTCTCTCTCTCTCTCTCTCTCTCTCTCTCTCTCTCTCACCTTGATGTGCGCCACGCTGCCGTAGCTGTGAGACCGGGCCACGCCGCTGCAGTAGATGGGCGGCCGCCCCGTGCTGGCAGGCGGCGCCGGACTCATGACGGACGGCATGCCCACACCCACAAGCGCCGTGTGTGTTACACCTCAGTGTGGCCGGTACCCGATTGTGTGCGTTTGGACCCGGACGAGGGGGTTCAGTGTCGCACGCTGGAGCTGACTGGGAGTATTGCACGGTGACTGCACCGCTGGAGTACACGCCACTACGCTGCCTTGGTGGGTTTCTGAGGAAGCACCACTGGTGCGGTGCGCGGTTGGCGACGCCGCCGCGTCGCTCGACTGGTACAGATACCACAGCTCGGTGTGGCCGGCTGGTGCTGAGGCCGGTCGTTCACCCGTATATACAGCCGTCGTATACAGCGGGTCACATGCCGCTGCGGCGCACCGGCGGTTGTCAGCTGCCGCGCCCAGTGAGATCGCCGCTGTCACCACCCCACCCAACAGCAGCCGACGATCACCCGGGACCGCCGGCCCAACTCAATACTATTGCACGACGAGGGCCTAACGGACCGACCCACAGAGGCGAACACGAGCGCTGCGAAGGCAGCCGCCTTCGTGCAATCGGACACTGATTCGCTCTCTTATAAGAAACCAATTCCACACTCAGCAACACAACACCTCTCCTCTTGTCACGCGAGACCAAATCACAGCCTGCTGACCACACCCACGGCTCGCTCTCGCCCTCGCTCCCACACTCTGACTCGTCGCAGCGCGTCTGAACACCGCCGCCTCCGCGCCGCCGCCGCTGACTGCGGCAGACGCGGCGCCGCGCCGCCGCCGCCCGAGCGGCCGCGGCCGGCCCGGCGGGGCGGGGAGGAGAGGAGAGGGGAGGGGCAGGCGGACCGGCACCGCTGAAAACACGACGGCGAAGGGTACCTGCCGGCTCCGGCACAGAGAGCACTGGTTCTGCTGACTGTCCAAAACGGCAACAGGGAAGACTACCCAACCCAGCCCAGACGATCGGATAACAAAACCACATTGGAAAGGAGGCTGATTTTCCCCAACCGGTGGACTCGGATAGTGAAATGCTCGAGCAAATGAGAGATACCCAGTTATCATCCCCTATTCCCGGGAGCGATAGTGCCGGATAGGCCGCTTGCGAAGGCTGAGGAACAGACAACGCCCGCTCCTGACACGCTTCGTCCAATGGACCGGTCTTTTCGCCTCTAACGGCCGAGCCTCGGCTGGCAGTGGCTCCCGCGCCACGGTGAGTCGACAGGACAACTTCTGTCACCTCTAACAGCTGTGCCTGCGTCGCGTCGTGCTGAGTGCCGTGTGCAGCCGGCGCCAGTTTTTCCACCTCTACCGGCCGTGGTATGGCGTCACGCTTTGCCGACTGTACAGATTTTGCCACCTACAACGGCCGGAGCCGTAATCGCGTCGCGCGCTGTCCCCGGCGGCCGTTTTGCGGCCTCTTCCCGGTATCGCGTCGCGCGGTGAACTGCGACCCCGCGCGGCGGTGACGCCGGCTCAGCTAACGGTCCCATACACCTGGCGTCGGCGGCGGCTGACATCACAGAGAGCCGGCGCCGCGGCCACAGCCCGCCCGGGGCCCGGCTATCGCGCGAGGTCAGCTGACAACGGTCACGCCGAATCAGCTGACTCCGACAGTTGCATCAGCTGATGCAATCGGAGTGTCGGCGTCGGGTGAGCCGGTAATAAACACTGTGCCCGATGACAGAGCAATAACTGCTGCAGAGCGAGCGCGGTAGCTGAGTGAACCACTCCACCGAAGCCGGGATATCACGGTCACCATGGATGTGGGGGGGGAGCGGCTACTGTTCCTTACCTCCCCCTACCCGACGCAATCCGTGATTGCTGCTCCTTTACCAGCCGCGAGATTTACCAAGCTCGCGGCACTTGAGAGACTTGGTTTCTCCAGTTTCGTTGGTCTCTACATCTCCGTTCCAGTTAACGCCGCCAGCCGCATCGCCTCCCGCTGGAACCATTCGTCCAAAGCATGAAGATATTGGCCATTATTGAAATATACCTGAATAATCAGTATTATTCAGAAATAGCCACCACGGATCGGTGAATTTTGAATGCCTGTCCAATCGGGAACTTTGTAAAGAAGTAAAGGATATACTTGTACAAACACACACACACGCGCGTTTACAAGGATACACTTATTTTCAAGACCGATATGTTGCATTGTAACACGATACAAAATAATTGAAATTACTTTATGCATGGTCTCCCGTCGTGAGGAGTGACAGACAGATAAGAACATAGGTAGCAACTAAGGCTGATTGTGACTTTGAAAATTAGCCCACATCAATGTGACAATAGTTATCACAAGCGAGACATACAGATTGGCACGCGTATCCCCTCACAAGGTGGAACACAAATTGCTGAGTCGTTCGGAAAATCATTGTGGTAGATCATGCTGATGATGCAGTAATGTTCCTCTGCAAAGACTCACGGCCGATGGTCTGCTCAGAAGAACGGGACGATGACACTTACGGTGTCGTACCGAATGCAGGTGCCAAACAGCCGGAGTTGACCAACATAGCTGGTGTGTTTAGAAGCAAGCTGAGGTGTCCCGCAGGAAGTCTGGAAGTCCTGCAGGAAGTTCGCGGCGTGATCGCGATTGCCTACTAAATGCGATAAGATGAAATTTCAGGTCGATCAGATCCGGCACCCATGCAGGGCCTGTTTGAATGACGGTCATTCCGGAGAGGTGCTTGTTGCACACTGAGTGCGTCGCCGGTGCAGATGCTGTGGTGGCAGTCAAGAGCTGGACTGGTGCCAGATGATGGGTCATCACGCGGCCGCGTGCGGAGGTCGATGCCGTCTCGGTCAGACGGGCTGGTTGACATGCACATTGGCGCGGCAGTCTGACGGCGTGCTACACTTCACAATCACGTTGAAATTTCTGCTGACGTTGCAGATGCAGATACGGAGTCTTCCTTGGCTTGTTGTGGCTTGTTGTCTTGTTGTGGCTTGTTGTCATCATTAATGATTTATTCTGTTTTGTTCTTCCATTGACCATTGCCTATTTATGCGGTACCGACATGGCGGCGTGACTCACCCGTTGCGCTTGTTGGCTTTTACAGACTTCGCCTTTGGCCTTTTGGATAGATCTGGCTTTTCGTATTTTGCTGCTGAGGCGTCGTCGCCTTGATCATGCTTTTCGTTATCAGTATCATTTCAGAGCATCTCTTGTTTAGTAGCAGCACAGGCTGTTGTGCTCTTTGTGTAATGCTGATTAAGCACATCTCTGGCTTTGTCGTCTTATGATCCCATTTTTACCGTGCTTAACCTGCATATCTCGGGGCTGGACAGACTTGTCAGCCCATGGATGGATAAGTAAAGATTCAGGAGAGCTGACGATGAAACAGATGACCACGCAGTTGACAGGGGGCCAGTCGACGAAGATGTCTTGGCGGAAAGAACCGGGACGATAAACAAAAATGCGAGTGTGAGAGCACTTAGTAGATCGCAGGTGACTCTGGCCGTTATTCAGCTCAACGCTATAGTGGGCCGGTGACCGAAGCCACCGGCTGCCTCCACCACTGCTACCAATGTGATGATGTTAACTCCTGGGAGGCTCGGTTGGTTCCCTTGTATTTCCGGACTCACACCTCTTTTATCCAGTCAGCCACACCGACGGAAACTGCCCTACTTTTAGCAGATCTGTCGTGCGGTGTTTTATGTATATAGCACCGCACGACACAACGAAGCCAGCCCATAATCTCATTGTAAGGCAAACGAAACAGGACACACACCCTCGAAGCTTGTCAGCTTGAAGTCGTCCCCATTTTCAACGAAAGCACATCATTTTTCACCAGAGACTGGTAATATTGGGCGGGCCCAGAGAGTTGGGAACATGGGACACGCACCGATTGGGCCGCTGATGCCATTTCTACCCCGCCTGGCAGGACAGGAGTGCTTGAACCGGGAACGCTTTGATAGGCAGCGTTCACGCACTACGCAGTGGCTCGGGGCCACGTGTGGCTTATCCCGCCAATGATGACCTCTGACGTCAAACTAAACAAGCCTATCTAACATACAGGTAGCGGGGCCGGCCTTCGCCCGGGATTAACCTACACCTGTTGCGAGTCAGTTCCAATTGTGGGTTCAAGGTCGCAGTCTTTATTCAGTGAAATATTTATTTTGATATTACCAAGTCTTCAGGCGCCCCTATTGACTACTAACGCCCTCGCAATGCTGGGTTGGCACTGCCCACTACCCACTGCCCGGTTTTTTTTGTTTTTTTAGTAGGGTTTTTAATGGATAAAACCCACCCGGGTTTTTTCATAAATAATTTTCTAGATGAGCCTGAGTAAAAATATTGTCTTTTTTGCTATTCACACCACTTTTAAAGCTACTAAGCCTTGGTATGTGCAGAATATGCCAAAAATTGGCAGAATTGGTACCATATGTTACCTCATACAACCCGCTGGAATAGTGCATTAGAAGTGCATTTGGAAATTCTTGCCGTCTAACCAGGGAAATCATTCCCAAGAACCTACAGGTAATCCAAATTGCACATTGTGCAACACAAATTTCTATCATGTTTTGCCACAGGTAAAAGTCGCTGGATAAGACCAATACTGTCTCTGAATATGATGTTAGTTTTTGTCTGTATCATGCAGTTTGATCCAGAATTAAACCTATATATATATATATATATATATATATATATATATATATATATATATATATATATATATATATATTTTTTTTATTAACATCTATGCAGGGTAAAAATATGTCAAAGTAACAGCGCAGTCTCAGATTGTGACTCTGACTGACTTTGACCTGAGACACACAATAGTTTATTTGTCCAGCTCATGGAACCTCTAAGGCTTATCGTGGTGGAGTCACATCCTGCTATTCTCCAGGCGCGCAGCCAAGGTGGGGTGATCCCTCCTCTTGGCTGAACTTAAGCACTGTAAAGAGCTTTCCGCACGGCCTCCCGTCGTTTTCTGATTTATGTTCCACAAGTTGATTATAAGAAGACGGACACCATCACAATGTTTGTCTTGGAGACCCTCAATAGCAAGTCCCAAGGACCCAAGCGTTGGTCTAGCAGGGCCAACCAAAACTTTGAATTGGGAGCCCAGATTCGGCTATCGGGACACCAGAGTTTTTCTCTGGCCCCCCAGATTTGGCCTCTGGAGCAGCCGCAAAAGATTTCCCGGGGTTTCCAGAGTTGGTCTGGAGGACCCTAAAGAGTTTGTCAGGGGGGGCGCCTAGAGCTGGTCTCTGAGGGCCCCCAGAGTTGGTCTCGGCGGGCCCAAGAGTATGACTTGGGGTATCCGAAAAGTTTTCTCGGGGAGCCCAGGTTTGCTCTCGGATGGCCTTTGAGAATTCGTCTTGGGGGAAACTCACAGTTGGTATCCAAGGCCTTCGAGGGTTTTTCTCGTCGGCCCATAGAGTTGGTCTCGAACCTGGCTGAAAGTTTGTTTCGGGAGTCCCTAGATTCGGCCATTGGGGTCCCCAGAGCTGGTCTCGGGGATCCCTAGACTCGTTCTCGGGCGACTCAAGAGTTTTTTTCTGGCGGGAGGGGAGGTTTTGTCTCAAGGCGCCGGCCAATTTTCATCAGACTGCCTAAATAATTCGTGTTGGGGGCACCTCAAAGATGGTCCCGTTCACAAAATAATAAAAAGGATACCACGCTTTATTTAGCTAGAAAGGCAAAGAAACAAGCAAGGGAGATAAAAACAGCCAATAAAAGTCACGTGAACCACACCGATTCACTCCACAATCCCATCAGCCACCGCTGACATTCTTTTTATTTTCATTAGTGATCTTTGCACTTGGGGCCCCGTGCAGTGCCCCCTAGCCTATATCCACACCCCCTTCCCCCTGAGCAAATAAGGATGCGTCCCTGCTATGCTCTAATAATTGTGATCTGGCCTTTATTGATGTACCGGACTAAGATTTTCAGCGCTAGCATTTGTCCGTGAGGAATATGAGCTACTGATTTAGAAAAAAAGTGAAAGTAAATTCCTGTGGGGCGCGTTGGTGTGGTGCTTGTCGCACTTGCTTTCTACGGGGTCGCCCGGATTTACGTCCGTTGGATTTCTTGAGTACGGAGAATCCGGCTCCCAAGAGAGAACAGTAACAAGAGTCGACGACGCCGCATGACCATAGCAGTGGATGAGTTAATAAGCCCCAAAAATTGTTATTCTAGTCAAAAGTCGGTTCATTTTTCTTATCTATGGGCACCCATAAAACTAGGAAGGGTTCTGCACGCCGCCGTCAATCGGGTACTTTAGAACAGCTTAGAGAATAGGAGCTCCTTCTCCCCTCCGCCACCTGAGGCAAAGACTGATAGGCAATGATGATATTGAAAGCATCACAGTGTTAATGCGTGCTGAAAAATGGCATTAATCTAGAAACAGTGTGACGAGAATGCTACAAAACAAAAATAAGAAACCCGGAAAAAAACAAAAAACGCAAAAAACCCGGACCCGCGGGCTTTTTTACAAAAAAAACAGGGTTTTTTCCAACCCTGTCGCAATGTCCTTTAAAACTGATGGTAGGAAGTACAAGAACGCAAGCAACTGCTGATTTTAATTCGATTTACACTTGATCATCCTTGCACTCTTGCTGAGGTTGGATAATATGAATATCATGAATTTGAATTTTTGAATTTAGCATTTGGTCTTCAGCCGATGATGATTTTTGGGGCTTATCGACGCACCAACTAGCAGGGTCATATGGCGCCGCCAACTCTTTCCGTGTTGGAAGGTTTTCGCGAGAACCAGCTTGCTCCTTGTTCACTTTCAGAGAACCCACCGGGCCTTGAACCCGGATGGTGGACGCCAGCTGCGCAGACCACTCCACTGCCGCGTCCCGACCCTCAGCCGATATCGCACAATAGATGGTGGCCACAAAGCCTGTACAGATAACTTCTTCCACGCATCGTCCCCAACTGAGCTGGCTAGCACTGGCGAAGAGGTGACGGAGAACTTCCTTCCAAAGTTTAACTGGCATTAGCAGATTATCGGTGCACCATCTGTCTCAGAATCAGCAGGCGGAGTAAGGCCTTCTCTGTCCCGGCAGAATGTTTGTCGGGAGCGCCGGCAGTGCGCCGGTGCCAGTCGCAGGCGGGGCCACTGCGGCTGCTGCCACTGGCGCCCACCCAGCCTTCAAGGCAATGTGGCACCTTGGTCGAATCCTGGAATTTAGTGCAATTAGGCGTACTTTAAGCCAAAAATAATGTTACCACTCATGATTTCTCTAAAAAAATGTACAATAAGCTCAATATTTTGATTTTTAAAATACTCCTCTAGAAAAAAGAAACAAATATCAGTCTGTGGATGACGTCACGATCTGGCAACCACTACCATAGTTGAAACGCTTCAAGGGCTTCGATTGGCTGATGCTCATCGTCACGTCAGCATATGTCGTCACAACAGCAGCTCACAGCAATGGCCGCCCGGCGAGGGGCTGATGAGGGGGCTGGTGTCAGGTAGGTTTTAGCTTTTTTCTACGGAAATATCGAGTTCCAAGACAAATGATCCATGGAGTACCGGGTTTTCCGACTTGCTTTACAACTTGGCTATCTCAGTTCAAATTACGTTATGAAGGTGCCACATTCCCTTTAATGGTAGCCTCGTTAGCAACGCCACGGTCGCCACAACTCGCGCTGAGTCGCAGCGGGATGCATAGGGCTTGTTCCAGCGCCTCCTTAGAAAAAAGATGAGGGTAGCTTGGAGTAAGTCGGAGCAGGCGCAAAAACCGGTGTCCGCTGGACCGATTTCGGATGAGATTGGATGAGATATCAGCTGATTGCGCCTGATCAGCGCCAATATGGCGGGTGTGCGCAGCTAAGAAACTAATCGAATTTGATTAAGGCCTCTGATACTCATTTAATGTATTTTAGTGAAAGTGGAATACAGAAAAACAACGTAATCAAAACCTTCAGCTGCCCACAAACGGCGTTTCTCACTGTAAAACAACTTATTTTAGTTTCTCAATTGAAATTCGTGCACCACAATTGAGCTCCTCCAACCTCCTCTGAAAAACCACCTTTCGAGAGGAGGTTGGATTAGATTTGAGATGAGCTCTGGTGAGCTTGGAGGAAGTTTAAGGAGGCGCTGGACCGGGCGAGAGGAAGTTGGAGAAGCTTTGAGGAGGTTGGAGCAGGTTTGAGGAGGCGCTGGAACAGGCCCATAATCTCATAAAAAGGCACGGCAGTCGCGTAGCTACTAGTGACATCTGTGGGCAGCGCTTGGAAACGGACAATCTTTGATATAGGTGGCGCGCCGCACACCAAAGGATCGCCACCATGCTCAAAAGGGTCCATCCATAAGGCAAGCAACGCACATGTGATCCTACCCCTCTTGCCCATGTAACCAGTGGCAGATACAAGGACTGGGGGTCTAGGGGGGCTAAAGCCCCCGAAATGTCTGAGTGGCTATATTTAATATATAGGCGAAGGCTGATACAAGGCCGAGAGAGAGAGAGAGAGAGAGAGAGAGAGAGAGAGAGAGAGAGAGAGAGAGAGAGAGAGATTGCTGTGTAAGAGATTGCTGCTGCAGCTGAATGACATTCTCTCGTGCACGCGACAGGCTGTACGCTGATGACACAATGCTCGGCCAGCGACAATCGGAATCGTCTCCTAATGCCAATGCCAGGAGCGCCGGGCCTTATAATCAGGACTATCTATGTACTAAGCCCATCATGTCGATGTTGCCATGGAAACGAGACATGAGGCTCAAGGAGGAATTATGTCTGTATTTGCAACCAGTCTCCACCGCTACCTTCATCCTAATTTTACATAAAAGTGATTGCAAGTGTATATATAAGTGACCATAGGATGACGAATCACAGTTATCAAAAGCTGGTTATTTATTCATTTATCCCATCTTAACAACAATGGCAAAGTCTCCATTCAGAGGCTAGGGAATCAAAATTAAAGAGCATCCTCACGGCAAGAAGCGATCAAAGCACAAACATAAACCAGAGCGAAAAAAGGAGCATTTGCAAATGCACATGGATTGCAGAAAAGCAGACAAAATTGCACACTATACCACAAATCTGGTGCTTTTCCACACTTTTTTCTAGCAAAAAGCCCGATAAATGTTCACCTGCACTTATTGCAGCATGAATTACAAATGCATCAAATAGGGCAGCACAGAACAACAGCCGTAAAAGGAAAACATATACCAAATAAAATCAATATCAACTCCGGATTCTTCATATATGCGACAGGCAGAACGGTGCGATTTCACATAAAATTGCGGCCGACGCCACGCTGGATAGACTGGCTCGCTGCCGCCGCAGCTCCCGCCGGCTGATTCCGCACCGGCAGACAGCTACAATTGGGTAGTGTTCCCAGAGCCAGGCGGTCAATCTCCAGTGGTGCCGGCCGCGCCGCCGCCTCCACGCATGCCCAGTAACCCACCAAACACCAACCGCCGCGGGGCAGTCAACTGCCCAGTAACCCACCAAACACCAACCGCCGCGGGGCAGTCAACTGCCCAGTAACCCACCAAACACCAACCGCCGCGGGGCAGTCAACTGCCCAGTAACCCACCAAACACCAACCGCCGCGGGGCAGTCAACTGCCCAGTAACCCACCAAACACCAACCGCCGCGGGGCAGTCAACTGCCCAGTAACCCACCAAACACCAACCGCCGCGGGGCAGTCAACTGCCCAGTAACCCACCAAACACCAACCGCCGCGGGGCAGTCAACTGCCCAGTAACCCACAAACACCAACCGCCGCGGGGCAGTCAACTGCCCAGTAACCCACAAACACCAACCGCCGCGGGGCAGTCAACTACCCAGTAACCCACCAAACACCAACCGCCGCGGGGCAGTCAACTGCCCAGTAACCCACCAAACACCAACCGCCGCGGGGCAGTCAACTACCCAGTCACCCACGAAACATCAACCAACGCTGGGAGTCAACTGCCGTCATAAAATCAAACACCAGGAAATCAAACTCGATGAAAACAGAACCGCGATGATCCAACGTTACGTGCGAAACCGCTGAGAAGCAGCAAAAAGTAGGACGGGGAGCGGTAGTGGCACCCAATATCACTCTGAGCGAGGTAATCGCCGATTATTTTTGTGATTTTATGTTCCAGAAGCGGACCAAATTCATTTTCCAGACATTAATAGTGATTAAAAAGACCTAAAGCCTACATTTGTTTCGACGGCAGGATTTGACCCCCGGCAGGATCCCAGACCGCTCTGGCTGGAGCAGAGTCAGAGCAGAGCCCACCCCGGGCAGGGCCCTTGGGCGGCCATGGCTGACTTCCCAGCAGACCTGTTTATCGACGGCTCACCGCACCGGGCCAACTCGGCGATTCCTCGCCAAAACGGCCTGATTCACCGCGCACCATTCGCCTTAACAGCGCAGATCTGTCTGTATTTTGCGGTCATAAATCAGACAAAGCCAGACCAGAGACCTAGCGAGCGCCCTGTAGGCTGTTTATCTATCTAGGCGAGCAATGGGATGGATAAATTGCCGGTCTTGGGTCAGCACCCAAACACGCGGCAACTGCCAGCTGCTATAATGGGGAGAGATCGTGACACCAAGTTCTAACATTTAACAGCACGAATGATCAATGCCTCAGAGAAGCAGGGCGCAGGGAGTTGCCTAATTGGGCGGCCGTTTAGAGAGCTACCAGTGGGCTCAGCAGCGTAACCACGGGTGCGGGGGCAGGGGGGCGTAAGGGCCCAGGACCTTATTAGCAGAGCCAGTGATTATAATTCTGGTATGAATCTCGCAAAACCTAAGATATCGTTAAATTTAATAAAATCGCAAATTCTGGTTTGCAGTGTTTTCACACAAGCCCCGGTGCGCCTCCGAGCCACCCTCACCCTAGTGGGGGTGTTCAAGCACCCCCATCGATCAATGCGAGATAGCGAAAAACGGGAGCGCCGGCAGAAAGCTCATTAAAAATTCAAGAAGAAACTGCATCAGTCACTATTTGGCTCAGGTCAATATTGAGGTCATGACAGGACAAAGAAGGCAATACGTTACAGAAGAGTTGCTGGGCTCTAGCGCTGACAAGAGCTGAACTGGAATCAATTTTTAGGCACCATTCGCTTCTTCTGGTTACGGCAAATTAAGGTCAGGTCAAGATCACCATCTGACATAGCATAGTCAATATGCATATCATTCTATTCGTGTTATCATCATTTCCTGCAAAGCTTAGAGATTAGATTAGAGTTTTAGGGCACCGCTCTAATCTAATCTATAATCTAATTTCCTGCAAAGCTATTGACCCAAATCTCAAAACCTTTTAAGTCGCCTCAGATGACTAAACTTGCAACATGAACTTGGAAAGGGGCCTATGATACGGTTTGGAGAATATGAAGGTATTCTAAGCTGTATCTACACAAATAGAGCCATTTATCGCCCAATTCCTGTTTTCCCCACTGCGTTTCCAATGGAGAGTGATGACCCTAGAAGAGCCTCTGACCCTATGGAGAGTGATGACCCTAGAAGACTCTCTGACCTTATGGAGAGTGATGACCCTAGAAGACCCTCTGACCTTATGGAGAGTGATTTCCATGATCCGTATCTGACCGAAGTTCACCGGTACGAAAAAAAACAGGAATATATTTTGTAACAATCGGTGGGCCCATTAAGTGATATTTGTTTCAATTGGATAGATCAACCCTGTTTTTACTTATGCTATCTTAAACCTTTCTGGAGATGAGGTCACTTGACCTGCACTGGTGAACTGATCTGACTCGACCTTAAATTTTTGAAAAAATTGCAGAATTGATCAAGACTAAGCTGTGCCAAGCACAACGGTGCTTCGCGCTGCTGTTTTTTTGGTGCCGCCGGAAAAATCGAAAAGGAGATGTTCAAACGCCTTCCCCTCACCGGGACGAGGGATAAAACCAGGAGAGGAGATCAACACTGCTTATTCGTATGCCCGTTACCAAGTAAACAGATACCCTAATGCGGTCCTACTACTCATTGCTCCCGTTAAGCTATTTCTTACACATTACAGGAGTTCTGCACGGATTAGAGTTCCAGACAGATTGCCCTGCCCCACCGTTGCGAATTCCTGAACACGCCGCTGTTTGGGCTCCATTTTCCCAGCGCCGGACGCAACACTCGCGCCGGCCCCAGTAATTGCTGGCACGTCCTCTTACACATGGTCAGTAATAACCGCCGCCGGCAGCTCTCCCGGCGTTCCAGACCGCTGGAGCTCCGCTGGGGGGGCGGCGCCGGCACACGTCCGCCAGTTTTTGCTATCTGGCCCCCGACTGGGATTGCACAAATAGTGGTCTCCGGCAGGGACTCGCGGTTAGTGCCCAGCCCTCCGCCGGGAGATATGTGGCAAGAGAGATTCCACAGGCAATGTCTGGACGCACCGAGTGAGCCGGAGACGCCGGAATAGCCGGTGACTTCTGCCTCGCTGACAACACAACAGTCAACAGGACCAGCCACAGGTCTGCCCTGACCAAACAGTCTGGTCCTGGATACCAACTGCTGATACCATCTGACCTGACCTCATCTCACTCGCGCACTCAGCTCAAACGAAGGCCTCGACAGGTACATACATCCAGCCGTTGAACCCAAGCAGCAAGCATGCGAGCATACATTGCCACAAACCCAACAAATAAAATATCACAATAGACAAAAACCCCTAATCAAACAGTAAGACCGTCACTCAGGCTCCCGCAGTTCTCGTCTAAACACCGCTGGTGCAGACAACCGCTCGCTGCCAGCGCGGCCCTGCAGCAGCGCGCGACCAGGAGACGACGATCCCACTGATCCCATCGGATCCCATCGGATCAGTCTAATTGAGCTCAATAGACTCGGCACGTGACGGAGGCCGAGAGGCACCTCGGCGGAGTCTCTCACAAGTCGGCTGGAGCGGAGATCCGTCCCGCCGACGCGACGATCCGACGACACCGAGGCACGTGTGCGTAACTGCCGACCAGCGGCTGACGCGACCGGCCAGCCAACCGCGAAGGTACAGCACTGACCGCCGCACCCAATCATACAGCCAACACTGGCCTCCGCATCCAGTCACAGAGTTGTCAGTTGTGTGTGTGTGACTGAGTGGTCACCGGTCCAGACAGTTGTGTGTGACTGAGTGGTCACCGGTCCAGACAGTTGTGTGTGTGTGACTGAGTGGTCACCGGTCCAGACAGTTGTGTGTGACTGAGTGGTCACCGGTCCAGACAGTTGTGTGTGTGTGTGACTGAGTGGTCACCGGTCCAGACAGTTGTGTGTGTGTGTGTGTGACTGAGTGGTCACCGGTCCAGACAGTTGTGTGTGTGTGACTGAGTGGTCACCGGTCCAGACAGTTGTGTGTGTGTGTGTGTGTGACTGAGTGGTCACCGGTCCAGACAGTTGTGTGTGTGTGACTGAGTGGTCACCGGTCCAGACAGTTGTGTGTGTGTGTGTATGACTGAGTGGTCACCGGTCCAGACAGTTGTGTGTGTGTGGACTGAGTGGTCACCGGTCCAGACAGTTGTGTGTGTGTGACTGAGTGGTCACCGGTCCAGACAGTTGTGTGTGTGTGTGTGTGTGACTGAGTGGTCACCGGTCCAGACAGTTGTGTGTGTGTGTGTGTGACTGAGTGGTCACCGGTCCAGACAGTTGTGTGTGTGTGTGTGTGACTGAGTGGTCACCGGTCCAGACAGTTGTGTGTGTGTGACTGAGTGGTCACCGGTCCAGACAGTTGTGTGTGTGTGTGTGTGACTGAGTGGTCACCGGTCCAGACAGTTGTGTGTGTGTGACTGAGTGGTCACCGGTCCAGACAGTTGTGTGTGTGTGTGTGTGACTGAGTGGTCACCGGTCCAGACAGTTGTGTGTGTGTGTGTGTGACTGAGTGGTCACCGGTCCAGACAGTTGTGTGTGTGTGACTGAGTGGTCACCGGTCCAGACAGTTGTGTGTGTGTGTGTGTGACTGAGTGGTCACCGGTCCAGACAGTTGTGTGTGTGTGACTGAGTGGTCACCGGTCCAGACAGTTGTGTGTGTGTGTGTGTATGACTGAGTGGTCACCGGTCCAGACAGTTGTGTGTGTGTGACTGAGTGGTCACCGGTCCAGACAGTTGTGTGTGTGTGACTGAGTGGTCACCGGTCCAGACAGTTGTGTGTGTGTGTGTGTGGACTGGTGGTCACCGGTCCAGACAGTTGTGTGTGTGTGACTGAGTGGTCACCGGTCCAGACAGTTGTGTGTGTGTGTGTGTGACTGAGTGGTCACCGGTCCAGACAGTTGTGTGTGTGTGTGTGTGACTGAGTGGTCACCGGTCCAGACAGTTGTGTGTGTGTGACTGAGTGGTCACCGGTCCAGACAGTTGTGTGTGTGTGTGTGTGACTGAGTGGTCACCGGTCCAGACAGTTGTGTGTGTGTGACTGAGTGGTCACCGGTCCAGACAGTTGTGTGTGTGTGTGTGTGACTGAGTGGTCACCGGTCCAGACAGTTGTGTGTGTGTGTGTGTGACTGAGTGGTCACCGGTCCAGACGGCCGGACAGGTAACTCAAACACGGCGATTTGGCTGAGTATAAGGGATGAGCCCAGAGGCGGCACCAATCACCGGCGAAAGCGTCACACTTTTCAATATGGCTCACCACGAAGGCCTTGGAGTGAGACTGTGGGGAATCGGGTCTAGGAGCTGTCAGATCAGTATTCAGGAGGATGAAAGAATGTGGATTTCGGTTCTAAACTAAGACTTTCAGTACTTCAGTGACTGGTTATATACCAAGAGTGAACATTTTGAGGCTCCAGCAGTTCCACAGTTAGAGCAGCACTCGCGTTCAGTTCACCCCTGGGTGACGCAAATTGTCACTATCACGTCATATGCTGGCTTCAGTCTCCCGGCGTTGTCGTTGTCCTTCACGTTGTTCGCCGAAATCAGGAAAAGCGGATTGGCTCTCTCACGCTTGGGCACACATTTCTCGCCCCAGTGGTCTTCCCCATCAAGCCTATAAAGAGCGTCGTCCAAAAAGCAGCCCTCAGAAGGACTACCAGCACTGGAGACTACCTGGAACCGTCAAATCAAGACCCCCGACAGACACTGCCGCTTATAGCACACATTCTGGCAGCACAATCTCGCACTCAGAGGTGGCTCGATTGCTGCCCAAGCTCCAAATCCCAGCAGGTCTCCCCAATAAGGCCACCACGATCTGTATCGGCGCGGCGCGACGACGCCGCATGGCCCTTACAGCTAGTCCACGGGCAAAGCCGGCGGATACCGGCACGTGACAGAGGAAGAGGCCGGGGATACAGAACAGGCGCAATCACGTGACAGAAAACAGGACAGCCAAAGGCGCTCCGACTAGCGGCAGGTGTGTTAGAATGGGTGAGAACGGGTGAGATTCACCGCAGTCACACCCCGGCTCGGCTGGAGAGGTATGTGGCACTGCGTGACTGCGCACAACCCCGTCTCCTTCCTACTCGTGGACTCGGGGAAGGCCGAGGGAGATCTCCACAGCAGCTGTTCTCTCCGGCACATTCAGCATCCCCGCCGGCTACAATGCATCGATCAGGGCGAAGAACGGCATGCCTCCTGAGGCTGTGTCGATCGTCTGCGTGAGTTCGTTAGTGCCGCCCCAGTGAGCCCGTTAGTGCCGGCGGCGACGCCGACGACCGCTGACTGTGTTACCCCGCTGCGACGCCGACGACCGCTGACTGTGTTACTCCGCTGCGACGCCGGCGACCGCTGACTGTGTTACCCCGCTGCGACGCCGACGACCGCTGACTGTGTTACCCCGCTGCGACGCCGACGACCGCTGACTGTGTTACCCCGCTGCGACGCCGACGACCGCTGACTGTGTTACCCCGCTGCGACGCCGACGACCGCTGACTGTGTTACCCCGCTGCGACGCCAACGACCGCTGACTGTGTTACCCCGCTGCGACGCCGACGACCGCTGACTGTGTTACCCCGCTGCGTCGCCGACGACCGCTGACTGTGTTACCCCGCTGCGACGCCGACGACCGCTGACTGTGTTACCCCGCTGCGTCGCCGACGACCGCTGACTGTGTTACCCCGCTGCGACGCCGACGACCGCTGACTGTGTTACCCCGCTGCGTCGCCGACGACCGCTGACTGTGTTACCCCGCTGCGACGCCGACGACCGCTGACTGTGTTACCCCGCTGCGTCGCCGACGACGCAGCTGCTGAGCGATGGCTGGCGACAGACCGCAGCAGCTCCCACCTCTGGCACTCCCAGGTACAGCGCGTTGATATGCGATCTGTGTGACGAAAATGAGACGACCCGGGTGCATGCGTGAGAAATACTTGACAAAAGGCTGCATTGCTCACTGCATGCTTCTAATCTGACAGCTTTATCGGCAACCTCGCAGTCTTTCTGTTGTCTTTCCTATGAATTCATACTAGTGCGTGGAGGTCACGCCTACTAAGAAACTTTCAGAGTAAAGGGTATGGACCCTGGTAGGCAAGGGCGCAGCCATAGCTTTGGTATGGGGGGGGCACACCAACTTTAGGGGCATCCCGGGAAAAAGTGCACTTTTAACGTCACCCAAAAAATTACTGTATCTTTGTTTATATCATTTTTTGGGCATCTTTGGTTCAATAAAAAATGCAAATAAACAATTGACGGAGAAGAAAACTCGACTAAAACCGAAAAAAGAAAAAATATCCCCAAATCTCATGGAAGTAGCCAAAACACGACTGTTTTGGATAGATTTAAGGGCAAATCAGCCAATTCATGCAAATACTTAACATCAGAGAAATCAGCGGAGCATGTGATATCTGTTACCATGTGCAAGTTAAGGTATATTGGAGTCTAAAATTCATTTGTTATGGCCACTGGTTTTGTCGTGACAAGTGAGCCCTGGCTGAACGCAGATTAAGTTCCTTGCCTCCCACAATCGCCACGGGACGATGAGTGGCGTAGTGTCTTTGGAAGAACACAATTTTTGCTGCCGGAATAATTTGAGATACCTTCTGAACGCGTTTATTAAGTTCCATATTCTCAAGGACCGGTCCCAGTTAAGAGTAAAGAAAAGGTGAACAGGCCGGTGGCTTGGATGGGGATGGTGTGACAGGGCTGAAAATTGTGAAAATTACTTCTTCATTTAAATTAATTAGTATATATTTTGGTTTAAGGGACCGTGTTCTAAGCTCAGGGACACACGCCTTTTATCATCCATTCCCAGAATCCACCAGTATAATAAGCAATTTATATGACCAGGGGTGCCGAAGCATCACACGCCGTTTTAGAGATTCCTCATTCCTCGTTAGCTCCGTTTTACAAGGGGAGTGCCATTGTGTTCTTATTCCCCATCTATTCAAGACCAGCTCTTGGGCCCCCAAGTGTGGATCAAGGGCCTCCAGAGCAGCTTCCCCCATCCCCCCAGTTGTGCCTCCGGGGAATAGACTAGCTCAGTGACCCCGCCCCGAGATGATGGGAGTTGGCCTTGTGTTCTTATTATCTGTCTATTCAAGACCACCTCAGGGGCACCTGAAGATCAGGGCCCCAGAGCAGCTCAGGCTTCACCCAGGGACTAGACTAGCTCATTGGCCCCAGAGATGAGGTCACCATACTAGATCGATGGGCCACAGATAGGCTCATAGGGCCTTAAACCAGTTCAAGAAGCCCCAGAACAGTTTAAGGCGCCAAATCACCTCAGGGGGCCTCAAGCCAACTTAAGGGGCTCTCACAAGCTCAGCGCCCAGACCAGCTCAGGGTACTCTCAGAACCCAGATCCGCTCTTGGGCCCTAGATTAGCTCTCGGGGCCCCAGATCAGTTCAGGGGCCTCAAGTCAGTTCTGGGGGCAAGATGAAGTCAGGGGCACTAAATCAGCACAGGAATCTCTCACCAGCTCGGGACCCAATCAGTTCAAAAGCCCCAGAGCTGTTCAGGGGACATCAAATCGGGCCATAGGGCACCAGATCAGCTTCGGGGACAAATAATCAGATCAGTGGTCCCCGACCAGCTCGGGGCCCAGATTAGCTTGGGAATAACAGATCAAGTCAAGAGGCACTTAATCAGCTCAGGAGCCCCAAACCATCTCAGGGGCCCTCACCAACCCCTGTGGGCCCAGCTCAGCTCAAGGCCTGGGAGCTGCTCAGGAAATCACGTAATCAACCCAGGAGGCCCGAGTCAGCTTAAAGGGCACTATATTAGCCATGGGGCATCAGACTAGCCCAGAGGGAATCAGATGGGCTAAGGAGACATACTGATGACTCAGCAGGCACCAGATCGGCTCAGGGGGCATTAGTTAAGTTCAGGGGGCAGTATATCTGCTCAGGGTGCACCAGATCGATCAGCTCAGGGGGCAAGTTCAAGTCAGGGGCACTAAACCAGCTCAGAGTTCCCTCACCAGCTTGGGGCCCAATCAGTTCAAAGGCCCCAGAGCTGCTCAGGGGACACCAGATGCCCATAGGGCACCAGATCAGCTTCGGGGACAAACAATCAGATCAGTGGTCCCCGACCAGCTCGGGAATACCAGATCAAGTCAGGAAGCACTTAATCAGCTCAGGAGCCCCATACCATCTTAGGGGCCCCTCATCAGCCTGTGTGGGCCTAGCTCAGCTCAGGGCTTTAGAGCTGCTCATGAAATCACGTAAGGAGGCCCAGGTCAGCTTAAAGGGCACCAGATTAGCTCAGGGAGCACCATACTAGCTCAGAGGGCATCAGATGGGCTCAGGATGCACCAGATCGACTCAGGGGCATTAGTGCAGCTCAGGTGGCACCAGATCGATCTGTTCGGGGGCCCAGATCAGCTCCCAGTCCCCCAGACTATAGCAGGAGCCTAAATCAGCTCAGGGAGCAACATAACAGCTCAGGGGACACAAGATGGGCTCATGGCCCACCAAACCAGCTCAGGGGGCACCAGACCATCTAAGGAGACATCCGTAATCAGCTGAGGGGGCACCTAATCAGCTGAAGAGGCACCATATTGACTTACGAGACAGTAGACCAGCTTGAGGAGGCATGAGATCAGCTCGGGGGCCCGAATCAGCTCCAGGGGCACTAAATCCGCTATTAGGGCACCAAGCAAGCTCGGAGGCATTAGTCTAACTCAGAGGGCATTATATAGGTTCAGGAGGCACAATTATTTGCTCAGTGGGGCACTCGATTGACTCAGGGGCACCAGATCAGCTTAGAGGGCAAGTAATCAGCTCAAGGGGCTAAGACCAGCTGAAAGGCCACGAGATAAGCTCAAGGGGCACGAGATTAGCTTCACCCGTACGATTATTGGTTATTGGTTATCATTATTGGTTATTGGCATTAGGTGGACACATACTAGGTGCCCATACTCTTCCCGTGTGCTTGGAAAGGCGACAGAATTCCCTAGCTGACTGAAAAAGGTATTAAATTGTCCAATAATAGTTTCAATCTCTACATGCGGTCCAGTTACATCTAGGTTCAACGGCGTAGGGCACTAAATTTCGAGCGGCACGGCCCAAATTTGGTACACCACCTGGCAATCAAAAGGGCACCCCGGCAGTGATGGGTGCACGTGCCCCCTGTGCCCCCCTGGACAGTAGATCAACTCCGGGAGGCATTAAATAAGTTCTGGGGGCCTGGATGGGCTCAAGTGTCACTAAAACAGCTAACAGGGCACCAGGCAATCTTGGAGGCATCAGACTAACTCAGAGAGCATTATATAGGTTCAGGAGGCACAATTATTTTCTCAGGGTGAGGGGGCACCAGATTGACTACGAGGGCATCAGATCAGCTCAGAGGGCACATGATCAGCTCCAGGGGCCAAGACCAGGGCTCAGGGGGCACCAGATGAGCTCAAGGGGCACCAGATTAGCTCCGCCCATCCGATTATTGGCGACGATGAGGCATTATTTGGAAACGGATTACGTGCCTATACTCTTCCCGTGTGCTTGGAAAGGCGACAGAATGCCCTAACTGACCAAAAATGCACTTAATTGTCAAACAATAGCTTAAATCGCTAAATGCAGTCCGGTTCCATCTAGGCTCAACGGCGTAGTGCACTAAATTTCAAGCGGCACGGCCCAAAGAGGATACACCACCTGGCAATCCAAAGAGCACCCCGGAACCGATGGGGGACACGTTCCCCCTGTGCCCCCCCTGGCTGCGCCCCTGCTGGTAGGAACTGATCGACCTTATGCTTTGACATTCCAAATAATAGCACACATCAGTCTTGAGTATTTTTGGAGCCAAGATTTTCTTTTTAACTTAAGAGTCCTAGAACTACCGTCTTTGAAAAAAGTTGCATGCCAAAATTTCAATTCTGAAGTTCTGAAATAATTCTACACAATAGCTACCTAGACATTGAGCAACTTTATCTTTCAAGGATATCCTTAACCGGAGAAGTTTGAGCAATATGAATATAACCTCATGAACGTTTCAGCACATCAGCATTCTTAGCGGCTAAAATGATGTGTCCAATAACTGTCAACATTCGTTCTAAAACGGGATAGCATAGGAGCATACATGCCATCATACATGTCGCATATGCACCATAAAGCATCAAAAGTGTCTTCATGTTTCAAGACCAAGACTTTAAATGCATACATAAAACATACATGGGTGACAGTTGGCACGAGCTCTCCTGACATGTTCGATCGCATTTCCCAGCAAGGTCTAGCATTGCATTTCCTGAAAAGACCAGCCAAGCGAGGGAAATCTGATCCCTGACCCTGTTTGAGACATCAGAACATTTTCCAAGTCGCACATCGACGGAATCGATCAACAAGCGGAACCATGTGTTGCAAAAACGCTGACACTGCACTGGAAGTGCATTAGTCGACCGGCTGTGGAGACTGGCCTTTGACAGGACCCACACTCAGGCACCCAGCTATGGCGTCTTTTATGGGGCATGCTTATTCATGAAGCTTTGTCGGCCAAATGCAGTCAATCCAACTCTTCCAGCGCCTGAACAAAAATCGACTGAAATGGCGGCTAAGTGCTGATTATGAAATGCACCAATTCTCGAATTCAACTTATGGATAGTCTGGTACAGCTGTGTGCCGAGATACATACGTTGTATCATTAGGGTCGTTCAAAAACCTTTTTTTGCTTTTCAGGCTCGAATCCACATTTTCCCATTATATATTCAATTCTGACTTCAATGAGCAATATTCCAAGCATCAACGAAAACGGGAAAGATCACCTCAAAACGGTTAAAGATTTCATGTTTTAGGCGCGATTGGCCGCCCGGCGTTGCAGTCTCCCCTTGTTAAATTGGCATGAAAGGGTGCATAACCTACCAGTAAAGACAGCGTGGCCTGTGCGTGCGTATAAGAGCGGTAGATGGGATTTAACATGCATGCATTTACTTGTCAGATGTATTTGCAGCGCAATACAAATACATTTTATTCCACAAAAGACCTGAAATTAAATGGTTCAGCACCCCAGTACTCAAAATCCCGACAGAACAGGAATGCCTTCCGGAGGCGAACGTTTCTCTGGTAACATTCGTTGGAGAACGTCGTTGGGACAGGTGCTTCTCCCTATTCTCTTGAGAACTATTGAAGTGCTCTGATACTGCTAGAAGAAGACCTTGCTGCATATTTTTACCCTCACGGTGGCTCACGAAATCTTCCACCAGCTTCACACCACGTTCTGTGGGACCGCTCACCAGTTCTGGAATACCTTGAAACAGGAGAAGCTATATCAGTCACCAGCTTCTTAACGGAGCCATTTCTGGTCAGAATATTTCAGATTCAGGCAATCGAATACCAGCCAGCTGTCAGGAGTGACAAGCTGGCTGAGGCTTAGTACCGAGCATTCACCGCGCTCTTCATAGCCTCTATCGGAAACTTAAGCCTGCCCTAGTCAAAGGTGAATTGTTTGCTGTTTTGGCCAATTGTTGCGCGACTGGCTCCTTACCTCCAAGATGGTGGTTCTCACCAGCGGGACAGAATATAACTTTCTATGCACAGATACCACAACGGATGGCAAATTGACTTCAGCACATTCAGGGCGATTTCTATATTAACTTAATGAAAACACAACACTGCATTTTATGGATAGCTTTGAGGCTATATACGTTTTAAGAGTCATATTTTTCCCAGAAACTGTTGTCAAGTAGTTAGAATGTTTTCGGGATATTAGTCTGGGTTATTTGATGAAAAGTTTAAGCTTCCGAATATTTCGAGTTTATTGATAGCTCTTTTTCAACGGAATGTCGATCATGAACAGCCAAGTTTTTCAAACACAATGTCATCTTCATCACTTGCGTTCCCTTCCTACATACCTCTCATTTAAATGAAGTATATTACGTATTCTTGCAATTCCCGCCGAACCATTAAACGCCTATTCGCTAAACGTGATAGAAGTCTCTAAAGCTGACTATCCGCGACGGAGGAAGCCAAATACATGGTTTAGAACCACTTACAAGGGAAGCCGCTAACTCTTTAGGGGTCTGAGTGGCTCAGTCGGTTAGCGCTTGCGCTCGGCTCGGCCAATGTCATTCTGTATGTGCTGGGTGTCGAAGGTTCGAGCCCACCCAGAGGCAGAATCTGGCGCCCTGCTCTAGCCCAGGCTAATTCTTTCCCTCTCGCCTCCGATGCCATATGACCTGAGCAGTTGATGCGTTGTTAAACTCCATAAATTATGATATTCACTCTTTTAGCATCTTCTGGAATGATGAACAGAATCTGACTCAGTAATATCCACAAATAAATGACTCACTTTGTGCCATAAATGTCCTATATTCCATTAATATGGCTGGCTGGTGGGCTCCGGGTCTTCTAAACAGCCATTTGTTGGAGGCAACCTCTCCTGACAGCCACACGTAAACCAGCTTGCGCAATTCGTGATTATCTTTTCAAGGAAAGCAGAGCTGGCATGTCTTCCAGAACCAAAGCCCTAGCCGGGCCGGATAATCCAGGAACGTTCCCTGATAGGTTTTCCAATAAAAATACTCCGGTATTGTGTAGAGGCGCTGAAGTCACTATGCAAATGCAACTGCTATTTATAAACAGAAAGTTATAATCTGCCTCGCAAATAAGAATCACAATGCTGAAGGTAAAAAGGCAGTGACACAGTGCCTGGCCTAAACAGCAAAGCCATCCACCTTTCAGTTGGGTAGGCTAAAGTTTCCGACAGAGGCTATGAAGAGCTCGGCTCGGTACCAAGCCTCTGCCGATTTGTCATTCCTGAAAGCTGGCTGGTATTTGAGCGCCTGAATCTGAAAGATTCTGACCTGAAATGGCTCCATTGAGAAGCTGGTGACTAGTATAGTTTCCCCTGCTTCAGGATATTCCAGAACTTACTGTCGTCAACGGTCCCACAGAACGTGGTGTAAAGCTGGTGGAAGATTTCATGAGCCATCCAAAGGGTAAAAATATGCAGCAGGGTATCAGAGCTCTTAAATAGTTTGCAGGAGAATAGGGAGAAGCACCTGCCCCAACGACGTTCTCCAACGAATGTTGCCAGAGAAAGGTTCGCCTCCGGAAGGCAATCCTGTGCTGTCGGGATTTAAAGTACTAGGGTGCTGAACAATTTAATTTCATGTCTTTTGTGGGATAGCATGTATTTGTATTGCGCTGCAAATACATCTGACAAGTAAATGCCTGCATGTTAAATCCCATCTACCGCTCTTATACGCACGCACATGCCACACTGTCTTTACTGGTAGGTTATGCACCCCTTTCATCCCAATTTAACAAGGGGAGACTGGAACGCCGGGCAGCCAATCGCGCCTGAAACATGAAATCTTTAACCGTTTTGAGGCGATTTTTCCCGTTGTCGTAGATGCTTGAAATGTGTTTCATTGAAATCAGAATTGAATATATAATGGGAAAAAGTGGGTCCGAGTCTGAAAATTAAAAAAAGGTTTTTGTGAACGACCCTATTGTATCATTAAGACAGTACAGTACAGTATATATGGATTACCCCTTGGAGGCTTTCAGTTTCCTCGTCAAATCACACACACACCATGGATCGCACAAACGAGGAACGTTGCACCCGACACCACTATCACTCGCAATAGGAAGAAAAGCAAATCATTCGTCGTACACATTTCATTAAAAGAGGCAGTACAAAAGTAAAAATAAAAGTATAAAACAAAAATACCAGCAGCAAATCCGAGTCAAAACGATCATTATAGTAAAACTAAAAACTAAGAAATTTACGTTAAAATCACACAAAACAACAACCGATGACTCGCGCACCCAGCAATCTTCCTCCCGAGTAGAACATTCAGTCTACTCTTAAAACTATCATGTTACAATTTCGCATTTCGGTTGTCAGGCTGTTAAAAGTGCCGCCGTCACATACGCTAGTCTCCGCTTCCGCATTTGTCCGCGGTCGGGTGGGCGTAGATGCCCAGTCTGACGCGTTCGGTGGTCAGATCGGTAAAACGGAACAATCCGTAGGACCGTTGGTTGACCTGTGCGAGACACTTTGGCTGACATAGTTGGTGGTACTCGGTGAGCTCATTGGCAGACATAAGCCCTAGTCGTCTCGCTTCCTGAGATATACGTTCAAACTTCCGCTTGCCAGAGATGACTCGTGCCAAAAATGACAACTTTCGTACCCTATGTAATTGTAAGCGCAGCATGTGCCAAAATAGCTATACAATAACGTAGTGTGGACAAACTAGTGCGTTAACTACTTGTTTTAGTACTATGCAGGAATACATGACTGGCATGGAGAAGTCCAACTAGGATGCCTGTGCACTTGCAGTTAGGTGATCAATGTGTTTTGGTACGTCAGGTGTCTATCCATTTCTAGTCCTAGATTTTTGACGACTTTGTCTCGGTTACTACAGTGTTTCCAACTCTATCCTAACTTTGGGCATGTTTGTAGCATCGCTCGTGTCCAACTACAATGACTTTGGTTTTGAAGTATTTAGTTTCAGCTTATTCTGGTTGAACCAATCTAAGAATAATGCAAGCTCGTTTCAAGTCTTAAAATCATGTCAGGGAGTTCAGATTTTGGTCCGCTGATTAAAAGTTGAGTATCGTCTGCAAATTGAACTACTGTGCTCTTGTCTCGTATAAACACATCTCGTTGGCAAAATTGAAAACATTATACAAGAGAGGAACCCCTTGATAACATCCGATCGTATTTGGCAACGTTTTTGACAGGATTGTTTGACCCTCTTTGGTCCTAACCTGACTTCTGCGTGTGACCACCAAATAATCTTCAAACCAGTGCCTCTCACCCATAGAGCTCAAATTTACTAAAAGTAGTTCATGGTCAATTACATCAAAGCATTTTGAGAGGTCGAGTAGTACAAGTATTGAGATTTGGCCCGAATCCATAGCCTGATATATCTTATCCGTAACTACTGTAAGCGCTGTCTCCGTGGAATGGTTTCGTCGATACCCATGCTGCGCCTCAGAGTACAGAAAGTTGTCATTAACTATTGTATCATTAACGTCCCATAAGCAGCATTTAAAAGCGACCGGGTCTTTATAGAGCCCTGAGTTGCTTCGCCGTCTGCTACGACCATCAAATATTTTTGTGTTTATCAACGCACCAGCTGCCAAAGCTACATGGCGACGCCACGTCTCTTCCTGCTGAGAAGGGTTTCTGGGGAGCCAGATTGCCCCAGGGTGTCAACGGAATAGAGGCCAGGGCTGGGACAAACCATGGCAAACTGCCCCTTACCCTGCTGATACCGCGGATAGAGAGAAAGTAGTAGCAATGTCAGCGTTGGGAGGCATTAGCAGAACAGAGGCCAGGGCCGGATGGGCCTGCCAAGACGAACTGCTGAGTCGCCAGCGCCAGTGTCGAAAACGATGATCGATGATCGTCGACGGCGACGGCAGCGCTCACCTGCAGGGCCTCCTCGTCAGCGGGGGTAGGGGTCGGTGAATACAGTAAATGGTGTTTTGCCGGTCCCACTTTCGGGACAGCTGAAGCGCCATCTCCTGGCGTTCGGTAATCAGTGCATGCAGCGCCATCCATCATTTCCTCTTCTCCGACACATCCAGAGTTCAATTCCGACCGTTTCCTGCATTTCGGTAAGACCGGAGGTTGAGGGCACTCTGCAGGTGTCCTTAGAGAAAATCGGACACTTATGATCGACTTTTCGGTGCTCTTGGACTTTTTCGGTATTCCAACCTTAAGTAGGGCTAAACTTCATACCTGCGGGTACCGGAATCCTGTATTTCAGTGTCCTGAGACCACTTTCAGTGCTCTTACTGCCTGCAAGTGCGCCAGCGTGGTTCAGTCATTCGGAATCACAGGTCTAGAGGCTGCAGGCACGGCGTTTCCCGGATGGCCTCCCCATTTCCAGTCTACCATGAGGGCTCTCGCCCCGCTCCATTCATTCTGCGGCCGGCTCGCCGGCGGGTGATCGATCACGACCCAGGACCGGTAAAAATAACCCCGCGCCAAGCCCTGGGACTCGGCAAGAATAATAGGACACAAAGTTCGGCCGCGGAAGAAGCCAGGCCTGACCGATTCTGGTTCGGTTGAGTGGGCCAATCGGAGCTGGGAGGCAGGCCGTGGCGCGGCCGTCAGCTCCCGCCGGCGCGCCGATTTGGCGGGAGTGACGTCAGTGGCGCGCCGGCGGGAATGAATGACTGACCGGCCGACCAGAGACAACCACGCAGCAGCCGCCGCCGATGAATGGCAGCGACGTCAGCCATGGCCCTCCTGGTTCTGTAGTGAGGATCAGCCCGGACCGCTCCTCTGCGCCTCCGATAATATGACAAGATAGTGTGCGGTAGGATATCGAGATATAAATTAGAACGCACATAACGCTGGATCTATTACGGAGAATGATAAAAGAACTCTAGAAAATAGTTCGAAAATCGGAGGCCAGATATAACCACCCCAAAAAAGAATAACTTATTTGCTCACACATGGTTCTGCGGTGTTTCCATCCTATGATACTTCCCTACAATATTTCGAACGCGATGCTTCAAGGAACAGCATGTAGCATTTTTTCAGCATACCTACCACATTTTTTTCAGCACGCAACATTCTTTCCCGTGGACATGGATGTCAGTGGTGATAAGACACTAGCTTTGGATGCTGAGGATTAGCTTGTTCCAGGCATTAGTGGCCCGTCACTGTCACGGAAGCATGTGTAAAATCAGTTTGGTTTGGCACCACGTCTACCCGAGACCAGCAATACGTCAAACAAAGGTTAAGCAAACGACCAAGCGCCAAAAATATGGATGGGAGTGCATTTTTAGAAAGGTGAAGTCTAGGCAACAGTGACGGAGACAAGGGGGACTAGGAGAGCTCTAGCCACCTCGAAATTCTCGAGTCCCCTCGAGTGGCTATAGTTAATGCATAGCCGGAGACTGTTCCGAGGCAAAGGCGGTAAAGGCTCGAGCCCCCTAACCCCCTCCCCGAAATGAGACACTGGATCTGCCACAGCTAGGCAAGTTTGCCAGGGCTTCAGAAAATGCGAACACTTACATCCAGAGCGCATTTGTTCACGGGTGTCGGGTCAGTTGGTACTCTGCAAGAACAAATATTCAAAGGATGTTCCAATCTTTCAAAATTCTACAAAAACAGTATACATGGATAAAAGAAGTCTGAAAGCCTGGAAACTATCCCTGTTCCCGCCCTACACAGCAAGGAAAACACATTTTTAATTCACAATTATGGCGATATCCCTAACAACAGTTTACATAGTTTACATAGTCTGCCAAGTAATAACTTCTTATCGCAGGAACATACACTCGATGACATAGGCAGCACACCACCCACTTCACCTTTCAATACTAATGTTTCCTCAAATTACGGCCCAAGGGTAAGGATGGCATGGAACTAGGAATATGTCGGTCATTTTTGTATACAGATATACCTCTATCATCTCTTTGGAGCTTACCAACACGTGAAGCAGGTAAATTAAAATGCAGCAGGCATGCAGTAAGGATGGCTCACTCGCTAGCTTGGTATTTTCAATGAGTGGGGAAGAGGCTGAAGATTGAGACCAATTAGATTGGCAACCAGATGAAACAATTCCTTCACGATTGAAATTGGGAATACAGCCCACTGCAGTATCAGGCCCCAATTCAGGGCCTTAGTGCTCTCTATTTTGAACTATAAATTGTACAGAAATTTAACATAGGCAGCTTTGGTTGAATAGCACAGTTGGGAGTACAACGGCCTCAAATGAAATGTCAGTAAATGGTGTCTCCGCATGTTCTATCAAACTACAATATCAGTTCAAAACCCATTATAAAAGTGGTACATTCCCTTAGCATACCGAAAGCAACCCAAAAATAGAGATGTCAGAATTAACTTGCTGCTGGTTCCCAACCACTGATTTCCCACAACATAGATATACAACAACGGAGTTCCAATATTCATACCAGTGACTGGATCTTACGAGCACAGTAGCAACTATGCCTTCGCCCAGATGACATTTTGTCTGTCTGGGATTGTGAATTGTTCCTCAGTTAATTTTCAAAACGTGCTCGTAATACGAAGGTGGCCGGGATTGAACCGAATTAAAGGCCATGACTTTCCCTGGAGCCAACATTCCAGCGACCGCTTAGCACCGTGATATTAAAACAATGCGACTCCAGAGTGTGAGGGTCAGCGCCAGACCCGCCCCCTCATCAGACCGACTCCGAAGTGTGGGGGTCTGCGCCGGACCCGCCCCCTCATCAGACCGACTCCGAAGTGTGGGGGTCAGCGCCGGACCCGCCCCCTCATCAGACCGACTCCGAAGTGTGGGGGTCAGCGCCGGACCCACCCCCTCCTCAGACCGACTCCGAAGTGTGGGGGTCTGCGCCGGACCCGCCCCCTCATCAGACCGCTCCGCCGTGTCCGTGTTGGCTCAGGCAATCAGAGCCGCGCCGGGGTCAAAGGCCATCCGAGGACACGCAAAGGTTACCACCAGCCGACCTCATCGTGGCACCGCTGGATACGCCGGGCTTCAGAGCGCAGGGCATCCGCCGTGAAAACGAGCCGACCGAGACACCTGATGTTCGGCACTGCTGGGACCGATACCGTCACCACACTGCTGGGACCGATACCGTCACCACACTGCTGGGACCGATACCGTCACCACACTACTGGGACCGATACCGTCACCACACTGCTGGGACCGATATCGTCACCACACTGCTGGGACCGATACAGTCACCACACTGCTGGGACCGATACCGTCACCACACTGCTGGGACCGATACCGTCACCTATGACCTCGCTATTCTCCCAGAAAGGGGCTACCTCACACATGCGGTAGGCATTGAGTACTATGAGAAGTTACCTCGTTGAGTGGAGAAGACATCGAATTGTCCAGAGGGATGGCTGTCGGTCACGCCAGGATAGAAGCCTGGGCGTCGAAAGTAGGGGGGGAGGAGGAGACGGGTGACAGGGTTCCCTCAGCCGATGAACCAGGTCAATTGAGGGAACGCCTACGTGCCCAACATGTGGAACATAAAACCAAAATCACGGCAAACGACCCACGATTTTCGCCTTCATATCTTTTTATTGGTGAACTGCCTCCATAGTCCTCTCCTAAAGTGCTATGAAGTTTTTAGTAACTTTAAAATGGGACCTTATGGGTAAACGAAAAATTTCATCGTCAGCGTGACGTCACAGCAAAGGCTGATCTGGATTGGTGGTTGGCGCTACTATCTACCGGGTAAGCGGAGCTTCACGAGCTTCAACAGGAGCTGTCCCCACCGGCCAAACTCGTCAAACAATGACAGGGCTTCACAAAATTACACTATGAAATCACGAAAACAAACATTTGCAAGTCAATACTCGTCAAAGGCGCCATGACCAAATGGAACACTACAACAGCATGATACTTTTTTCTCTCAAAACAATCGAATTAAATTGGTCAAATCTAAATATCCCCCCTAAACAACCCGGTCCAGAGGCCACTTCACGAAAGCGGTCCTGCAGGCCGTTGGCTAATAAGGACTACCAACACCACAGCGAACGAAAACGGACATCGCGCCTAAATAGAATGAGTGAAATCCCACCTTAGCTGGCATCAGTGGGAAATTCAGTCTATTACTGCTGAGACAGTGAGTGCCCTCACGACGATTCATCGTCATGCCACCGCCTCCCAGCCCCCCCTCTTTGTCGCCAGATCTGAATTAGTCCCTCCTTAAAAAAGGTGGGTATGTTCCTCGGTGCAGTCTAAGCTGGAGCGGGAGGGAGGGAGGTGCCAAGGACAGTTGAAAGCCCACCAAGCGTTACGAGGGCCAGCAATTTTGCAGTCCACCGGCGGCATTTTCGGCGCACACGGAGCATGCTGGCACCCCGCTGGTTTCCACCAGCCCTGGATCTAAATGTTAAACAACATACCCGACAGGTGCCATGGTAATGTGAAAACGAACAGTCCACGCCTGAGCATAATGCTGGACCAAGCGTGACGTTTTGGAGAGTAATTAACCACTCGTTCTCTACGTATCGCTGCAGCCGTTCCACGATCGCTATGAGGCGACCACAAATCCCGGTGTGACGTGCTGCAGGGTTCAAACTCACTGCACTATTGCGTTAGTTTCACACCATTCACCCGATTGATCACACAAGGAAACAAGCCTACTTTTGCTGAACGTTCTCAGGCTTTGAACACCACGGCACACAACGGAACACAACCCACTGTAATCTATATCCATTACCGATTTCACTCTAGCCATGTGGACAAGCATAAGGCTGCATTAGATGCGGAACGGGTAAACAGACAGCGCACAGGTGAAATCGACCATAAGGCTGGAGGCACAGCTGATGCTTCCCTCAGTTCCAGTACCACGCCCCACTAAAACACAATACTCTGGATCCACTCTTACCCCCGGTACATGAGTAGTCTCAGCCAGGGGCGTAGCCAGGATTTCGCTCAGGGGAAGGGGGGCGCCCCGAAAGGGGCTCTGCGACAATGCCAAAAGGGGCCTGATGGGTAAAAAGGGTCCTGCTTGTTACAAAATAGAAAGCTGAAGAGGGCTTAAGAGGGCCTTATCTGGTATAAAAATGCCAAGTTTGGCCACAGAGCATAGTGCGGGCGAGCCGCGCTTCGCGCGGCTCGTGTTCTCAGGGGGCCCTTCGGGCCCTCAGGGGGGCGGCTGTCCCTGCCGCCCCCCCTTGGCTAGGCACCTGGTCTCAGCACGTTCTATTTCCGCACACTTATCGACTCGTGTAGCTAGAAGTCTGCATTCAGGACTTCCGGCTACATCAGTGTATAAGTCCGTCCCCGCGGTCGGTGCGTAAACAGTGTTCTGAAACTACTCTAGTATCTGAGGTAACTGACCAGCAGCGGCATGCTCTGATATTCGTCCAAAGGCAACCACAGTTGGCTCCTAAGCCGGTTAAAAGAAATCTCGGTCACATGGAGAGCAGGGGCATCGCCATGGGGGGCGGTGGGGGGCTGGGGCACCGGGCTCCCACTCTGTGAAAATGTGGGGGCGGCGCCCACTTTTGGTCAGAAATACCAGTGAAAATGCCGAATTTAAGCAAACGTAGGGTTTCAAAGGGTTTCAAGGGTTTCACCACTTGCCCCGCCCCCCACTTTGGCTCCGCCCCCTGGAAAATCCGTAGCCTTGATGGAGAAGGCCTACTATATGACACAATTTAAAGGAAAAGAATAAGCAGGGGATACCGATGACCAGTAAATGGCAAGGTATAAGCGGCCATGAAAGAAAAAGTAAACAAGCGCCAACAATGCATGTTCGTTTCTAATTTGCCTGTTGAGCATGTTGAAGTCGATATTCTGCAAAGAGACGTTCAGGATAACTGTTCGATAATATTCCGCCGCGGGAATATTTTCAGGCTGTTGGACAACCAGCCAAATCGGCTTTCTCGAGCTGTACAGATTCAGCAGCTTTCGAGCACCGCCCCACACTCTTCACCAATACATGGTACATGAGCCAACAGACTGATCAGCTCGACAGTAACGGCGGAACTACAACTCAAGATCAACGCTCAAGCATGTACAACCGCTCTGCAGAATACCCGGAACCATGTCATCGACAGATTTGAGCGGCGCCTGACTCGGCAGCCGCGGCGCAGACTCAGTACCAACGCCGGGCCTTCAATGGCGAGCTATCAATTCACGTGCTACTGAGTACAGAGGCAAGCCGGTTTTTATCCTGCCGACCATTCACCACTTCCTGAAACACCAGCCCTGTCGCAAGCGAAGGAAGCGGCCAGCCTTACACTGCGTTCGGCGAGCCGGAGGTGGCTGTCAACTCGCGGGGCGCGCACTCCCAGCCAGCGGTGTGGCTTCCAATGAAAGCCATCAGCAACACAGAACTGTATGAAGTTTGAAGAACCCAGCGTTGCACTGACTTCGAAATGCCTGGCAAGGTAGGTGCAACAAGTATTGAGGTACAGAAAATACTGCACTTATGAACAGACTTGTTGAGTCGTGACTCAGAGTCGACTCAAATTTTGATCGAGTCAGAGTTGAGTCGACTCAACTTTATGTTTGGGTTGAATCGGAGTCGACTCAACTGGACAACCAGTTGAGTCGAGTCAGAATCTGAGTCAGCCTCTGTGCTGTGAGTCAAGAGTTGAGTCGACTCTACACTACTTTCTTAGCATAAGTGATCACATGACTGACATTTTAGAAATTTTCACATCTAATTTTGAAGGATTTCATATTGCTATTTGGTAATAACCAGGTAATTCATTATTCTCATATCCACCCTAGACCCATGCCTGGATCAGTTGTTAGCAACACAAGTTATGTAAAATATAGTTTAAAAAGCACACACATTTGATAGTTTTTTCCGTTTAATCCTAGCAATGGCATGCAGAATCATACAGAAAAATGTGTGATTAGGCACAAAATCAAACTTTTTCAACTTTGAAAACGCACACCATCCAAAATCCTAAGCTCATTCTCATGCAAAAGGTATTTCACTCTTAGGAAACCATATCTTTTAGTTTCTATTTTCTTCCTTCCTTTGGCTAAAACACTAAAAAACACGTATCAGCATCAGAAAGAGGGTACCAAAAATCTTATTTTGCACATAAGCCCTGAAATGGGTCGAAACGGAAACTAAAAGCTTCAATTATCTGCTTATTTCAAAGCACTATCTTGATTTGTCGTGGTTTGAGAACACCCACTGGTAGATAATAAAAACTGCCTATTTACGGAAAATGGATATCAGTCCTACCTCTGGCGTAGCCTGAGTAATTTCAAACTGTGAAACTGATAAACTGAAAAATATACATCAATCCTCTCACTCACAAACAACCACACCGCCCGCTCTTCTCAAATTATGATGATGCCGATTATTTTTATTTACCACTCTCACACTGCTGCCCCCGCGCGCCCACATTAGTCACAAAAAGATCATGGTGCGCAACAAAATGCTAGTAGCCGTGTTATTCTGCCGAGCAGAACGCATACTAGTATGCCGCACGCATGCGCAGTGAGGTATCTTGCAGTCCATGATAACGTACTGCGCATGCGTGCGGCATACTATTTTGCGTTCTGCCGGCAGAATAGCACAATGAGAATGACACGGCTGGTCATTTAGGCTTTAGTACCCCGAAGGTATGATTACCTTAACATGAGCCTGCAGATTTTTCTTAGGCCTTTTTGGTCACGTGATTTTTAAAGTGCTATCCATCGTCAGGTTTGCGCTATCCGAGGCTAGGTTCGTAATGTCTTTAATGCGCCATCTGTAACGTTTACGTGTTTACTACAGCATTTTCGGGAGGACAAGGCGAGTATTCATCATTGTTTTTGGTTTTGGTGAGGTGCTGGATAAGGGCAGTGCGCAGTGTAGTATTTATTTCTAATTTAAGTTCGTCACGGGATTGTTCAGAATGTTCTGGGGCAGGGATTGCCTCTCAAAATATCATATGTTCAAATATTGATTCCTGTTTTTTGCAGTTGAAACGTCGCTTATTGCTTCAATTATGACTGCCCATGAAGGGCATGCCTTTAAAATGCAAAGCCATCAGGCCCTTCCTCATATTCACCTGTTTGCGATTAGTATCTTTCTTCATTCCTATGCAGGAATAATTTCTGTCATGAATTAATGCATTGAAATGGGCATATTATTAAAGGAAATGTACAGTTAGATTAACGCCATGAATAAATATACTGGATTTTGCATACTATTGAAGGAAATGAGCATTTTTCTGTGCATATTTTGCCACTATTCTGAGTCGGAATCGACTCTGACTCATGGCTGATTTGAGTCGGAATCGAGTCGGCTCACTTCTGAATTTGGCCTGAGTCGAGTCGGCTCACCATTTTCCACTCAGTGAGTCCAGTCAGAATCGGAGTCAGCCATTTAGCTGTGAATCAGAGTTGAGTCGACTCAAGAAAATTTGAGTCATCAATAAGTCTGCTTATGAGGAAGTGCACGTCCTTGCCATTGTTTTAGGTATAAAATAGGGAATACCACCAACCACCACCACTCTGCCGTCCCAATATTGATGGTACCTAGGAGTTCGTACAGCGCTTCCGATAACGTTGATAAGTTCCTACATATGCAAGCCGCATAGGTGCAGATAATGTGCCTTTAGCCCTCGTGGGACCCGAACTATGGCAAACAGCGTTATACTTTCAATGACGCACAAAGACTTGGGGTCACGTCATATTTAGCCTCGGCCAAACAAGGCGTCGCAGTTGTTGCAGGCCGTGACAGGAGCGTGGTGCACATAGCAGACAGCCCACTTGGCCCGCGGAGACCACATGTGCAGCAGCTGTGCCTAGTATCGCAGGCCGGCGGCGGCGGAGCGGTGCCCACGACCCCAGGCCCTGCCGCTCACGCACTGACGCACCTCAGGCGGTACAGGTGGTCCCGCAGCCGACCAAGGTCACGGTCGCACCACAAATGTACCGAACCACTGCCGCTTGCAGCGCCTGGAGTGGCGAGGTGCGAAGACTGGGAGCACGGCCTGGCAAACATCCCGATAAAGATCAACGCAACATGCTTAAAGGGACATTGTCGCAAAAAATTTTATTGGCTAGATCAAAAGGTTAGAAAAAGTTGTTTCAGAAGTCATATTCTCATTTTTGCAAATTCAGGCTCAAATTGCCTCAAAATCGGCCTCTAAAGTCAACATTTATAGACGACTTTACCGAGTCCTTATGGTATCGATAAAATGACGTAGTCCCACCTATGGCTAACAATTTATATATAAAAGAATGTCAAAAATATCCTTTAACGCAGTTCGGTAGCTAGAACCTAAGTTATTAAAAATTATTTTATAAAAAGTTTTCCAAAACGCTTCTGAATAAGAAATATAGGACTTTAAAGAAATATCATCAACCAATCAGAAGCCCAGATCCAGGACATCAGTACGGGGTTGGAACTCGGGACCTCAAGCATAGGCGGATCCAGGACATCAGTACGGGAATGGGGCTAAGGAGCTCGAGCATAGGCGGATCCAGGACAGTGCGGAGGTGGGGCTACGGAGTTCGAGCATAGGCGGAACCAGGACATCAGTTCGGGGTGGAGCTAAGGAGCTCGAACATAGGCGGATCCAGGATATCAGTTCGGGGGTGGGGCTAAGGAGCTCGAGCATAGGCGGATCCAGTACCGATAGAGGAGGCACCGTCCCGGGGAAGGGGTGTAATCCGGAACATTGGGCGCCACTTTTGACACGCAAAATCCTTCCGATGGGCGCCGATTTTTGCATCTTAGAGGGAGGGGGCGGGAAGTGACATTTCAGGGGTGCCATCGAATGCTTGAGGGGGCGCCGTGGCCATTTCAGGGGGCGCCGAGGATCCACCAAAGGGGGGGCACGTGCCCCTATCCCCCCCACCGCCCTGAATTCACCTATTAGCTCCAGCCTCCCCGCCATTGCCTCAAAACATCCTTTGCCTATGCTATAGCTGTAGGCATTTTCACATGGGGGGACTTAAGCCCACTAGTGCCCTGTATCCGCTATCGTATTTAGACATATAGATAATATATAAATCTCGTTGTACTCTGTTCCATATTATCGAACAATATCAATAAGAGGGAATCGGTCATGCAGATTTTGAACCTGGTCTTCAGGTCAATGGAAGGTCATTGCGCATGCGCAGTGAAACTAATGGAAACAGAGGCTATCCCGGTAACCTACGGGTCGATTTTCTTGAAATTTTGTGAACAAGAAAATGACACGGAATGCAAACCACAAATAATGTCATATTGAAGCTGCACTGCCCTGCGCATGCGCAGTAGAAATCTTAAAAATAAGCCTTAAAGGTGAGGATATTTCAGAAGAGGACATGAACAGAGGAGAGCCAACATGCTTAAATTTAGTATGAAAGTTTTGACACCCTTGCGTACTACAAAGGTTAGTGCGCATGCCCATTAGAACTTATGGTCATGGAGGCTATCTCGGGAGCCAATAGACCGGTTGGGCTCAGTTTTTGCGAGTAATAGCAGAATACTATCTGCTAATCCCAATTCACGGCATTATGACACTGCATTGTTCTACACATGCGCAGTAGGAATTCTAAGGAATATTAGGCTAGAAGGGATAGTTTAGACCAGGAGAAAAACACACGACATACCAACATGCTTCAGTCAATTATAACGGTATCTTCGCTCTCATTCACTGCAGACTTTGCTGCGCATGCGGACTGGGACTTAGGATAAACAAAGCTATCTCGGTAAGAAATAGGCTGAATTGTGTGAAGTTGAATTGGCCGCCGTAGCTCAGTTGGTAGAGCTTGGGCTGGCCGCTCTAGAGCATGCAGTGGCAGTGCATGTCCAGGCTTGGATCGGTTCCGAGAGCCGGCGCTAATAGTTTACCGACGTACAGGTCGGCTGGCAACACGGTGAGAGGGTGACCGAGCGGGCGGCCGTCCCTGTGCTTGTGGGACGTTAAACTTTGGCTTTAAATCACCCTTCATTGTGGGAGTTGCTCGTTCGGGTGGTGGGGTCGGAGTCTCCGTGACAAGTCCATTGATGACTTTAGTGAGATTCCGACTCAACAGTCGAATGAGAACAACTGGACAAAATTTAAAAAAAGTCTTTGGGTATAGGTGAAATATGGTCGGCAAACCCATAATATTTCATATTGTATCTCCTTTCTTCTGGGCATACCCAGTATTTACTTAACAAACCAAACTTTATACGTGTGTTTATTTATGTGATGACATGAACAGAGGGCAAACGTGGCGCAGTGTGCAGAAACATGTTAGTTTAGGAAAACATGGGCTTACACTTGGGATTGAATGGAGTCATAATGAGAACACAAGACCTCAAGTCCCAACATCGCTTAGTATATGTATCATACTGCTGAAAACACTCGCCTGTCAATCGAACTATTTGCCTAACGTACATTGTCACCGGCTTCTCCTGCGCCGGAGCGGCACGTTCCGAGGCAGCAGGCCGAGGTGTCTACAGTTGTTGGTTTTTATCTACTGCTATTATTTTTGTTCCTACAGTTATTATTATTACCACATCTTCTTCACCGCCAACAAGTTACGACTCCGATTGCTTCACCTGTCTTATTAATAGAAAATTGAGATTGATTCCGCTTGTTTTACCGTGAATCGAAAGCTACGGTGTAGTACACACTTTTGCGGAAAGTTAGGAAGTGGTGCTTATCGACGCACCAACTGCCAGGGTCATATGGCAAAGTTAGGAACTGAAAATATCAGAATAAGAGCGATGTGCAATGTGTGAAATTAGAGCGATATTCAAAACTGATGTAAGCCCAAACATCGCTGAATCAAAACAAAATAGAATTCTCAACACTTTTGTGTAGGTACCTTACGAAGAGAAAGAAACACAGTAAGGAACGAAGACAGTAGCGCCTTCAGGATTTCATTTCGGGAGGGGCCAGATTTTGAGAGTGTGCCCCCATATTATTGAAGTCTGCGAAAACCATGCACTTATTTGGGGGTGTGCCCCGAGACCCTCAAGACCAACCCTTAAGGCCCCGAAACCAGCTTCACGGCACCCGAAACGGACTCTTGAGGGACATCCGAGACCAGGTTCTGGGGGCCCGTGCCCAAATCTTGAGCAAACCCCGGGACCAACTGTTAGGACCCCATAGGCCCAACTCTTGGAACCCTCTAAAACAGCTTCAGGGGTCCCGACACCGACTCTGGGGGTCTTTTGAGACGAACTTATTGAGGTTTGAGACTACAACTTTGGGCCCTTGAGACAAAGTCTTGTGGGCCTCCCGAGACCACTTAACCCTTGTCCCGGTGGCGGGTACGAGCCACCTTCGCCCTGGTGGGGGGGGCCTAAAAAAAGACCCCAACGATCTCAAAAACTAAGAGAGCTAGAAAAAAAACGCAAAACGGCAATCGAAAGCTCTTCAAAAATGATATCGAAAATAATTCGGTCATTTTTCTTGTCAGGTCAATATCAAGGTCACCAGAGGTCAAAATAGGTCAAAATCGCTAATATGAGGTGTACTAAGAAAACCTCATATATCTCAGAAACTATGATAGCTAGAAACATTTTTCTAACACCATTCGAAAGCTCTTGAGATGCGCTTTCATTATAGTGGCATTCATTTTCGTGTCAGTTCAAAGCCTAGGGAGCTACAGGTCACTAAATGTTTGAGCATATTCTTGGGAATGTCCATAGCCACCCATGCATAAGGGCGTTTACTTTTTCGCTAATAGCTTCCAAACCAAACAAGATACAGCCATAGTTTATACACCATTGGATTCCTCTGGTCAATACAAATCGAATGGTATATGATATTGCTATGCCAGGTCAAATTTAAGAATTTGACCTGACCCAGGTCAACGGTCTGACCCAACTTGACCTGGTGTAGTCATGATGTACTTCCAGTGACTTCCAGTGACTATAAAAACACTTTAGTGACAAAATGAAAGCTCCATCTTAGTTTATTCCAAATTTATAGAGAAAAACACCAAAAATGCTTATTTGACCTTAGGTGACCTTTTAAAGGTCACAAGTCAAAATTTTTGGCATCAGCTTCAGAAATTGTCTAAGGGCAAGTCGCAACCGATGTTTGAAGTTGATTCCATCCATACTTACTGAGAAAAAGCTCATTTCGTGATTTTCCTCATGTATTGACATCGGGGAGGTCATGCTCTGCACATGACCTTAGGTCACCAATATAAGAAATCCCGAAACAAATGTCCCGAAACAAACAGGCGGCCATTGTTGTGGGTTGCTGGTGTGACGACATATGCTGACGTCACGATGAGCATCAGCCAATCGAAGCCCTTGAGGCGTTTCGAGTATGGTAGTGGTTGACAGATCATGACATCATCCACAGGCAGATATTTCTTTCTTTTCCTGGAGGAGCATTTCAAAAATTAAATATTGAGCTTATTGTACATTTTTCAGAGAAATCATGAGTGGTTTCATTATTTTCGGCTAAAAGTACGCCTAATTACACTAAATTCCAGGATTCGACCAAGGTGCCACATTCCCTTTAAGATCCGAGTGATGTTTCGGGTCAGACTGTGACGTCACGCCCGCGGCAGGGCAGGAGCTGCCGCTGATGTCACAGATGAGGCGGGCAGGAGCTGCCGCTGATGTCACAGATGAGGCGGGCAGGAGCTGCCGCTGATGTCACAGATGAGGCGGGCAGGAGCTGCCGCTGATGTCACAGATGAGGCGGGCAGTAGCTGCCGCTGATGTCACAGATGAGGCGGTCAGGAGATGCCGCTGATGTCACAGATGAGACGGGCAGGAGCAGCAGTCTATTACCCGACTACTCCACAGCGGATCCACTTAATACACTCCCACTCCTAACATTGTGACGTTAACTCTCCATATGTACAATTTTCATTGTTTTAGTTTCGTCCTAGCACGATTGGAGTCCGAGTCGCTTTCTCAAAACAAGCCACCAAGCCAATGTCAACTCCCAACACATCCCACAGAGCACCGCTGAACTTCCGTCTGGGGTTTATTACGTGGTCTTTGGTCTGATGTGAGCCGATTTACCAAAACCTTCGGCCATCAACAGGTCTGGTTTTGAGCCGCGGCACTCAGCCAGTCACAAAGCCGACAAAGCACCTTAAGCATAAAGTCAGCGGCTGGCGCAGCGTTTCATTACGCCAGCCCACTCGCAGCTAAGCCGTTTAACGTCTGGAAACATTCCGGCACGGGCCAGCTCAGACGTCAGCTTGAGGGAGCTTCGTTCAAGAACGTTTGGCGCGCCAGGTAAGCAAAAGTAATAATTTGGTTCTGAACGCTAGACGAATATTTTCATATCAACTAGGTAGCACCTTCAACATGTCGAATCAAACCCATCGGGCTTCAACATGGCTAAAAAAATCGGATCTAAATACCATCTGCCGAGTCATTCTCAATCGGCAAGAGGCAATGCATTGTCAAGCAGCCTATTCTGCGCTTCAATATCACAGCACGTTTCCCCGAGGGCACGCGAGCGTACAAGCGCCTCCTGTCTCCATTCTGACCGCCCCCGGCGCTGCACGTGCAGCCCCGCAGCCTACGGAGCCGCCGGGGTCACCGAGGTCAGGAGGAACACTAAAGCGCCGGCGGCGACAGCGCGTGCCACTGATGACACGACTGAGTACCGCCGCGTGACCTTGAACCATGGTCTCAGCGCAGTGTAACAACAGAGCAGCAGGCCGCCCGGCGCGGCGCCAGGGCGGCAGCATTGGCGCAGCGGTCACGTGGAGCGAGGGTGTGGCTGTCAAGGGAGTTCCACGCACAGTCTTGGGAGAAACCAGTGACGCATCAGGAAGGCGATCACAAGTAACAGGAAAACGGTCGTTTTGGTGGATTAAATGACGCATTTCTGCACACTTGATTGGACTTGTCTTTAAAAAAGTTCCAGAAACTCCACATACTTCTTCCGAGCACAATCACCCCAACATTTTCTGTTAGATTATGAGAGCACAGTTAAATGCAAACTTCTAAGGCCCAAAAACCCCAGTGCCCAAAAACCAACAGTTTCAGAATCAAAAACCCAGAAAAGCTACCGCCCCATCCTCGTGACATTCATATTTCCCATACTCCCATCCAATCATCGGTCCGACAACATTCAAATCAGGAAAACCATCGCCGGCGGTTGGAGCCACCCCGGTTTGACGGCGACCCCAGCTTCCCAGCCCCGGAGAGAGGCGGCTCTGGCACCCGTTCGGAAACGCCCCGGTTTGACGCCGGCGACAGCTCCCCAGCCCCGGAGGGAGGCCGGGGCTGGGGAGCTGTGTCCTCTCGACCCCACGAGGCAGACAGGCGGCATCGCACTCGGAGACGACCAACTTCCAATCCTGCAGTCCAGTTCAGACCCAGCCTCAGCTCCCGCAGTCGGGCAGCAGCGGACTGGACTGGGGAGACTCGGCTCTGTACAGCTAACGCAGCGGGCTGTGATAAAGACATGACAACAGTATTTCGGGCGTCTTTAGCGCAGCAGACCGCCGAGGTGACGCGGCGTCGACTCCCACCCTGTTCAAAGACAGCTCACGAGTGACCGGCACGGAAAAGAAATGTCCGTGTGGCACTATCGATAGCGTCATGGCACTTCAAAATTCCAGCCCGCATCGAAACCAATTAATTAACAGTGAAATAACACTTCCAGCTACGGAACCACCAGCCCGGACTCCGTTTCGATTCACCATGATCTCCGCAAGGCGGCATCTCTAATTCCGACTCGGGGCCGTCGAATCCGGGCCGGCCACACAGCTCTGCTGTTTTGTTTGTGCGTGCGCCCGTCGCAACGTTACGCCACCGCCAGAGGCGGCCGGCCGCGCCAACCAGCCCGATGGGCCGCGCCCGCTTCATTTGTCCCAAGTCCGGCGATACCAACTGCAGACGCACTCCAGCCATCGAGGCCGAGTTTTGGGACAGTGCCAGAGCAGCGGCCTTACAAATCGCCACACGTGTCCTAAATCTCGGAAAACGGTGTGGCGCGCATCTCCGGTGCGTTTGCGACCTCCAGGCCGGATCTGACGTCAGAGGCGCGGCGACGGCGTCCGGGCGGAACGCGACGCCGAACGGCGTAGCAGAGCGCCGGCCCGCCGAGCACGCCCCACAAAGCCAGACAGAAAACGCACTGATCAGGAATCATTTGTATGATAGGGAAAACATGGCGGGTAGAGTTTGCTAGAAACGGCTTTTCAAGCGGCTTTATCAGCCCGCCCAGTCTTATCCAGCATTTATAAACATAGGCAGGGGAAAGTGGGGGGGTCATGGACACCGTAACGATGGTGTGAGTTTTCGATGACTCAATGAGCTTGTTTCGTTCTTATTTTAGCTGTAGAGATACGTCAGACATTGATCTACCATTGTGCAAGCAGCTATGTGTCTGTAATTATCATATTGCAATTTGCGTAAAGTTTAGAAAAAAGTAGCAAAAGTCCATTTCGCCCCACCTAATGGGGTAGCATGGTCACCCCATGGGGAAAGATGGACAAGATGAACAAAGTGATCGAACCGGGCCTTGAAGATTTCCATCTGCATCCACCCACTAGGCGACTGTCGTCCGCCGCGGGGAAGATGGCATTTTCTTACTTTTTCCGTCAAAGGGTCAAAGGGGGTCATGCCTTTTCTGAATTTTTTTTCAAGACGGAGGATTAAAGTATCATGGGCTGTCGTGGAACTGTGCATAGGTTGATCTAGGATCGCCTATCAGGGGAGCGGGGCACCTTGCGGCGGGGGGCATCCAGATCAGGGGGCGGACGCGCATCCAGGGGGGGCAGCGGGCCCGGGTCCCCCAAACGCTTTGGCTCCAAGGTGCCGCCCCCATCGATGTGGAACACCAAAGGCGCCCATCGAGGGGAAGGATGAGCCTTCAACTGACTTTTTAGAGGCAGTGCTACACTGACTGCCGCCCCTACATCCAACATGTCACCCTCCTACACTGACTTTGCTGGCCCTGCACCCAACACGCCGCCCCCTAAAAAAGTTACACTAGGTCTGTGGAGCCAACAATTCACTGCTCTCACCCTCCCCCCAGGATGCAAAAATTGGCCACCCTTTGGGTAAACAAGTGCGCCCCCTGAGGCAAAATGCCGTCCCCTCCACCGCCCTGCTGCCCCCTCTCGTCAGCCGCCCCCCCAATAAAAATCCTGGGTGTGCGCCTGCCAGGGGGTGCCACTTGTAGAACGCAAAACCTATCAGGTGGGCGCCAAATCCTCTCGCAGGGCTAAGAGCGCCCCTCCTCCGCTCCTGAGGGGAGGGGATGGAAGCGACACTTTAGGGGCCCATCAACCTCTCAGGGGGGGCACCGTGACCATTTAAGGACGCACTGAGGGTCGAAGGGGTACACCTGCCCCTGGATGAACCCCAAATTTAATTATGTGTTCTCCAGCATGTTCGGACCCTGTATCCCCACCCCCCAAACCATCAACCTTTATTTATTTTAGCTTATACTATATAAAATTAAATATACATCTTGTGCGGGGTAACATTGACACCATGTCCATCTTGCCCCACGCCTGGTGTCCGTCTTACCCCACTTTGCTCTTCCTAAACAAACTTGGATATGAATCGGACGCCATTGCGATTACACAGTCAGCGACTGCAGTGAACAAAATGTAACATCTTGAAGATCTATATTACGTAATGCCAATAAAGTATCTATAGAAACATCCATGCAATGACCTTACGAATTCGATTGGGAAAAACACATGAGCTGCAGTTTTTACTATTATGAAAATTGTATAAAACCTAGAGAGCTTACCGGACCCAACGTTGCTCTGCGACCGGAGCGCGCTAAAAGGAAGCGTATTACACGCTTTTCCCGGTCGTGGCACGGTCAGTTCGTCCCAAACAGGGGGTGTCCATCTTACCCACGGTGTCCATGACCCCCCCACTTTCCCCTAACTTATTTCAGGAAAACATCACGCAGGAAGTACTATCAAATAGACTTCTCCACTGTGAAAAAAACAAAGTGCTTGCAAAGTGCTACTATATACCAATAGTAGTTTCTCGATACCTACACAACTGCTATCTCAGTTCAAAACCCATTATAAAAGTGAGGCACTGCCTCTAATCTTGCCGTTGTCTCACGACAGCGTATTTCGGAACCATCCAATCAGAATGCCTAGATTCGTGGCTTTATTTAGGAAGTGAGACGTGCGTTCTGTCCGAACTGGAAAGGGAAACCCTGGAAGACGGCGAAGACTATGCCCTGATTTAATCCCAGCGTTCTACATGCTTTTCCGGCTTGGCATTGTCCATCAATTCACACTAGAATCCTCTGGAGTGGATCTTATCGTGCATTCAGCGCAGCTAGCAGGAATACCTGCAAAGCCGTGTGTGCTCGTAATAACCCGGATGTAATCCACAGCAGATGGCAATGCTTAAACCTTTGAAGAACAGCATTTTCATTAGGCTGAGGTCTGACGAAGGCTTCTGCCTGACTAAAGACCTCGTACGTCCCCATTTAAGCACTGCTTTGAGAAGCCACTTCTCTCTCTTTAGGTGATTTCAGCTGCTCCGCAACCCAACCAGCCACCCAGAGCTGTTTACGGGGTGTGCCAGGCTGATATTTGGATGACGGGAGTGGGACAGGGAAGGATGGGGTTCTTTCTAACTAATTCCGCATTTTTTGCTCCGTTCAAACCGTCTGATGAGATAAACTGTTTCTCTATTCTGGGTCTTGTGGGGCAACCACGGCACCTTCGGTAAACAAGTTTTCAGGGGCAATATAAAATGTCCGTATTTTCTCGCCATTTTTCATGACTTTCTAAGCGAAGAATGCTTCAAAAGAATCGTGGGCGGACTGCATCGCCTCTTCCAGCGCAAAAACAAACCGTTTATCCCGGAAGGTTCAACAACATCATATTTTCACCTAAGGTTGGCAGCCTTGCATAAACCACCGCCGAGAACGATCAGCGAGGCATTCCCTCACCATCACAGATTATTCCGGCGCCCTTCGCTAGCATGTTTACCGCACCGGACTTTCAGTGTGTGCCGGCGGTGAGTATACAAATCACAAAGTTGCAACATCGCCTGCGCCAGCGCCGAGTAGGCTGGAGAGCCGCAGGGGCCCAGAACCGGTACCGACCGCCTGCAGAATTTCGAGACCGCGGCTTACTAGAGGTGTCAATTGACAACCTGTCACACCCCGCGAAATGTCCGAGTCTGAGTGTGGAGGCGGTCGGACATGCCTTCGAACACGTTTCGGACACTGTGCGGACACTCTACGCTTTAATGTCACACATTTCCTACATGATTTTGATCAAGTCTTGAATGGTGCTGTTGAAATATTTGTAAGAGATTGTCGTTTATCAGACCTGCGGAAGTAACCATTGGCAGTTCCCTTCTAAATGGTGCTGTGTTGATATCTTGATCATGATTTTCTTTCACAATGTGTATTTCAAATTCAGTGATTTCCCAGACCGATGATTCTATCGGACCTTTCTCCGACTCCGAGTCACCACATAAATCGGATCCGAATCGGTAATTGACTTGGAAATACCGAGATGAGACATCTCTTCTAAACGCAGTAGTAAGCCCACAACTTGACACCGCTACTATGGCGCTTAAAAAGTTCGAGCGCTGCTTAAGACTTGTACCTAGTTTAGAGACCCAAACATGAGGATAAGTAGCAAAACAGGATTTAAGGATGATTCTTGACCGCTACATAGCTGCCGGATATGGACGCCAATACACTGCAAGTAGCAACAGGGCATTTTATGTAGGTCCTGCATCGCTACAATGCTGCAGGGTTTGGAGACCGGCACCACCGGTGAACCCAAGTCGCGGCAAACCTGCAGCAAGGATGTCAGGTCAGTGATTGCAGATCTCTGCTGACAGCACTGGCCGGAATATCAACAGCCCGGTGGTCGTGGCGCCGCTCAGTGATTTAGTTACCCTCACATCAATGAGATGCAGCCGCTGACCGTCTCTGAGAATTCCCACCCAAACAAATTGGCAGTATACGTCTTAAAAGCTGCCGTATAGATTCGCAGGACGTGACTTAGGCATGAACATGGCGAGCGATTCCGTTATCCCCCTCCCTTTAACAAAGCTGAGGTAAAACTCACTGAGACATCATAGAAAAAAACATTACTCTTCTAATTGGTGAGCATATACGACGGCAAATGCTTCCATGATCGCATCCACAGGCCCGTGAGAAATAATTCATAAGATTCCATTTTCATTCATTCCTTTGGCTGGACGGCGTGCATTCCCATTTTGAGCTTCTAACCACATATTTGAACTTGAAACATAAACTATGGTCATAAAAGGTTCCACGGGCGTGGAAACCAATTTTAGCTGATCTGGACGAAGACTAAGCCAACAAGGTACAAATTTCACGGTAAAATAAGAAACATTCGTTAATGTCACTAGACTTGACTGAGCGGCAGGATGCCGAGTCTGCGGAAAGCAACTCTCCGTGCTCCTGTAGAAGGTATTGTTTTTATATCCTTAATAGGGCTATTCCCAACAGGCATACTTGCCCAATTACAGGAAGCAATGAGTTGAGTGTTGAAGGCTCCTCTCCGCCGGGCCAGATGGGCAGGGAAGGCGGTTCCCAACGCCGTGAACATCAACCCACCTCAATAAATGCTGTCCCCATCTGAAGACAGGCAATGAAGCCGCTAGGCCACCCGTCCCTCCCCTCCCTTTGAACAGTACCTAAGTACTGACTTCCGAATTCTCAACGATGTAAGGAGCACGTGTTTCTTGGTACGAGGTAGAAGCCTAAAAACCATATTCTCCATAAACTTCTCAAAATGTGTGGGAAAAGCAAAATGCCCTTCGTCATAAAGGAGTGTGAACGTAATATCTGCACGCGCCGCATGCCCGAGAGAAAAATATAAGGCAAAAGCACGGCCACGTCCTCGGACCCCCGACCTGATGATCACTTGTATTCCCCGCCCCAAGACCGCCATAGCAGACGCGTTTTTCCGGTGCTGACACAATTTTTCCACGGCGACGACACTCAGGGGCGACAAATAGTCGGCGGGAGAGCTCGGAAGTGAAAACGCACGCCGAGAAACCGGTCCAAACGACGGGATCCAGTCCGCTCCCACGGACCTTCCCAGCCACCTGTTACATGGCTCATTTTAACGTGTCGGAGGCGGCACAAATCGCCCCAGATGACAAAACGTCGGCGCCACGTCAGGGTGTTTCGCAACACTGCCCGCAAGGGTCACCTCTTGTACCCCCGCTCATTCGACGACAAGCCGGCGGTGTTTCGTGTTACCCTCTGTCACCACACGGTAATTCTACCCCGAGGACGCTGGCTCAATCAGTCATCATTTTCTAGGGATATATTCAGACACCGGGCCTGAAAGGTCTCCCACGACATGACCCATCTCCTCAGTCAGGCGCGCGTGGCCGGTGACGTAATGACATTGCGGCTGTCGTCACATCATTGTCTCGTCAAATCTTTCCACCGGTAAGAATAGAGCCCTCAGTCCGGGAGAATGCACGACACGGAACGACTGAGTAATACACCCCCCCCTCGGTTTCGTGGTAATGATGCCACATAATTACAGCGCCGTGATGACTCGGAAACAAAGCTCGTGCCAAACGCGACATTACCTCCGAGAAAATCCCACAAAACTCCCGACCCCTACTCACATCGTTACCGAGGAGAAGAAAGTACCGTTGAACTTCTCAACACGAGCAGTCCGGGAGAGGGTCGATGTCGCGTGTCACGTCGCAAGTGTGTCGCAGCGCGCGCCACAAAACGGTGAGGCGGCAGCGCTGCGTCACACCTACCGCCGGCTCTGTGACTCCTGGCACCAGCAGGCGTGACGCGTAGTAAAACACCGTCCAAGCACAAGTGCCGGCTCGTAGAGGCCTGTCACTCAAAAAAGACTGATGGCCGACAGATAACCACCGCCTAAAAAGCGGGCACCTCTCCGGCGCAGCCCCGCGCGACGAGCCAATGCTGGGGCGTGTTAGCGCGTGCAGACCTCAAAGTCGGCGCCTCAGGCTAACGCCACGCTCCCACGCCGCCAATGTCACACCCGGCGGGCATAACGTGGGCCCGGGGATCGGCGCACCAGGGTCAGATGAGTGAGTCACAACGGACAATCACGGGCCAGCAGCCAGCCGCGTGCTACGGTGGCTGAGGCGTGAGTCACAGTACTCATCGGTTAGGAGCGGCGCTGGAGGGTTGGCTCGGGGCCCAGAACGCCGGCGGGGCTGCTGCCCAGGGCGTCCGGTACGGCCGGCAGGTCCCCGCACGCGCCAGACTGCAACAGGGCCCACGCCAACAACCCACCCACATCCGCCATCTCAGAGGAAATGAGGTCAAACTCAGGCCGGTTCAACTAAGCGCGGCTCGGCCTTTTGTGCGCCCTGTGCGGCGCATGCATGGAACAGGACTGAGATAACGCTGGAACAATATTATTTATTCTTTTTGGGGAGTTAATTTCTTGTTTTTGTGGTTCATGCTTTGGTTTTTATTGGAAAAGACTCCGTTCTATATTCAATTTTAACGCAAAGAACGGGCTCTCGTGGCGCGCTGGTTTGGGGCGGACACGCCTGGCGGATTTCTCTGCGTTTCTGGAAGGTTAAAAATTCGAGCCCTACCAGAGGCCGATTTGGTGGCCTCTTCCCCACCCCACCACCCCCACCCCCTCCTCTGGCGCAGTCGTCAAAACTCCAACAAAAAATAATCAAAAGGGCCGACCAGCGTCAGCCGACCACGGGCCTGTTGCTTTGAACGGGTTCCATAGATCTTTTCAGGTTTAGTCTAGCACCACCGGTCCCGAGGCAGTTACTAGTGTAAGCGTTATTTCGGCATCACCGCTTCTGAGCACTAATAACACGTCGCCGCCCGAATCAATTAAGCACAACCTCAGGGGGCCTCAGGGCACCCCTCAGAGGGCCGGCCTCGGTAACTGTGCCACATACCAGCTTATTGATGCTGAAGGCGTCCGAGAACTAGGCTCGATTTATTTGACCTAACTTTATTATAGTCAAAATTCATCCGTGTCCTCGTTTGCAGCGTCTCATGGGGGCGCCCAATTTAGAGTCGGCGCAGGGACGCTGCGAATTTTCCGGCCGCTGATTGGCCCGGGCCGCTCCGACCGGTCCCTGAGCCACAGGTCCTGGGTTCATGTCCCGGCAGAGCCTCTGAATAAATCTATTTGATCCCCCAAATCCCTCCCAACATCTGGTAGGTGCTGTTCGGCCCCAGCGGTCAGGGCGAGACACACTTTTCAGACCCCCTCCCCCCCAGGGCATTTTTTAAGGAAAAGTCAGTGGGGGGGACATTTCTTGTGCTGGCCATTATAGTGTCTTCAGGGGATCAAGACCCTATTTTGAGAGGGTTTAATAAAAATTAGATGCGTAAGTGTTAAGAAAGGTTTCTCAATTTTTTGTGTTTTTCCATGTCTAGAGTTTACAGAGGCTGTCCAGGGCTGCCAGGTTTTTTCCGGCGAAAAAGGTCAAACCGAGTCAGAAAAAGGGCTAAAGAGGGGAAAATTTTCATTCCCACATAAAACCCAAATCAACACCACAAAAGCCAGATTTGAGGCTAAAGCGACCCCTAGCGGTAGTCATAAACCCAAAGAAAAAGCAGCTTGTATCGATATTTAAAACTAATCGTTGACAGTTTGATATTGGCTTGACGCAATATTTTTTGCACACTGCCCATCTAATAGGAAGCCAGGGGTGCCCTTCCAACTCCGCGTGGCCATCGAATGATTTTATCCACAGAACCAGAACATTGTTTAGCATAGTCAACCACCCTCCCCCCCCACTTTTTGACCCACAATTTCCTGATCTCAGTCAAAATGGGAAGTAAATCGGAAATTTGTATAACAAGCCGCTTCGGAAGGCAACGAGGAGCCCAAATGCGAGAATTTTTCGTACTAACGTGGAAAGTTTGCTGTCAGCATCAGGTTGAAGTTTGGCTGGCCCTCTCACTTTTTTGCCGGTGGCGGCGCTTAAGTATGCTACAACCACAATAATAAATAAAAGGCTAAGCACTTCATACCGCCACACCAGCAAGAAGTCTTACGCACTTTGGCTACACCGTGTCCCGTCTAATCCACGGACGAGCTTTAAGCGCTGACAACTGACGGCGTGTGAAATGAGAGCATCATGCAATGTCACGGCACTGGCTGGGATGTGGGCTTCCGGTCGGATAGAACATGATGTTTGATTGGTTGTAGGCCACCGTTCATCTCCAGCGTTGGGATTAGTTGATGCTGAAGCTGCTTTGCCGGGATTTACCGTAACTACGCGCTTTGTTTCGTTTTCGCACGATGGAGAAGACAGACACGGGTGGAAATTTGTTAACACAATTTCTGTGGATTGCCAATTTGAGACCAGAAATAGTACAAAGTTATAATTATCGGGTGGTGTTCTGTCTTATTTTCTTTAGGTGAGTCTGCGTTTGGTCAATTTTAAGTAATCTGTCTATTTCACTGGGGGGCCAACTTCCGGGCACTGGGGGGGGCATTTCGGCCGACTGGGGGGGGGCAAATGGCCCCCCAGTTAACATGTTAAAAATGGCCTGCCTCCCGCTCCCTAAATAATGGAGCCTCTCCGTCTGGGATACTTGTGGGTCGGTGTGACCGTACTGGCTCGTTAAGCAACCATTCCAAACGAAAGGGCTACCTCAGGGCAGTTGAATAACGGGTACTTCAAAGTTTCGTACCCAAAGTGATCAGAATCATGGTTTAGTACCAGTTTTAGTACAACATACTAGGAGTATGCTAGAAATAATACTAGTCTAGTACACCCCTATAAAGTAAACACAAACGGCCACAGCTGGTGACTGTGATATTTGTTTGCACCCAAAACATGCAGGAGGATCAGTGCGTAGGTACGATTGAATATTTGATTGTTGTCAATATTGTTGTGGTCCATTCATTCGCTTTGGAATGTTTTCGAAGGAGCCCAAATGCTATTTAAATAATTTATGTAGTTGTGTCATGTAGTTAGTGAGCGGAGGTGCGACGTCGGCCAATAGCGGTACACGACCGGTAAATACGACTGCGTAGCGGGCATAGGCGGATCCAGGATCTCAGATCGGAGAGGGGCACCTTACGTGGGGGGGGAGATCTGGACCAAGGGGATGCCACTTTTGGTCGACAAAACCTATCAGGTGGGCGCCAAATTCTATCGCGGGGCGCCGTTTTCGAATTAGGGAAAGGGAGCTATATTTCAGGGGGCACCATCGACCCTTCAGAGTACCGTGACCATCTAAAGGGGCGCCGAGGGTTAATGGGGACACCTACCCCCTACCCCCCGGATACCTGGATTAGCCCATGGTACCGGGCTGGTAGCGGGTATATGTTGCAGGTGAAGACATTTGCCACGCCGGCTGACGTGGGGTGCGCTACCGGCGAGCTCTGATGCAATATCGGCTGACAGGGTTGCGCTACTTGTGAGAATTGGTGTGAAGTCGGCTAGTATGAGAAAAAATATCGCGAAACAATGACAACCGGCTGAAAGTGGTTACAATTCAGTCACATGGGGGGACAATGGCAGGGACGGATCCAGCATTTCTTCAAAAGGGGGTCGGGTTTAAATCGCAGGAGCCCCGCTCGGGGTCCTCATTTTTCATTTATGGAGGGTGAAACTTTTGAACAAATCATCTCTTAGTGTGTATTTATACGTACTTATACAATAAAGTGTAATACTTTCGGTGGACCCCAGATTAGATTGGATGCCCCGAGACCAATGTCCGTGGAGTTTGGACTTCCTGAATTTACCTTGGGAACGCCCATCGAACATAAAAGGAGCCCCCTGCAGAGGGCCTTTTGCCATGCTCAAGCCCAGGCTAAGGGTGCGAGGTCGCCCCATCGCCACCCATACCCTTGGATCCGACCCAGGAACATGACTGTATTTACTCCTGGATCCGCCTGTGCATTAGGCAGAAGCTTCCGCGAGAGGTAAAAGTATAGAGGGCGCATAGTTTCATCAACTTTCAGCGAATACATTGTGTTTTGCACATTCAGATTATATGAAAGTTTGGCCGCCTCTAGGATTCGAACCCACACCTGAAAATGGGACCAAAACATGGGTCTGATTTTTGTCGTCTAGCTCGCTGGGCGATATCACGGCTGGCGGTTTTGACCCAGAAAATGAAAATAAAAATGTTTTGGCTTTCATTTGAATGGCTTTTTATGCACCGCTGCGGTGTCTAAGACCCTCTCCCGAGGCTCTAGATTTCCAGGTTTTAACATGTGTTTCTTACGGACTAGTCGAAAATGCCAGCCTTTTAGTAGGAAAAACTTTGAGCCCCCGGGCCAGCTCGGGGCCCAGTTCTCGCGTCGCACCCGACGGACTCGGCGTAATCATGCCATGTCAAATGCACTGGAGGGACATCGCCGCACCGGCTCCAAGCACACAAGTAGAGGAGCGGGTGCGGGGCTATTTATCAGCCTACCACACTACAAGGTACCACCGGCCCTGAATGCCGTTCCAGGATCCTTCACAAGCCCCAGGATATTTCATACAAATATTCCGAATGGAACCCAGGTCGTCATGTACTCGTAGTTAGCGGCGTGTTGGAAAATATAGATTGCAACTACCGGTACCCCCACCTAGCACCTGTTTTCCTGAACCGCTGGATGTGTCCGTGCCAAATACAGCAACAAGAGGGGATCGTGTAGTTCTCAATTGTAACCTGGCTAAAACCGTTCGTTAATCACTACTTAACCGTTGAACAAAATAGGATAAAACCGCGGAAAGCAGGAATTGGCACAATAGCTTCAGCTAAATCCATCAATTGAGCACCAAACCTGTTCACTAAATTACAGTTCACACCCCATTCAATATTTTCGGTTATCGGCATAGACCACCCGATAACTCTTGGCATCGTTTCCGTCGCATTTTCGACAAGGCTTTACATTCGATGTGGATGCCAGAATATAATAATATCAAACGATAACATGTTGCCGTTACTTTGAGAATAAGGTATACGACTTCACTCTCAAACACCTTTCTTCCGGCAGCACATCAGCAAACATAGAACAGCTAGATATTGAGGGGAAAGCATTACCAATTGATCCGCATGCGTGACATCAGCGTGTGTCGCGCAATCACGCTAGTCGGTTACTCAATACGCCGTCTGATCGTGCAGTTGGAGGCCCGTGTGGCATGCAGTGTCCAGGGTTGGTGTCGCCACACCACTGCGCGTTACCCGACCAGGAATCCTCCCAATCGCGGCTGCCTATTGCATTTCTTTGATCACACTGGCGTTGAGAATCGTAATCTCGGCTTGGACAGAGCCGATGTGCTGGGAGGTCATATGTGTGTGTGAATGAAATCTATGAGATATGATAGGAATGTGTCTATGAGATATATGTGTGACGAGAGCGAGCGCTCCAATTTATATTTTTCACAAACTAGCATGTGCTAGTTCCTAAGGGGTCACAACTAGAAATTCTGGGGCGGATGCAAACAATGTCGCAAGTGGTTGGCATCAGTTGTGAAAACGGCTTTCTTATGCGACAGATCCCTCTTTTCTATGGTACCCGCAGTGGGCCGAAGTGTGGCAATCGATGGTCATACCTCAGTGTTGCCTGACCACACATGAGGTGGCGCCGCAGTGTCTCGATGCAACAAAAACAATGCCGGCGGCGAGGGCGTGAGGCGTCCGACAGACGCAGGGTTGCGACAAAGCGACCCACTTACGCGATGTCCCACCGGGGTCGGGTCAACGCTGAGCTGACCCAGAACCGGCCGCTGCCGGATGACGTATGGGCGCTGTGAAGGGCTAGAAAAACACGGCAGACAAGCCTCACACAGGACGGGCTCACCAAAGGCGTCTCGTGTCTTGGCGAGTTGTTCATTTTATGTGTAACATGCGAGGAACAATTGAGAGAATAAGATCACCATCACTGGACCATCTTAAACTAGCAGGTATAGATGGATATCCTGTATCCTGGGTTTGTATTCACCTTACGGCCTTTGAAGCCATATTTGTACGGCCAATCATGTTTCACAGTCCAGGGTCTAGAAAGTATATGAATCCTTTAACCAATTCCATTTAAACGTGAAGGAAAGCCGACTCTGCGTTCAGCTTCACAATGATGAATGGCCGAAGAAAATCCCCGCGGGCAGCTATCACAAAGGCTTGGACAGCGACACCGGAGTTCCACCACACCACACTTCTATCTCCTCCAAAAGGCTAGAAGCAGTGACCACGGGCTTTACTCAAGGGGGATATTTTCGACGAACAAATCCAATTTTGGTCAATAAGCCTAGTAAATCTAGTGAGAAAAGCACACCAATGATGGGCCAACTCTTACGTTAGTCCCCATGGAAATAAAGCAGTCACGATACAAGTGAAACATGATAAGGCGCACACGAGCGAGATTTAAGATCTATTACAGCGCCACATGACACCATGCTTTCGAATGGAGCCCCGATTTCGCTTGGCATGTTCCATTTGGCCTGGATTTGGGGCTGGGCTGGGGAGCGGGTTGAGGCGCGTCGCGGCGGCACCTGCGGCCGATGGTTCGCGGTTGGACGCAGCCCGCCCGCCGGGATTGTTCTACGCGGCAGCTGCGTTCGGAGCCATAACCGGAGCCAGAGCCGGAGCCAGGCGCAGGTGGTTGACCCATATGCATGCAAAGCACGCGCTGGCGGTCATCGAATATGTGCGGCCTAAGCTACTCACCGCCATGTCGGGATATTTTTGTTACGTGAAGTGGTTTCTGTTTGGAGACGGTGATTACGCCGTCTGCTGACAATACTCTGGCCACGCCTCTGCCCAAACGAGCCACAGGCAGACTTTCCCGCATTCTCCCGCCAGAAAAAAACACGCGGGCGATAGCAGCGCCGCGGCGGCGGCAGGCGTCATCGCACACGATCTGTCGGCCAATCACGCGGCAGGAACGGGCTGCCGCTGGTCTCCTGAAGGGATTAACGACGCTGCTTGTTGCGAAAGTACGGCTCGGCAAAAACCAGCCTCGACGCAGCGGGCGCTCACGCCACACTAAACAGGCGAGGCTCTCAGCCTCCCTGATTTGTGCTGCTGGCGCCGCCTCTGCAGCCGCACTTTCCTGTCCTTCAATCGTTCGCGGTACCAGCCCCCGGGTGGGGATCGACCTCCGGAGCAGCCATCCAGCAGGAAGGTTTGTCGGGGGCGGCGACCACCCGAGGTCGATTCAGATCAACATGTTACCCGTGTCGCCAGGCAGCGGGCTACAATTTACGCAGGGATAAGTACCATGTGGCTACTGCTCTGAGTCTATAAGAACCAAAAGTAAATTCCACGCTCGTCATTCGAGGACACCAATCCATTACATTAGTTCGTCTTTAAGAGCCGGACTTTTGGTAGCATTTATAGACGCCCGGCACCAGTGGCGGAGACCAGCTTCCCTCTCCGACTGACCATAGCAAATGCATAGCCGGAAGCTGTTCCGTGGCAATGGCGAGGGGGGGGAGTCGAGCCCTCTAGTCCACCACCCCAAATGAAGTTCTGGATCCGCCACTGACGGCTGACGCCTCACCGCAGCTGACGGCAGACGAAGTCGTCAGCTGAAGTCATCATTGGCCGAGACTATCCTCCACTCACCAGTCGCCACTCCTCCACTCACCAAAACACTTCTTGGCCTCATCGCAGGCTCTCAGAGATCACACTTTCAGTTTTCGCAGGACGTAACGGCGAAACCAGAAAAATAACACGCATCAGTAATCGGGACATTTAGCTCCCGTTGTAGAACTGAGGAGCTTTGAATCAATAACGGAATACGTCTGGGCCGAGCGCCGTTCTTTGTTGAAGTTGGACAGTTGGCGGCAGAGTGGCCTCCGCCGGTCCCGCGACCGCAGTCGCGATGAGTTACCACGAAGGCGTCCCCATCAGCCGACGATGATCTCAGGATTTGGCGAGCCAAACCCGCGACATCAATCACCAGGGAAGCCAGCATAATAGTAAGAGTCAGTCTTGGAGGACACTGCGTGGATTCTCCGCTGATGACGACGTTACGGCATGATGTCACGTGACATTCCATACCATGAACGCCAAGAGCGTTGTCACCGGTCAAAGGGGTGTGGGGGAGGGGCTGTCAGTGAAAGTTTGCCTTCCCACTGACTGAATATTCGGGCGTATGTTTCCTGCATCATTCCGCGCTTCTTCCGGGTCACATTTTGAGGTTTTGCTACACCCTAACCAAGATCGGAACGTAGTCGGATAAAACACCAGCGCACCCAGTGCCCCTCCCTCGCTTTGACACCCATGATGGCCAACTGTTCCAAATTAATTCCAGTTGTCACAAACTGCTGCGGCTCGTTGGCAAACACCCTTCCCCGCTACGAGCGAAATTAGAAACAAGCCATACTGTCGCAAGTAGCGCGAGCAATCCACAGATAGGGCAAAATCGGAAACTCCATAGAGACGATAGCTGAAACCCACGTCATGCTCAGGCCCGACCATGAAATATATCGAATCGCATTTTCCGCCAACGCGGAAACTAAACAATGAATATCACAAGACTACAGAAGCAAATGCTACATAATGAGCCATAGTAACGACAAATGCACGGATGAATCTGAGTAGAAAATATCACGCAACCCAGTGCGTCACAAAAGACCGTTCAACACCAGACTCCCTCGGGCGTTAATGACATATTTCGAATTATAACTTGGCAGTTGGACGGTGTATGCGCACCATCAGGATTGAGTGAGGCAGTTCTTGCAGCCTTGTCAGTAACGCGGAGGGAAGGTCACATTAATGTCTAAATGAATAGTTTGACCTTCCTTGACCCGGGAATATTTTCTTGTTATTTACCTCCTCAAACGGCACTGAGTCCCCGCCTGAAGGCTGCTGGGTCTTTCACCCACCAATAGCCCACTCCGCGAAATTTCCGCTCTAGTTACTTAGCAAGCGCAGCCGAGCCCGTTAGATCTAATGGATTCTATGGATCTGGTGACGACATCAATACCTAAAACATGTCATCCAGCGTCGTTAGAACATTCTGGACAGCCCGAGTTGCGCAACTCGCCACGGGATGCCAATTCTGACGCCATCAGGGAGCCAGGGTCCATTGTGCGAGGGCAGTGGAAGGTCAGCCTCTCACGGGCAGTCAGTGGAACCAGCACCAGCCAGATAAGCCAATCAACCGCTCAGTCCGCCGACCTGAACAGAAAAAGGCTCGAAGGGCACGAATACAGAAAAGAGCAAGAGATGATTGCGCACAGAGTGGTTTCAGTTTTTTCGATTAATTTCCAAAATCCAATTATAGGTGGCAGACCAAAACACGATATCATCAACTTCTGCTTGTCCTACGCGTCATTACTGTATTCTTGCAACACAATAATGCTTCACTTCTCTTAATGGAAGCTGCCCAGTTGCGAAAATGTGCCGCTCTAGTGGCAAAAGGAACGCCACATTTCTCCGGCGGTGCGATCTCCTCAAAGTGGTCACATTGCCTGCGATGATGCCACAGCGGCTGATGAAGGCCACGCCACAGAGAGGTACCAATTGTCTACAAGCCAGCTATTTTCAACACGCAGCTGTTGCATGCAGTGGCTGGAGAAGAAAGGACGCAGAAGCAGGTGACTCAAATCTTGGCACCATTCACTTAGTAACGAACAGTAGCAGTAGCAACGGATGCTGTAAATATGCTCCCATGCGCACCCTAAATACTTCAAGCTCCTTCCAGCGTAGTACATTTATCTTCTCGAGTTGTTCATAGGGCAGAGCAGTTCAGGAACGCTCTCTCCTAACCCGAGAGGAGATCCAAGGAGGCTAGACGCGCAGCAGCATGCTACACTCTGAGAACACTCACCCTGGCGCGGTTGAGGTTGATGGTCTGCCTGTGAGTGGGCTTCATGCCGTTGGTGGCCGGCGTGGCGGTCGGCGCCGCCGCCGTCTGGCGGTAGTACCTCACACTGCGGTAGTTGGACGGCCTCTCCGCCGCCGCTGCCGCCGTCGATGTCGACGTGGCCGACGCGGGCGCCGACGGCACCCGGCGCGGGGAGGCCGGGGTCCGCGGCGCCGGCGGCTTCTTGGCCGGCTTGCTGCGGCCGCCCCCCGACATCCGCTGTGCCCACACCTTCAGTCGGGAGTTCTGAAGGAACTCTGGTAACATCGCAGCCTGGTGGACTGAGTGGCGTTGGGTGCCGTGACCGGCGCCCATCAGCCGCGAGAGCACATGGAGGTGTTGGCGCAACTCTGCGGTGTGATGTTGTCCTACAGTCGGTAAAGGATCGCGGCACGCGATCTCAGCTACAGGGTCTGCTCCTCGCTGCACTAACCCACTGATGAATGTGCCAGCTTTCGACACTCGTTCCCGGCCGCACACTCGATCACTCGTCACTCGTCCCTGCTACACCCGAGCCCTGCTGAAGCTGGCCTCTGCCGCGCGCGTCCGCCGGGGGCAGACACGGGAGAGGTGCGGGTGCAGCTCGCGCAGCCGTCCCTGCTCGCCGTCGGCTGGACCGACACTGCCGCCGCCGCCGAGGCCCCAGCTCCAGCGGCGCGGCGGTGGCGGCTGCGCCGTGGCGGCTGCGGCAGCAGCGGCGGTGACGGCGATAGGGAGGGGGACGGGCCGAGAGCGGCCTAACTGACACAGGTGTGCGGCAGCAGCTGTTCTCTCCGGTGCGCGCCACTTCCCCGCCCGCCAGCTGCGTGCTCTGGCGACGTCGGCTGCAGCTCTGCCTCCCGCCAGCTGCGTGCTATGGTGGCGTCGGCTGCAGCTCTGCCTCCCGCCCGCTGCGTGCTCTGGTGGCGTCGGCTACAGCTCTGCCTCCCGCCAGCTGGGTGCTATGGTGGCGTCGGCTGCAGCTCTGCCTCCCGCCAGCTGCGTGCTATGGTGGCGTCGGCTGCAGCTCTGCCTCCCGCCAGCTGCGTGCTATGGTAGCGTCGGCTGCAGCTCTGCCTCCCGCCAGCTGCGTGCTATGGTGGCGTCGGCTGCAGCTCTGCCGCCCGCCAGCTGGGTGCTATGGTGGCGTCGGCTGCAGCTCTGCCGCCCGCCAGCTGCGTGCTATGGTGGCGTCGGCTGCAGCTCTGCCTCCCACCCCAGCGTGCTCTGGTGGCGTCGGCTGCAGCTCTGCCTCCCACCCCAGCGTGCTATGGTGGCGTCGGCTGCAGCTCTGCCTCCCGCCAGCTGCGTGCTCTGGTGGCGTCGGCTGCAGCTCTGCCTCCCGCCAGCTGCGTGCTCTGGTGGCGTCGGCTGCAGCTCTGCCTCCCGCCAGCTGCGTGCTCTGGTGGCGTCGGCTGCAGCTCTGCCTCCCACCCCAGCCTGCTGGCATCTCCAGCTATTCTCCCAACTTTAGACCCCGTGCTGTTCCACCTCCGCGAGTCCACCATATCCCGTCCCAGCCGAGCCCGTTGCCGATCCAGCAGCCGTTCCATCGCCAATCCACCTACGCCAGACTCGGCACCAGCCTGCGTCAAAGACTGGGTGTGGGTGTGAAACTCGACTTCGTGTGGGTGTGAAACGATGTGTACCACTGGCGGCGAGCTTGAGCGAGGTCGCTACCAATACAAATGAGCCAGGAAAATGCTTAGAATGCGTGGTAGGGTGGGGTGCTCATCTGACTCGGTAAAAAATGCATTAACGCAAAAAATGATTGCGGTAATCAAAATAGCTATTAAGCCAAGAATTGAATTGGGCTGACGATCGCAGCAAATCACCCTGGCCGATTAAAACCTAGCTAACGAAACTGATTATATCAAGGCTATGCCACATCATTTATAACTGGAACGTGATGAATCAAATATGATTGCAAGTATGGATTGATATACACGTCCCAATTCTGTTCCAGCTGAGCTACCCCACAACCATCATATAAACGCAAATCTGTCCGAGAATATGGGCAAGGGTGTTTGGGAAGATTGTGCGCTCTCTCCTATCATTTGCCCTCGCAGTGCATCCCTGGATCCGCTCCCCATACGCTACAGCTCGCACAAAATAACGCAGCCTGGCAGATCACAACCAGCGCGCCTGACGTCAATCGCCGCTGCACTGCGCTGCGCATTCATGCGAAGCAAAACAATCACCGTAGTCAACACACCAATGCTGAGTGAGCAAGTAGCACCGGTAGGTTATTACTCGCACCAAGTCACGCGGCTTTACAATATACTGCGCAATGATCTCACTCTCCAGCCACTCCTGCGCCGGAGTAATACCCTTCTTATTGAGCCCGTATACCCGACCAGGGCACCAGACCGAGGCACGCCCCAACACCTCGCCAGCGATGCGCACCTGTCTTAGGATTGCTACGGAGACGTATAGAATTAACGATCATACAATCCAATTTTCTTCGAGGTATGTGCATCCAGAACTACGTCACGATCCACCAACACGTGCCAAGGCCCAATAGAAAACCCCATTCACAGTGGAGCGAGGAAGAGATCGAACACAATGACGCAGAGACGAGGTCGCGATGATGTCTCTCAGCTATTTGACGCACACGTCGCTCATATACTTTCAGCCCCTGGACTCTTATTTTTTCCCGAATGTTACGCACTGCAAAGGCTGAAGGAGAAAAATCCTACTCTGCAAGCACAATATTCGCTTTACAAGGAAATTTTCGGCGATCAGTTTCAAGGTTGTAATATTTCTGTTTTCATCAAGATATATCAACAAGCCATCACACAAAAATATTGAGGTTTTGGTATGCCATACGGAATTCATGCTTTTAGTTAAAGGAAAAGGAACCTATCTTACTCATTATCATGACATCCCACGAGATAATGTTTTGCTCCAAATGTCCCCAAACAGTAGCATACTAGAATAATTTTTCCATCAAGGCAGCTACGGGGCAGAAAATAATATAATTACACCGGACATTGTCAAATACTAGCTGACGAAGAGAGGCACACGCACCTTGTATTCCTGCACCTCGCAAAAGGTTTCCACCAAAAACATACGGGGCATGGTGCCTGCGGAAAACAAATGCAATCAGCACGAAGCACAGGTGAGTAACTCCTGCGTTCAGCAGCAGCTGAAGAAGGTTCTCTGAATATTCTTACGGCACGCAAACTGCGCTTATCGCAGGTATGATGGCGCCTGACATAGACTAGCGGGTCTTCTATCCACGGGGGCGACAGAACTATAGGAAGAGAGCGGAATTCTATCCACGGGGGCGACAGAACTATAGGAAGAGAGCGGGTCTTCTATCCACGGGGGCGACAGAACTATAGGAAGAGAGCGGGTCTTCCATCCACGGGGGCGACAGAACTATAGGAAGAGAGCGGGTCTTCTATCCACGGGGGCGACAGAACTATAGGAAGAGAGCGGGTCTTCTATCCACGGGGGCGACAGAACTATAGGAAGAGAGCGGGCACTGTACGGCTGGCGGAGGAAAAGCCTGCTCTCACGGCTGGTTGTATTCACAATTATAATAATTTTTACACGGGCTAGATAATTCTCAGGAAGGGCCTGCGCAAGGGCAAATGGTGTTGCATCCGTTTAAAGGGGCGCAATAATTGTCAAAATAGTGAAAATGCATTATTTTGAAATACAACAGGCCCACTAGGTCCGTAGTTGGAGGAGGCAGAGCCCACGTATGGCGCTGACGGGAAGGCGCGCCCGTTTCCTACATTCGGATATCCGACGCTAAAGATTGTGCTCCCGGGCTGTATCCGATACTCCCAACGCAGTCTGATATTCCACCCAAAAAATACGGGGGATGGTGTCTGTGCGACAGCAACACGACAGCAGTTATTATTGAGAAACGCATCTGATAGAACATCCCAAAATTACATTTACATCTGGAATAGGGCATGCCAAGCCCCCAGCGCATCCTGAGCTCGCGTCGGTCCTTAGCTGATTCCATCTGCATTTTAGGAAGCAAATAGAAATCGGAGTCCACCTCCGCTAACAGAAGCCTCGGGTTAATGGCGAGCGTGGGGCGACATCAGAAGGGCCACACAGTGAGAGTACGAGGAGAAAAGTCTCCGAAAGTATCCAACCAACCCCAAAGAAGGTTAGCTTCAGTTCACAGTCAACACAGAATCTAAATTCCAAATGAATGTATCTTACTCATTGAAAATAATGTCTTATTTCCCCGATATATATTTACAAAAACGTCTTCATGTTTGCCGGCAGAGACCAGATGCATTACCTGGCACGGGCCGCCGACCGCAGGAGGCGCCGGCGGCGGCTGAGGTGTGAATGTCGCTCCGGCTGCCGCCGTCTCTTACAGACGTCAACCCTCACCCTTCCTGCTGCTCGCGGGAGGCCAGCGTGCCGTTCCAGCACACACTTCCAGCTCAGGGGTGTTGCATGTTTCTGCTCGGTGGGCCGGTCCCATCGCGCAGCCCTCGTCGCTACGTATTCTCATTTACGTATTCTAATTTACAAAAGTCGGGGGTTAACATTTTCGCATATATCGATAATCTTGCAACAACACGACGCTGTAGTTAAATCGACCTTTATTGAGCCCAGCAGACTTGGATGACTTTTTGGCACATGAATTAGGCTGCAATTTAGCCGAGCTATTCACCTGTCAAATCCAGCCAACCAGCCAAAGAACCGGGCTGTCACTGACGTGACGACGGGCGCAAACGCCCCAGAGAAGCTGGGGATTCTCACGTTGCTAAGTGCACTCATCACGCTTCGGCACATGACGCCAAGGGCGTCGCCACGAATTCTCGAGAGGGGGCCGGAGTCAAAGAGGGGGAGTGGTGAAACCCCTATGTCCGCTTAAATTCAGCATTTTCAATACTATTTCCGACCAAAAGTGGGGGGCGCCCCCACAATTTTCCAAGAGTGGGGGCCCGACCCCCAGCCCTGTCCCGAAGCGAAGCCCTTGCATGACACACATAGTGCATCCGTTGATATGGCGAGACTAGACTAATGCACCTGATTCGTTACACATATATGCCAAATTACAGGTACAATGTGTTACAAATTTGTGAGGAAGGCTTTCAGATAAAATTTCGGTTTTATTTGCGCACCAAATTATGTGCCTTAGGTCAGTACTCCCACAAACAAAATAAAAAATCGCGGATACCGTCTCTTCAGCAGTGTTTTATTACTGTAAACTTTCAGCTTCATTTTGCAACACTTAGCAGTAATCAGCTGCGCTGAAAATGCTGCGATAAGCAATGCAAGCGAGCTGGCTACAAGTACATTTACTCACTGTAGACTATCGCACGTATCGACAAATCGACATTCCAGGGGGCCATTCCTTCCCCATCCAACCCTCAGCGTTGCCCGAAATAGTCAAGGCGCCCCTCTGAAAGGCCAGCAGCACCTCCCCCCACAGAAATGTCAATTCCCGCCCCTCCCCCAGGATGCAAGTATCGGTGCCCCGCGACAGGATCTCGTGCCCACCTGATAGGGGTTTCCACCCAAAAGAGGCGCCACCCTGATTCGGATGGCACCCCCCTCCCGACCTTGTGCCCCCCAATCAGAAATCCTGGATCCACCTATGGCTATCACCCCTTCAACAACAGGATTCCAGCGTTTCAACGCGAGGAGTGACATATTCTACGAACTCGGTCTTCCTAAGCAAAATATCACTTAAGCGTCCTTTTTGTATCGGGAGTGTTCTCATGATATGAAGCAGCCAGTGCGCTGTACTATTGATACCGTCGCACAGTGTTCTAAGGGAGGCCAAAATGGGGACGTTATTCGAATTTCTGACTATTTTTAAAACTAGTTTTGATGTTTGCAAACTAATAGAAAAATGATCAGAGCGTCAGAAAATGTCACACAATAAATGTGAGGCCTTTGAAGTCGACGCGACAAGGCATCAAACTGCTGCCTTTGAATCTCTCGCCACGCAACACGACAAAGGCCAAAAGCAATGCTCATTTTCCGTGCTTATTTTTAGGCTACGAAAACCTACAAGATGAGACAAACCAGGGTTCATTAGAAAGCTTAGGGCATGAAGAATGCGATTTTGCAAGCAGTTTTCTTCAGTGATCGATACGATTAAATTTGGAGAGAAAAATATGTACCATATACATTTTACATACATTTTGAGACTATGCAATTGTCATAAGCATACAAAAAATCGTCCCGCCACACCGGACCACTTTAAAACATGGCAAGATGTTTCGTCACCTCCCAGCAAGTTTCACTGCGTACGCGCGGCAGTGGTGGTGGCGGCATATTATACAAGGGTATGTCGCGCGCGCTGTCGGTCGGGGGCGGCGGCCATCGGCGAGATATGCCTGGAGGCTTGGAGGGAGGTGGGCTGGGGCACGGTGAAAATGCAGTGCATTGGTTACAGTGAGTTAAATGAGCCCTTGTTGACATTGCTTGTCGACTGGGCTTTGTAACCTACTGTCGTTGACGTCTTCATTCAATAATTGTGAAAAGGTACAATGGTTACAGCAAGGGAAAACCAAGCTTTCAATTGATGTCTCAGTACACCAACATGCCCAGCAACCATTCGTAGAATCGCAGCTAGTATTTGCACTGATCATTGTCCGCCCTCACGATGGGGTGAGAACCGAGATACAAAATTTACCCTTCCTCGTTTGCAAAGCTCACTTCAAATACCATCAGGGAATAGAGTCTCACAGCACGCACACGCACTTGTTGCATGTTCTGTTTATCGCCTCTTGAGTTTCGAACTGGATGCTGTAAACATGGAGGTGCGAATGAGTGTAGAAACGCGGGTAAACCTCCTTACATCTGATACGGCATTTGGACTTAAGAATTTCATTGAAAAAGAGAATGAGCAGCTCACCGATCTTTACCAAGTAAGTAAGTACACACAGAGTGACATGAAATGTGAGGCAGGTTCATTGGAAAAATAGTTCAGTGCGATCGACGCAACGCCAATTCCGTAAAAATTCAGTCCGGTCATGGACCAACCCAAGGTTTCGTATTTATTCTGTAGGAATCTGATACCATTGTGCTAATGTATGAACAAACATATCACCGTGAAATGTGATCAATTTCGTCTTCATGGTTACATACAGTAGCACACTCAAGGGGAGGAGGTGGTTGTATACAATATAACCGGAATTATAGCAGCCTTTGGGTGGGAAATGAGGATTTGACCTTGAAAAACGTTGACCTTGACCTGTGACCTTGACCCTGAATAGTCCTATCAATAGTCATAGCATAAAATACGTCCTACTGAGTAATGCCACTGAGGGATCCCTGACCGGAATACTGCGATTAATGACCTTGACATGTGACCTTTGACCTTGACCTTGACTTTCGTGTGGGTTAATATTGACATATAACCTGATTATATGGCGTTATGACGTCATCACTCGGTCTACAGTGCAGGCCAACTGTTGCGACCGCCCGAGTGCGACGGTCTCAAAATATATATCTGACTGTGAAGGCCTATAAGTAAAACAATTATTGACCGATTTTCCAAATTTCTTAATTAATCGACGCGCTCATAAATGCTTTCAAATGTGGCCGAGTAGCGTTTTCTGGCGGCGAAGAGTTCTCCGGGCCAATTTGGAAAAATAGGTGGGGACACTTTAGGGCCCCCTCCACTGCGTGTGTTAAGCGAGGGTTAAATCACGTCTTCAACGTCAAGCATATCGCGCGTATACACTTAAAGTGACTGGAAATTAACTAAAACATCTATGCAAAGCTGCCTTATTATCATATATACATATAGTTATTTTGATTTCTGACCTAGGGTCAAATACCTGACAATCATGCTCGCTGTGGTCAGGTCTTGACATTCATATGTTGTTCACATAATCTGTGGGAAAACAGCGTTCCATTGATACCAAAATTATTGATCTGGGATTCATACTTCCTGGGATATTGAATTATGTCCCCAGTTTCGGCTTCGTTAGAACACTGTGCGTCGCCACGACTCCGCTGGCATTCTGCGACTCGGCGGCTGACCCGCCACGCCGACTACCACTCGGCTCTTACGCGCCGCCCTAACACTGACTTGGCGGCAGCTCCATTCTCACGTGCGGTTCAGCCACAACGGCCTACCACTGACTCAGCCCCAACCGGCTTGGTTCCACAATTAGCTGGAATGTCAACACCACACAGACATCACGGACCAGCGATCCAACAAACACAATCTGATTACGGACAGAATTCAGTGATTCAAGATGTGATCACTACTCTTTACGCATTCGCCTAGTAACTGCTTAGTGCCACGCCATCAGAACGACCAAATAAAGCGACAAACCCGCAGGCTGGTGGGCGTGGGCTCGATTTTGACACCACCACTGTTCAGCAGGCGGCGGCGGTCCATCTCCGCTCGGCCGGCTGAGCACTGTTCAGCAGGCGGCGGCGGTCCATCTCCGCTCGGCCGGCTGAGCACTGTTCAGCAGGCGGCGGCGGTCCATCTCCGCTCGGCCGGCTGAGCACTGTTCAGCAGGCGGCGGCGGTCCATCTCCGCTCGGCCGGCTGAGCACTGTTCAGCAGGCGGCGGCGGTCCATCTCCGCTCGGCCGGCTGAGCACTGTTCAGCAGGCGGCGGCGGTCCATCTCCGCTCGGCTGGCTGAGCACTGTTCAGCAGGCGGCGGCGGTCCATCTCCGCTCGGCCGGCTGAGCACTGTTCAGCAGGCGGCGGCGGTCCATCTCCGCTCGGCCGGCTGAGCACTGTTCAGCAGGCGGCGGCGGTCCATCTCCGCTCGGCCGGCTGAGCACTGTTCAGCAGGCGGCGGCGGTCCATCTCCGCTCGGCCGGCTGAGCACTGTTCAGCAGGCGGCGGCGGTCCATCTCCGCTCGGCTGGATGAGCACTGTTCAGCAGGCGGCGGTGGTCCATCTCCGCTCGGCCGTCTGAGCACTAGGGTGTATCAAAACGCCCCATGATTTTTATTTTTTGATAAATTAGCTTCGCGGCCCGTCACATTTTGTTGTTTCAGACATAAAAACCTCAAATCCTATATTTTTGAAAATCTATATTGGGCTAGGGAGGCCACCTAGCGGTCAAAGTTTCACATTTTTGCAATTTTTAATATTCATTGGATCGCCCGTGGAAATTTTATTATCACAAAATCGGACCCAGTAGTGGTCCAATACTGTTTTTAAGCTCCAAATTACCTGTGTAGTCACTTTCGCGCATTTTGGACGCCAGCTAGGGGTGCCACCTAACGGTAGAAGTTTTCAACGTTTGGCGTTTTGGTGAGTTTTTATCGAACATAATTGTTGAACCATCCTGGATTTGAACTTAGTTGTAATTATGAACTACTATACTTGTAAGTCCAAAGTATCTGTTAAAGGCATTTAAAAGTTTTGACAATGAGTGACATCTAGTGGCCGAAATCAATTTTCAAGATTTTAATAAATTAATGACTATGAAAAAATGATTAAGAAGTCTTGGTTGACGTCCAACGATAATTTGTGTCGCAAATTCCTCTCAAGTGACATGTATCACCTTCAAAATTTCCGCACCAATATTTCATCTTTTTTTCGTTGTTTTTCAACAAATCAACCATTTTCTTCCCTAGTCTTTCATAGTTTTTGGGAATTCTCGCACGAGCTCCTCTCATTTCAGTAATCCACCGGAGAACAGTGGGGGGCTCAGTTGGGATATTTCGTGAAAGAACCCAATCGTTCATCGATCTGAGGTATTATTCCCAGTACAATAAATGGCCAGTTATAAAATGCTGAGACCAAAACATCTTGATTTATCAATCTTTGAAATGCTTGAAGGTTCCAGCTTAAGGGTGCGTTATCAATGTTAACCCTATGGGAGCATATTTCGTGAAATATCTCGTAAAGTAAGGTGGCCATCGTCGTGATTTTTTCACCAAAAGTAGACAATATGTGTATCTTTACGGCAGTTGATATTTCAAGCGTGACGCATTTCTAGTTTTTGTACAATCTGACTTTCTTTTTCAAATTTCTCAAACTTAAAGTTTGAATAACTTTTTACATAATATAATCATTGAAACAGTGTGAGTGGGCCTATGTTCTAGGAGCCAGTCTCCACAACTCTGTTGTTGTACTTTTTTGAATTTTTGCTTTATAAGAAAGATATTAGAAGCTGAAATTTGAAAGCGTTTTCCAAAAATTCAGGGTAAAAATCAGAAAAACGGAAACAACAGAGTTTTGCGGCTATCTCCTCTATACAATTTCCATACAGAATCAAAACCAAAAAAGGCTAGGCGAAAAAGTTATTTCAAGTTTTATAAAACTTTCCCAATAGATGGCGCTGGCAGTACCAGATTCGCATGAGTCGCCGCTGAGCCAGGTCTGTTCATTCATGATTTGGTGAATGGGACAGGAGCAGTGGCATTACAAGAAATACGTCAAGGTGATTGATAGCAGAGAAACTGCACTTAGAAGCCAAAATAAATATATTCACAAATTTGGATAGGAAATATTGAACAAAAGGAGAGCCTATAGTCTGATCACCCCTTGGCTACGCCACTGGCACACGGACACCTGTTTACCGGCGTGACCGGTTTCTCTGCGCCTCGGGCGCGCGCCAGTCACGTGGCAGCCGACTGAGGACGGGATCCGGCTGCTGAGGCCCTGCTGAGTGGATAAGGACGTCTCCATTGGGCAGTGCCGGATCTAGCCGGTCGGTTGGAGGGGGGCAAGGCAAAGTCGCAACAAATAAAAAAACGTCAGACAGTGAAAAATGTTGCTGCAATATAATTTGACCGTAGTTTTTGGGGATGCCCAAGACGAAAGGCAAAAAACCATCACGGGGTGAAAAATATGCGCACAAGATGCTTGTTTTTGCTATCCACGGCCCAATGCTTACACTGAAGTTGACTGGTTCTGTTTGAAGTTTAGAGTTAAAGGGAGATACGCGAAAAAGTTTTATTGGCTATATCAAAAGGTTACAAAAAGTTGTTTCAGAAGTCCTATTCTCATTTTTGCGAATTCGGCCTGCAAATGCCTTAAAATTGCTCTCAAAGTCAACATTTCTAGACGACTTTACCGGTACACCTCATATCGATGTTTGTGACGTCCACATGGCTAAGGCTATCAATTTCTCTAAGAATTAGGTCATATCTATCCTAAACAGTGACGTAGAACTTTGGGCTACTCCAGAAAAAATTACTTTAGAAAAACAACATTCCAAAATTCTTTTGAAGCAGAAATATAGGGCTTAAAAGAAATCACAATTAACCAATCAGAAGCCTAGGAATTCTCAAACCAGGGTCACGTGACCTATCTGACGCAAAAGTTTTGTCATCCTGGGGCGGAAGCAGAAAATGGCTCAAGACTCGAGGTACGAAACCGCTGAAGACTTGAGTAATTATGTTTTTTCCGTTTTTAGGGCAAACTTATTCACTTTGGAGTTTTTGAAAGCTTTTTAAAATTAATTCAAATACAACTAGAGGAGGGCAAACATTTGTATTATTAAGAAACATTATTTTTCAACTTTAAATAGTTTTCGAAAGTAAGTGATGGGTATGGGCATGGGCAAGTGATGGGCATTTTATCGAAACTGTTAACCTATTTCGATAATAAGTGAGTGGCCTCCCAAGATTTTGCCGAAGATACAAAAATCATTGATAGTTTCGTTATCAGGATTTTTCAAATAGTAAGAAACCACAATAATAATTTTTTCGCGTATCTCCCTTTAAGGGAACACAAATCTCGGTTATTAACTCAAGCGGAGTCGAGGCAAAAAGGAGGTCGATGACTTTGTGGGGGGAGGGGAAGGCACAGCATAGTTCTGCCCCGAGCTTGTCCGTTTGGGGGGTAAATATTTTTGCCCTCCCCTCTGGATCCGCCACAGCCATAGAGTTTGCATGAACTTTGACTACCGTGTTGTCGAATCAAATATTTGAAATGAGGATATGAAGGAATTGTAAAAAAAAACAATGGGATTCACCCTAATTAATATTACATCATCCCGGTCATCAAAACTGGTTCATTTTTTACCGCCCCAACATTCAGTCATCTCCGCAAGGTGTTTTCTTATTGGATCGATGGTCTAGACGAGCAAGAGGTGAGCTACGATGATGTGTCCAGGGTAAAGATCGAGAAAACGAAAACAACAAAGTTTTGTGGCTATCTCTTCCATACCATTCCCATACAAAATAAAAATTAAAAAAGGCTCGGCGAAGAAGTTTTTTTAAGTTCTATAAAACAGTTTTCAAGTTTTATAATAAAATCTATACTTCTGTCTTTGAAAAACTTCCAAGAATCTAAAACGGTGCATCGCACCTGCTCGTACCAAGAAGTGAAATCTAGCTGCTGATGTTTTATCATTTTAAGTCCACCTAACAATTTATTGTCTCTCAAAAACCATGATCAGTGCTCTTACAATTTCCAAACTGAGACGAAAGCATCAGACTTCATCCGACCGATTGTCCAATCATGATTGTTGATATTTCGGTAACTTCTGTATTCCATTAACAAGAGAAATAGCTACTTGTCTTGTGAAATAATATCGTGTTAATTAGACGAAAATAGCTAAATCGGGCTTGCAAACGTCCCCCCCAGAAAAAATGCTCGGGAATTTTAGAATGACTAACCGACCGAGGAGACAGAGAGGGAGACAAAAGGTCCGACGGGAGCGTTTATCTCTACAGGGGAGCATCGCTCAAGGGGTGATGTTTTCATCGAAAGCAGCCGAAGTGTAGCCCATAACAAAATTCGAATATTTTAGTGGGACTGATGTTTTAAATCCAAGCAACCATGTATTATTGTTGTGTTATAAAACACAAAATGAATAAAATAAAGCAATTTGAAATAATGCGGGAGGAAAAAATTGGAGCAACACTTCTCAGTTATCACACATTTGTATTTACTAAGAGGCAGGGGCGTAGCCAGGATTTCGCTCGATTTCCCTGCGACAGCGCCAAAAGAGCCCTGATGGGTAAAAAGAGCCTTGCTTGTTACAGAATAGAGTGCTGAAGAGGGCTTGAGAGTGCGCTGTCTGGTATGAAATTTCAAATTTGGCCACAGATCATAGTGGAGGCGAGCCACGCTTCGCGCGGTCCGTATCCTCAGGGGGCCCTTCGGGCCCTAAGGGGGGCGGCTGTCCCTGCCGCCCCCTCCTTGGCTACGCCCCTGCTAAGAGGTCTCATTAAACATTAATAGGGCTTTGCGAATTCTACCTATATTTCTTATATTACGATTGCTGTAATATCCCAATTATATGAGTGACTAATAAAGCATACACAGCATGATCAGGGGTACTGAGCATCATACTAAGCCGATGGCTACCACATTTTTGGACCAAAAAACAGTCAATTATGTGCAGACCCTACATTGTCACAATCATGGATGCAGTTTTTTGCCTATGCAACAATACCGGAAATCATGGATCTGCCGATGTGATCCTTGCTCCAATTGGTCCCATAGATCCGACGGAGTGGAGATAAATCTTCATGACATACAAAGAAGATTCAACACAAATTCGTCATTTGGGAAATGCAGTCCTGCGTTCACTTCCTTGCTATCGCTCGCTAGCTCACTCCGTCTCATGACCGCATTTCAAGCACGTCCTTTCTTTCAAGTCTTACCTCCTCTTGTGGACCAGTGAGGGTAACTAACAGGCTGTTTTCACAAAATGAGCCTCAGGTGAGACCAGGCCATTTCACTTCCAGCAAAAATGTTTATTTCGTTTTTAATGGATTTGTGGGCACAGTAAATTGTTTAGTGTGATTAACTGGCAGCAAAAATAGGCCAAAATCTGGTTAGCTTTCAGTTTTGCAGTGGAAAATGTAGTGCCAGAGTTGGAGGCTGAAGGTCTATGGTCCCCTCACTTTCTGGCCAGTTTCGGCCTGCCTGGCCGAAGCTGGATACCGCACATTGTTCTGCAACTGGACAATATGAGCCTTCATGAGTCTACTAACATATGAAATGTTGCTGAATTGGTGTTTTTTAAAATCGATGTGGCTTCATATTTTGCCTATGTTTGTTTAAAAATGAGCGCCCCGCAAATTTTCCATGATATGGTTTATTTTGGACATCCGATCAAAATTTGGTCTTAATCAGGTCACTGTCCGCGTTCGAGAAATCAGCATGAAATAAATTTTGCATAGTTACAGCTTAAAAAATCGTACCAGAAAGCTACGGGGTGTGTTTTCGAAATAATATTGACAGAATAGACCATTCTTAACACATTTAAAGTACACATGAAGAATAGGCTGAGCTACTTTGTACCTGATTTGGGTCAAATGGCCTAGTTGACCCAAGACGGCGTTTTTACCGATGTGAGCTGTGTGCAATAGCAAGGAGAGGCGGGTGACAGGGAACGATCCTGAGGGAGGTTTATGCCGAATTGACCCGCCCGAATCCTTTTCGTACCTTTAAGGTACCCAAATAATTGATTTTAGGGGACACCTAGAAATTGATTGGTCTATGATCACTAGAAGCAGAAGCCGCCGCGAGAGATCTGTTCGAACGAGTGAAAACCCCAAAAATTATCCTCCGGGGTCAGCTAAGATCTATGGAAGCCTTCTTCATTTGTTGCTCATCATCCTCCCTCAGCAGGGCAAAACTTCCGACAGCGAGAGAGGTCTAAAATACAACCTTACCAGCAGCCGGAAGATCCGGACTTTTATGGAGATGCCACTGTTACCAGCCAAGTTTAAATGTGAATAGATTTTGATCCATGGCGTCCACGGAATACACTACAAGTGGAACTTCCGACAACTGCTTGTTGGAATACTTTTGCTGACAAAGAGCAGAGTGGGAAGGTGACACTCAAAAAAGAGGCGTTCAGTAAGTGGATAATATTTCGGATTTCGCAGCACTCCATTCCGCAGTGTCTCAAAACTGGTTTTGCATTGGGATAGTGAGTGTAAAATTCACGCTTGAAAATATGGAAGGCGAGTAGAGAGTCCAAACGCTATAATATTGTGGGAGTTAGTTGAAACTCGGTTACAGCTCTTACTAGCCCTTACTCGCGCATTTTTCATCAAATTTGTCTTTCCTTCCACACTAGATGGTTTTATATATACTAGGATTATTGAACTATGCTAAAAAAAATCCCCAGGAAAAGTGTTTGGAAAAGTGAGTTAGAAAAAATGAAGGGGAAAAAGTGAAGGGGAAATTCAGGGCGCCTGGGTGTCACACTCTACTAAGCATTCCAGGATTTAGATCATTGTGCCTCCATCGCCATTATCAAGGATGACACTTTCCGTTCAGCGGGATACAAACGGCAGAACACCAGGCTCTACCAATATCAGTAAGACCCATTTCTGGCCACTACGGGCTGGAGTGACAAGATCTTTCAGGGGAAAAGAAAGCAGCGATTGTCCTGTGAGCAGAGTGCTAGCGACGACGACTTCAGGGCAGCGATTAACTCAACTAGTGTGTCCCCGTAGTACACTTCTCATACGGAAAGGCAAGCAATTGTGCGAGTCAGACTTCTGTATCATATTCTGCCAGCACCTGTTATTACCGAGGCTGGTGACTAGGGTGTCCTCCCCCGTAGGTGGATCCAGGATTGCCGATCGGGGGGGGGCGGGCAGCTTCCCGAGGGGCGCCATTTGGACCAGGGGGTTGCCACTTTTGACCGGCAAAACCCATCAGTTGGGCGCAAAATCCTATCGGTTGGCACCGATTTTTGCATCCTGGGGGGATGGAAAGCGACATTTCAGGGGGAGTCTTGTTAAAGACGTCACGTTTTTCTTGAAATGAAAATGGAAGGACTGAGGTCAGTTTTGATTCAATTGTCGAGTTTGCCGCACTTGTTTTAGATTTGTCTCTGCGATTAATTTTTTTATGATCGGAAAAATATCGGAAGAATATTCTTTATGATACTCCCGTCATGGAACCTCCCTGAAGCTGGTTTCTAAAGATATTGTTCTTTTTGGTATTTGTGCATATATCGTGCATAGCGGGTGGAGATAATTTATTCATCGCACAATACGTAGAAAAATGTCACACTACAATATCATAAGAATATAATGATAGCCACTAATTCGTACCCGAAATATCTAGTTACTTGTATAAAAACAGGACCGACAGACTCACGAATGCATCTCCACTCAGTCGACCAAACCGACTACCGAAAAGACTGGGCTGACGGCCAACGCCTATGCCTTGGATCACCCAAGCTGATCGAGGTTGCAATGCGGGTATCCAAGCCCGGGAAATCATCACAAAAACGGTCCCGATGACAGCCTACTCCGGTCTCGAGAGGCGGCCAGGTGGGACCTGGACGGCGGGGACGGTGCAACGGCGCGGGTCCTCGCCACAAATCGGCTGTCATCCAAACCGGAATCGCCAGAGCTTCCTTCGGCGATTGGGGCGACTTTAACGAAGCGCCCCCATATGGATATCTTTATTCGACGGCCGGAACAATCATCATCATCATATTTCAGGGGGCGTCATCAACCTTTCAGGGGGCGCCATGGCCATTTCAGGGGGCTCCGAGGGTCGATAGAGGGGGCACGTGCCCCTCTTTGCTCCCCTGGATCTGCATATGATCCTCCCACTTTGGGGCAGCCATGTGATGACTTGAGTGTCTCGTTCCTTAGTCCATCAGCTTTATCGCATTCAATGTTCCGAATTTTCGACCGGTAAGCCCTCTTCACTCGGGGCGTGAAGCTCAAGCCCGATGCAATTATTTTCTGCCGATGTTGCCACTTTGCAGTTTGTTTGAAAAATATTAGTTTATTCTGCTTTTTTCTGTCATGAAAACATATATTTTCGTCCCCTGACACAGTAACGTGTTTTCTGTATCCTTTAGACTCCATAAAAGTCATTTTTGGACCTGTAAATTTCCAGAAAGAGGGTACTTTCTCGCCCAATTGAACTACGGCTTTCCCTGAAATGATTACGATACTCCTTGAAATGGCTAATGACACCCCAACTGAAATTTTGCAGGGGAGGTGGTGTTGCATCACCCACTAATACTTGCCGAATATTTCAGGATCGTCGTTCAGGTCTTGAAAATCTATACGGACTATGGAACATTTATTGCGCGTGTTTTGCACAAACCTTTAGCTCCTAACATCAGGGAACTACTGACTCATGACTGGAGGCATGTGAGGGTTATTTGGACGTCAGCACACGTATTCACACGAATCTCTCATGGTTCCTCTCCTCATAAAAAGGTCACACAAACAATTCAAAAATTCAATGGTGATGATGTGTGGACTTCATTGAATCACATCAGTCTTAATTCTAAGTCAGAGCTGAGGGCCTATCCATAAATTAAGTTACATGTATTCTTATAATTCTAACCCCCCCCTCATGGTAATACTTGCTTACACCCTGTTGTAACGTCTAACAAAACGGTTGCTGACTTCCCGCTCCCCCCTTGTTTTTCCTTCTGTACTTTATGGACGGTCTCATATGTTTCGGAGACCATCTTTCGATACTGTCCTAGGTCAGGGCCTATACCTAAAGAAACTGCTTCTAATACATTACAAAGGCTTTGGTTTATATCGAACTGATGTGTTCAGAAAGCGTCTGGACGGGATTGAGACAGAACACGTGTTTTGTCGATTACAACACAAACTACCCTATGATCAGAAACACTTCTCGATCACAGTGAGGAAAACTCCGCACATGATCGAGGGATACCACGCCCCCCCATCTCCGAGCATCAGAAAAATGTTCCATAATAAATACTTTGGTAAACACATGGAGCTGCGCGCCTCAGGGTTCGGTGGGTGAGCAAGTCAGTGAGTCCCGTACGAACGCACGCCCCTTTCCGTGACCGCCACGGGGCGGGGAATCTCTAAGAAAACCCCAAGGCGATCACAAATGCGGGCACCCGGCCCATGTGTCATGTGTATGTGCGTGTGTGTGTGTTTACACACGCACGGAAAATGACGCACCACCGACGCAAGGCGGGCCGAGCAATAATGCTGAAAAACGATAGCTTTCAAAAGAAGGCACTATATGTTTACAAAGCTAGGACCCTCCGCATAAAGAGGGGATGTTATGTGACTGGGTGGACGACGTTTTTTATATTTTTCGGGATGGAAGAAGTCGTTAAACTTCCCTGAGGTTCTCACGGAAAACAGTAAACAAGGATATTACGGAAATACTTCTGATACATTTACCAGGATGGAAAAGGACTAGCTTAGTTTGGGAGGAAGAAAGTGGGTCCACAAGGTTTGGTCACGAAAGTGGACAAAGTAGTCGAGGATCCTACAACTAACTAGCTGCTAACTGACGCAAAGAGCGTAGCCAATCCACAGCCATGCTTGAAATGTCATTTGGCTAGCTTTGGTCCATCCCAGGTGACAGTTGTGCGAGCTGCAACTGCTTTCTTATTTAGAGAAACCAAGACAAAGGCTTTAGCAGTATGCTCTCGGACAAATACTGGGCCCGCCCCTGCAAGAGCACCTGTTACTGCGACCCGTCTGACCTTGCTCGCAGCGGTTCTTGTTTACCTGAAGGGTCGTAAAGCGTGGAATGCGGAAGCGTACTACGGTTTACAACCAACGTGTCACGTGGGCGGTCTGTGTATCGAAATGAATGAACGAATGACCTGACATCTGTTGTTGGGGAAACAGGGTATTAGTTCTGACGGGTCATGTCGTGTGGTGCATGTGTCGAGGGTAACGCACCCTTAAGTATCTTGCATTACAAGCACCACTGTGGGAGCTAAGGTCATGTACGATGATTAACGCCAAGAGCCGATGTTTCCAAATTGAACGAAATGTCTTAGATTATTGTAATTATGTTACTTTGGGTTATTGCTTTAACCTAACACCGACCTTTCGATAACAAATACGAAATTTGTAAGAGACATTAATAGCACAATTCACGGCCTATTTGGTTGATTTTTGGGGCTTATCGACGCACCAACTTCCAGGGCCATACAGCGTCGCCAACTCTTTCCCTTTTGAAAGGGTTTCTGAAGAGCCAGCTTGCTCCTCGTTCAAGCAAGTCACCGGGCGGCTCAGCAGGCGGCGGCGGTCCATCTCCGCTCGGCCGGCTGAGCACTGTTCAGCAGGCGGCGGCGGTCCATCTCCGCTCGGCCGGCTGAGCACTGTTCAGCAGGCGGCGGCGGTCCATCTCCGCTCGGCCGGCTGAGCACTGTTCAGCAGGCGGCGGCGGTCCATCTCCGCTCGGCCGGCTGAGCACTGTTCAGCAGGCGGCGGCGGTCCATCTCCGCTCGGCCGGCTGAGCACTGTTCAGCAGGCGGCGGCGGTCCATCTCCGCTCGGCTGGCAGAACACTGTTCAGCAGGCGGCGGCGGTCCATCTCCGCTCGGCCGGCTGAGCACTGTTCAGCAGGCGGCGGCGGTCCATCTCCGCTCGGCCGGCTGAGCACTGTTCAGCAGGCGGCGGCGGTCCATCTCCGCTCGGCCGGCTGAGCACTGTTCAGCAGGCGGCGGCGGTCCATCTCCGCTCGGCCGGCTGAGCACTGTTCAGCAGGCGGCGGCGGTCCATCTCCGCTCGGCCGGCTGAGCACTGTTCAGCAGGCGGCGGCGGTCCATCTCCGCTCGGCCGGCTGAGCACTGTTCAGCAGGCGGAGGTGGTCCATCTCCGCTCGGCTGGATGAGCATGCCGTGTGGCGTGCGCTGCGCCGTCAGCTGCCGCAGCTGGCAGCTCTCGCCCAGCTCTCACAGCTCACGGGCAGCTTACGGCGCGGGCGCGGGGATTGACGGCGCGGTTTGAGCCGGCTCTGACGGAGCCTCCGATGGGGCCGGTGTACGTCAGTTGTCTGAGAGGATTTTCCAGACGAAATCCTGTTCGGACATCACTCTAGTAGCACTTAGATTTTCCATCTGCGACGCGTGTTGAATCAAACCGGAAAACATACTACAGCAGCTCAAGCAATCACAATCAGCAGGCTCATCTATTCACGAGCCGGCCAGTGGAGAGCCGGTGCTGCGGCGCTCCGTTTGGGGGCCGCCTCCGCCCTGAATCACTACATCATCCCCACGCTGGAATCCGAGCTGGCGGACACCACCGACGGCAGCGCCGCATTCCTGAGCTGGCTGCAACAACGTTGAGTGTTGCAGGTGGCCATCCCACAGACGCCGCATTCCCCAGTCAATGAACTGCAGGTGCCCGCATGATCCGCGCGCCAAAGGCCTGCTAATTAAAGTTTAAAGGCAATGTGGCACCTTGGTCGAATCCTGGAATTTAGTGAAATTAGGCATAATTTTAGCCAAAAATAATGAAACCACTCATGATTTCTCTGAAAAATGAACAATCAGCTCAATATTTTGTTTTTAAAAATACTCATCTAGAAAAAGAAATAAATATCAGCCCGTGGATGATGTCACGATCTGGCAACCACTACCATAGTTGAAACGCTTCAAGGGCTTCGATTGGCTGATGCTCATCGTGACGTCAGCATATGTCGTCACACCAGCAGCTCACAACAATGGCCGCCCGGCGACGGGCTGATGGGGGGGCTGGTGTCAGGTAGGTTTTAGCTTTTTTTCTACGGAAATATCGAGTTCCAAGACAAATGAAATATGAAGTACCGGGTTTTCCAACTTGTTTTACAACTTGGCTATCTCAGTTAAAACCACGTTGTGAAGGTGCGACATTCACTTTAATTGTGGTCGGAATGTATGAAACTAGATTTCTGAAGTAGCAAAGTCCGAATTAATCATGGGATTAGGGCAGTTATGTGCGGGGATAAGGTTCCAAAGTTGACCTATTATCTAACGCTTAGTGACATGAAACACTGTTCTCAGTTCAAGGAAACAATGCTTTACTTTTATGTTTGCGACTCCTTGATACGCAAGCTTCAATAAACGAGACCTCAGCAAACATTTCCAAGACTACGGTTCCCGCTTATTCATCGCGAATCGTTTGATAATGGTCCGTTTTCGACATGAAACACGGCGTTCGTTCCACCAAGCACATACAGTCCCTTATTGCAGGTACGATGGCAGGTAAGACCGAAATCTGGAGAGTTGAGCAGGAGTCGGCCGAAGCTGCCTGCGTCGTCACCAAATCTCTCGGCTCCGTGGTAACGGCAGCAACAGCACTGTTTGTCTTAGATTGCAGGAGGTGACAAACCAAAACCCTGCCACTGTCTATCGGTAAATGGAAGCACGAGTATAGCCATCAAGATGACGTAATGGCTGTCTGCATATCGAAATATTCAGGCCATCGCGCTGTTTAAACTAGACGACAGAAGGCAATGTCGCATATCATCCTCATATTTATGATTATGATGCCCACTTATAAACTATAATCTTTTAGAGCACTACAAATGGTATTCCGATGTCTGATACACACATAGCCAATCAGGGGCGTAGCCAGGATTTCGCTCAGGGAGGGGCGGCGCCCCGAAAAGGGCCCCTGCAACAGCGCCCAAAGGGCCCTGATGGGTAAAAAGGGCCCGGCTTGTTACAGAAAAGAGCGCTGAAGAGGGCTTACGAGAGCCCTGTCTGGTAAAAAATGCAAAATTTGGTCACAGAGCATAGTGCGGGCAAGCCGCGCTTCGCGCGGCTCGTGTCCTCGTGGGGGGGGGGCTTTCGGACCCTCAGGGAGGGGCGGCTGTCCCTGCCGCCCCCCTCCTTGGCTACGCCCCTGTAGCCAATGCCCAGCTGCACTTTTTCCCATTTAGCACGAATATATTGGAATCTGCTCCTAAATGGCCAAAGTTGGAATTATATCGTGAACAAGACACAGGGACAACTTTGCGAATGTTAACGTCAGAATCAGTCTTATGCTCATCAAGCTTGTATCGAAAACAAAATTCAAAAAGTGGTTCTAGGAAAAATAAAAAAGCGACTTTTGTTTAGAACAGTTTTACAGTTTTTATTTTAGAGCGTTTTTCAGGGTTGAAAACAAAAAAAAAGACAACATACTTCACAAACATTTTGGACAGCCTTTGTCTTACCAGGGTAAGATCAAAGAGACATTACGTAGGAGTCAATCTAATCAGCTACTGGTCGCATATATAATACACGCATTTCCTGGACACAATGCGGTGTGTAAAGCATCTTTCAAAGGGAACATGACACCTTAATGAGATTTGAACAGAGCAATCAGTCACTCAGAGCATATTCAAAAACCCCTGTTGACAAATCACGTTTTCTCAGAGCTCATCCTCTATAGCGCCACAGTGCTTGACAAGTGCACTCCTTGTTTTAACACTTTGCTCTCACGTCTCCCCTCCCCTTAACCTTAGAGCCTGACGGCCGCCGGTGGCTGATCGTAATAACTGCGGCCCGCATGGCTCCGTGGGGCCGGACTCTGCTCTTAGGGCAATGGGGCACCTTGGTCGAATCCTGGAATTTAGTGTAATTAGGGAAACTTTTAGCCGAAAATCAAGGAACCGTCCATGATTTCTCTGAAAAATGTACAATAAGCTCAATACTTTGATTTTTAAAATGCACCTCTAGGGAAACAAATAAATATCTGCCTGTGGATGATGTCATGATCTGGCAACCACTACCATATTCAATACGCTTCAAGGGCTTCGATTGGCTGATACTCACCGTGACGTCAGCATATGTCGTCATGACAACTGTGACCTGCTGCTAAGGGTACATGAGGGGTGCATTGCAGGTAGGTTTAAGATTTTTTCTACGGAAATCTCGAGTTCCAAGACAAATGATATATTGAGTACCGGGTTTTCTGACTCTCTTTACAACTGGGCTATCTCACTTAAAATCACGTTATGAAGGTGCCACATTCCCTTCAAAACATCTCATTTCCCTGCCAATGGTAAGCTCTAAACCAAATGATAAACAATGGGATTCAACTGTATGCTCTATCTCCTAGCTATCTCAGTTCAAATCCCGTTACAAATTAAATAGGTGCCACCTTGGGTGCCACACATCCGTTAAGCCAGCCAAACCTTCAGAAGAACTGGAAGGTTCTGATGAGGGCAAGGGGTCGAAGTTGGGCGGTTTTGCCCGCTCCTTTCAAAGTGTTTTACACGTATTTAGACGGACCAGGGATATACTTCCGAGCATTACTCCATTCAAAGTCCAACCTGACACCGCCATTCGGTTTGAAACACATGGTCTCGAATCAAAAATGGACAAACTGTCCGAGCTCAGCATTCCTAGTGTCGAAAAGTTTTGTTTTCGAATTGTTGCCAAACGCTGACGTTATTCAGTTCTGACCTTCCCTCGCAAGCCTAAGTCCCCCCTCTGTAGACAGCTATTGCGGAGCGTTTATGAAAAACTGGATGCAAAGTCGTCTTTGAAATTGTGGGTAAGCAGCCCAATCTTGAACATCTCTCAAATCCAGAAACGTAATCAATTAGAACAAAGGGGAGATAAGTATACGTTCGCGTTCACCTGCATAACAGGACCGGCTGAACTGGCCATCGAAGTGTTCGAATCGAACCCGCTCATGGGCCAAACAATAGTTGGTTCTTAGGACATGTGTAATACGATTTAACAAATTCAAGGAGTACGACAGCCTGTCTTCCAGCGCTTAACTGCACAGCAGGGAAAGCCGCAGGTCGATTTTTCAATCGCGCCCTTCCCTATCAGGTTTAATTTCGAGCAAAGATTGTCCTTATCCACCGCAAATTTGTATTCAAAATCTGAGCATAGTTAAGCGCTAATACCTAGCTCTATATTATCAGCGCTTGACCCCCATCTGAAGGATTCAATGCATTTCAGTTATCAGCATTTACCCCAAACACTGATAAAGTACGCGCTTGCAGCAAAAGAGTTAAACAAACTCCGTTAAGTCGTTAAATAATAAATAACTATAATACTAATTTATCTGTCACTGTGCTGCAATGGCAAATGTGCATCGGAGATTGTTCCACGACTTAAGGTACCTTCCATTAAGTACGTAACACATACTTTTTGCAAATTTTCCCCCTCCCCAATGCAAAACTTTCTGACACCCATGCATAACGCCACGTCTAATAACGCCATGGCTAATTGCCCCACCCCATTTCCGATACGCAACTCACAGATTAGCTCTCAGGTAAAACAAAGATCACTGACGCAACAACACTCGTAACTTCTCAAAATGGGAAGATTCTCACACGCGCAGTCTTCTCAGGCCAGTTCACACAATTCATCTAAGCACTGTTCCGTACATGTTGTGGCTGCATAAGTTGTCGGGACGTAAACGGAGGCGAGGAAACTTTGTCGTTCAAACACATTCTGCAAAGTCTGGATATTGTGTTGGTACCTGTTTTGCAGCACCGAACTGAGCCGAACGCTCATGATTTCCATTTAACTGAAGTACGCTTTTAAGCAACTCATAATAAAATATCCAGGCAGAAGATAAGGAAAAAAGGTAATAATTTGATTCCAAGTAAAAAGTGGACGTTGAGCGATATTACCGAAATCTCAATTTTGCAAATAATTTGCCTGCACTGGCTGAAAATAAAACATTCTATAAAAACTATCGCAGGCATCTTCTAGATTGCTTTGTGGTCTAATAATCAATAATACAAAACAGTTTAATATAAACGTATTCTCTGAGCTGGTACACAGAATAACAGGAAAATGCAAGGCCACGCTGTACAATATGAACGTTTTTCTACTGGAATCTGCAAAACTAAAAGCAAAAACAGGAAAACTATTTTAGTTTATTCAAACTAAATCAGGACAAGCGTCACGACACAGTGAGCCGATCAGCCAGGAAAGAATTGAGTACAGGCGCACACTAGTAACCAAAGACTCCGTTTCAATACGCAGCACGTTCTCTTGGGATTGAGACTTTCTATCAATCGCAAACGGAGCTGGGTATGCGGATGCTACAGTCTCGAAACAGCCCCAACAATATTGCGCACACAATATCCGGAGACTTGCAGGTTATGTCTGGACTGTAATACCAGCCCAATACCCAGGTCGTGTCACTTACAAACGCAGGCAGCTCGCAACAAAGCCCAGGTGGTATTCACAGTTATTACTAGAAAACCTGGCCTGACAGCATTTCTGGGTGTTATGAAACAAATTCTTGCAGATTGCAGACAAGGTGAACGAGCCTGGCACCTGTTCGATCCCACTTAACCTTGTTGCTGCCAGGAGCCCATTCCATCGATTTGTTCTCAGAAAAAGGGCACCGTGACCGAACGGATTGCGGCGCGGGGTGAGGGACAATGTACAACACGTTGCCAATTAAGAAACTTACTGGCTTGATGGGCTAACATGTTTGAGCAGGAATTAATTTCGTCGGGAAAACAAAGCTTATACCAGCAGTGATCTTAGGAGCCCAAGCTAGCTTCGCTTAGCGAAGTGATGCAAAATATTTAGCCCAAAGGCATTAGATAAATGAAGTATTTAATTAAAAAAACGATAAGACGGCCCTCAATCAGTTGTTCTAAAATTATATCACCCGAAGACATCACTCGTTGAAAGAATTCCAGTTTACAACTTTGTCATAGGAAACACTTTTAACATCAGAAAAAGGGTGGGGGGGTAACCACATTATTTTCCGTCCGCCTACTTCATATGCAATTTACTATGGGATCACCAAATTACCTCCTGATTTTTCCTAAACCGAATTAGCCCCCTTATTTATGTCTTCAATACTGTGAAGTATCGCCGAGAGATTCCAAATACTTTGTGATGCACAAAGCAGCTTAAGCCTTTCAATGTAATGGCTGCATTGCATATTCGTTCGCGTGCTAAATATCTCCGAGTACTCCAGACGTGGAACATCCGTTCGTGTCCAACGGATTTAATGAGTATCTTAGGCCAGCGTGCACCTCCTGGGTAACTCATTAGGCGAGCACTAGCCTCGTGAATCGTATTCGCGAGCCTACCTCATTAATCATTTCCACCGAGCCGGCTTCATTTATTTTACAATTCTAAGCTGCACAGCGCAAGGGTCGCACAATCTACACTGAATGGACGCATTGAGAGCAGAGACAAATGACGAAAAAAACAACTTATGAATTTCTTTAACGAGTAAGCTAAGCCATACAACGTTAAAAAGAATCTGACACATTAATAGGATTTGAGCTAAAACGAGTAGAGCATACCGCAAAACTTCTGGTTTCATATTTAGTCTCTCACAGAACCGACACTTCACGGAACAACAAAGCTTCAGTAAACACTTAATTAAAGTGTAGGGCAGCAGGCCACGTGCACCAGATCCCTTTGCACCTGACGACTGGCGGCGGCCTTCGGCGACGCCGACAGCATATGACTGTGACTTCTGGCGTCGCCTATGACTTTTGGGTCTCGCCATACAGTTCTAGTTTTGCGGTGAATGGTGTCAGAAAAGTGAAGTCCGCTTAACAGTTTTCGTCCCTCCACACTCCGGTCCTGGGTCCGCCCCTGACGTCCGCCCAGTCCGGCAATGCGGTGGTCAGCCCTCATCGTCTCCACACTCCGGTCCTGGGTCCACCCCTGACGTCCGCCCAGTCCGGCAATGCGGTGGTCAGCCCTCATCGTCTCCACACTCCGGTCCTGGGTCCACCCCTGACGTCCGTCCAGCCCGGCAATGCGGTGGTCAGCCCTCATTGTCCCTCCACACCCCGGTCCTGGGTCCGCCCCCGACGTCCGCCCAGCCCGGCAATGCGGTGGTCGGCCCTCATCGTCCCTCCACACTCCGGTCCTGGATCCGCCCCTGACGTCCGCCCAGCCCGGCAATGCGGTGGTCAGCCCTCATTGTCCCTCCACACCCCGGTCCTGGGTCCGCCCCCGACGTCCGCCCAGCCCGGCAATGCGGTGGTCGGCCCTCATCGTCCCTCCACACTCCGGTCCTGGGTCCACCCCTGACGTCCGCCCAGCCCGGCAATGCGGTGGTCGGCCCTCATCGTCCCTCCACACCCCGGTCCTGGGTCCACCCCTGACGTCCGCCCAGCCCGGCAATGCGGTGGTCAGCCCTCATCGTCTCCACACCCCGGTCCTGGGTCCACCCCTGACGTCCGCCCAGCCCGGCAATGCGGTGGTCGGCCCTCATCGTCCCTCCACACCCCGGTCCTGGGTCCACCCCTGACGTCCGTCCAGCCCGGCAGTGCGGTGGTCGGCCCTCATCGTCCCTCCACACCCCGGTCCTGGGTCCAACCCTGACGTCCGCCCAGCCCGGCAATGCGGTGGTCAGCCCTCATCGTCCCTCCACACCCCGGTCCTGGGTCCACCCCTGACGTCCGCCCAGCCCGGCAATGCGGTGGTCGGCCCTCATCGTCCCTCCACACCCCGGTCCTGGGTCCAACCCTGACGTCCGCCCAGCCCGGCAATGCGGTGGTCAGCCCTCATCGTCCCTCCACACCCCGGTCCTGGGTCCACCCCTGACGTCCGCCCAGTCCGGCAATGCGGTGGTCAGCCCTCATTGTCCCTCCACACCCCGGTCCTGGGTCCACCCCTGACGTCCGCCCAGTCCGGCAATGCGGTGGTCAGCCCTCATCGTCCCTCCACACCCCGGTCCTGGGTCCACCCCTGACGTCCGCCCAGTCCGGCAATGCGGTGGTCGGCCCTCATCGTCCCTCCACACCCCGGTCCTGGGTCCGCCCCCGACGTCCGCCCAGCCCGGCAATGCGGTGGTCAGCCCTCATTGTCCCTCCACACCCCGGTCCTGGGTCCACCCCTGACGTCCGCCCAGTCCGGCAATGCGGTGGTCGGCCCTCATCGTCCCTCCACACCCCGGTCCTGGGTCCAACCCTGACGTCCGCCCAGCCCGGCAATGCGGTGGTCAGCCCTCATTGTCCCTCCACACCCCGGTCCTGGGTCCACCCCTGACGTCCGCCCAGTCCGGCAATGCGGTGGTCAGCCCTCATCGTCTCCACACTCCGGTCCTGGGTCCACCCCTGACGTCCGCCCAGCCCGGCAATGCGGTGGTCAGCCCTCATTGTCCCTCCACACCCCGGTCCTGGGTCCACCCCTGACGTCCGTCCAGCCCGGCAATGCGATGGTCAGCCCTCATTGTTCCTCCACACCCCGGTCCTGGGTCCACCCCTGACGTCCGTCCAGCCCGGCAATGCGGTGGTCAGCCCTCATCGTCTCCACACCCCGGTCCTGGGTCCGCCCCTGACGTCCGCCCAGTCCGGCAATGCGGTGGTCAGCCCTCATCGTCTCCACACTCCGGTCCTGGGTCCACCCCTCGACGTCCGCCCAGTCCGGCAATGCGGTGGTCAGCCCTCATTGTCCCTCCACACCCCGGTCCTGGGTCCACCCCTGACGTCCGCCCAGCCCGGCAATGCGGTGGTCAGCCCTCATTGTCCCTCCACATCCCGGTCCTGGGTCCACCCCTGACGTCCGTCCAGCCCGGCAATGCGGTGGTCAGCCCTCATCGTCCTCCACACCCCGGTCCTGGGTCCGCCCCTGACGTCCGCCCAGTCCGGCAATGCGGTGGTCAGCCCTCATCGTCTCCACACCCCGGTCCTGGGTCCGCCCCCGACGTCCGCCCAGCCCGGCAATGCGGTGGTCAGCCCTCATCGTCTCCACACCCCGGTCCTGGGTCCGCCCCTGACGTCCGCCCAGCCCGGCAATGCGGTGGTCAGCCCTCATTGTCCCTCCACACCCCGGTCCTGGGTCCACCCCTGACGTCCGCCCAGCCCGGCAATGCGGTGGTCAGCCCTCATTGTCCCTCCACATCCCGGTCCTGGATCCGCCCCTGACGTCCGCCCAGCCCGGCAATGCGGTGGTCAGCCCTCATCGTCTCCACACCCCGGTCCTGGGTCCGCCCCTGACGTCCGCCCAGCCCGGCAATGCGGTGGTCAGCACTCATCGTCCCTCCACACCCCGGTCCTGGGTCCCCCCTGACGTCCGCCCAGCCCGGCAATGCGGTGGTCAGCCCTCATTGTCCCTCCACATCCCGGTCCTGGATCCGCCCCTGACGTCCGCCCAGCCCGGCAGTGCGTGCGGTCGCCGACAGCGGCTATCGACACGGTTTCCGGCGGGGACCGGACGTGCGGGCCACACTGGGCCTAAGCAGTGCCCTCCAAGGTTAGTTGGTAGCAATCTACTGCCATGGCGCACAAATGCGACTGCTCCATGGAGCTCCATGGAGCAGTGTTGAAATATTTCACTTCACATGTGTGGAGCCTGTTAATATTACGCCAATAGCTGGGCATGGGCTGCAGATAGAGCAAAAAAATCTCGAAAACCGCTTGGGGGCATCTGAAAACCCTAGTTATACAATATTGTTGATGTAGCACCAATAGTTCGACGGTAATTAATTTTAAGCGCTTTTGAGCGCCCGCCGGCCCACTGTGCAGTGGTGCGCTATCAGGCGGGCGCGGCGACGAGTGGTGATGCTTGTGGAGGGATGTGGTGACTTAGTCTGACTTGCTGTGCCGCGGTGTGGAATATTGCCGTGCGCCTGAGTGTTAGGCTGTGCCGGGCCGTGCGCTCGAGTGTTAGACTGTGCCGGGCCCCGCGGCGGTGGCGTGACGTCACCTGGTGACTAGGGTTGATAATCCCGGGACATTTTTGCAATCCCGGGATCCCGGGATTCATCGACTCTCAATCCCGGGGTATCCCGGGATCCCGGATTGGGCAATTTTTTTCAATAATCATGTCGAAAATTAGTGTCTGCTTTAGATAACGTATGTGGCGTATTCTGAACAGCATAGTAAATGTTTCCCGTTAATGATAATTCATAGCATACTATTCTCACAATGTGAAAAGCAAATAAAAATTCACATGGACACTAAACAGAATAAAATTATCTGCTCCCCAAACAAATAAAGACATATGAATGATATTGACAATATATATTTCTTGGTTATATTTCTAGTCATATTACAATAGAGGTATTTGCCTATTGTGACCCGGCCTATTGTGTCCTGGTCACACAAGTCACCTGCCACGATAGTAGCACTTGAGGAAGCAAAGGGCATCAACGGCTTCGTCACTGAGACTCGACCGTTCTTTAGTGACGATATTCCCGACAGTTGAAAACACACGTTCCGACTCAACACTTGTAGGGACTATGTGCTTGAGCCAGCTGTAGGACAGAGCTATCATACCCGTTCTTCCAGAGGCAGGCAGGTTTTTCAACTCTTTCCCTAATGGCCTTGGTCATAAGCGAAGGATTGGAGAGACTTAGCCTGGATGCACTTGAACTGTGATCTGGCTCTGGAACTCTTATCTTATCTAGAGCCTGTTGGAGCATCGATTGAAGCGACTGTGCTGGCTGAGGATCATCAACGTCCATCGCTTCTGCATCTACAACTACTTCGGAAGCATGCATCTGTCCCAAGTCATTTTTTAACATGTTAACTGGGGGGCAATTGGCCCCCAGTCGGCCGAAAATGCCCCCTCCCGTGCCGGGAAATTGGCCGCCAGTAAAAGACAAGTCTTGCTTAAAACTTAATAAACAAAAACTCACCTAACGAAAATAAAACAGAATACCACCCGTTAATAATAAGTTTGTTCTGTTGCTCGTCCCAAACCGACAATCCACAACAATTGTATTAAACAACTACCGTCAGTAGCCGTCTACTCCATCGTGCAAAAACGTATCAAAGCAAGTAGTTGCGGGAAATCCCGGCTAAGTAGCCTCAGCATCAATTTAACTAACCACAACGCAGGAAATAGCCTAAAACCAATCAAACATCGTTTTCTGTCTGACCAGAAGCCCCCGCCAGTCAGTACCGTGGCACTGCATGATGCTCTCATTTCAGACGTGGTCGGTTGTCAGCGCCCAGAGCTCGTTCGTGGATTAGGCGGGACACAGTGTAGTCAAAGCGCGTCAGACTGGTTACTGGTATGCCGGTGTGAAGTGCTTAGCCCATTTATTATTATTGTGTTGGTAGCATATGTGAAATTTATAGTGAGATCGTTGCATTACTTTTTCTGTAAAGTTGATAGGGGAGACCGGGGTCAACTTAACGATTCTTACTTTTCTGCTTCAGGAAGGGCAATGCTTTGTGCCAGAACACTTTTCATCATATTTTCTGCAGCCTTGAAATTTTGGCCTTCTGGCAGATATAGCACTATACCAAAATAAAAACATTGATTGGTATTTGCTTGGCTAGTACATTACTACATAACTTGGCTTTGAAATGCTTACTTCAAATGTTACATTTGACCCCATCAAGGGTCATTTGTGACACCACAGGGGTCAATTATAATATATTAAAGCCATGCGTCTGGTTCTTTTCGATCGCGATTCATGTCTCGTTAGGGTCGTTCAAAAAACATTTTTTTACTTTTCAGACTCGAGCTCGGACAGAGAAACTAACACGGTGTGAACTGTGAAGCGATGCCAGGTATAATCTACGTATATGCAGAAAGGAGAGCCTGGCTTTTGCTTGTGTTTGAACATTTCAGGTAGGTAAAATATTAAGCATAAAACAACGCTGTGGCATGTTTTTGGATTCTATAATGCTTTTTAATACTATCAACGACGCGTTCCACGCTATTTTTAGTGTTGGAAAATATCGGGATCCCGGGATTCAGAAATATATAATCCCGGGATTCGGGATTAATACAATCCCGGGATCCCGGGATCCCGATCCCGGGATTATCAGCCCTACTGGTGACCCGGCCGGTGGCACCGGCCGACCACTCGGACTGGAGCAGGGAGCGAGCGCGGATGTAGGTGTCACGTCGGATTATTCTGAGTCAAGTGCGTGCCTGACTGATGCTTAATTGGAACACAGAATCAGAATTTATCACCAATCTCGCAAGGAATAGGCGGATCCAGGGTAAGGAGCACATGCCCCCAATCCAATTGATCCTCGACGCCCCTTTAAAATTTCGGATGACTCCCTAAAAGGTCGTTCCCCGGTATGCGACTATCAGCGCCCTGCGGTAGGACTTGGCGCTGATCCGGATGCCCCCACCACCCCAATCGGAAACCCTAGATCCTACTATGAGAAAATGGATGGGATTACTAATCACAACCCTTCCCACAAATGCATCGCTCGGCATCCCCAATCCATTGTTTACCCCCGCCACCTTCCTCACATGCACATAGATATACAATAAGCCTTCCAGATCAGATGAAGGTCACAAACCTCCTCCCCGCCCCCAGTATGCATACGCCCCATACATCCAGAGGGACGGGCCCGGGCTGGTGCTGACCAGGGAGGCGAATTTTGAGCATATCCGGTACCTGACAGCATTGATGACGATGGACCCAAAAATTTGGGGAGACGTCCCCCTGGTTGGCCAACAGGTGGAACATGTCCCCTCGTCCCCCCCGCTTTCGGCGCCCATGCATACGTCTCTCAACAAAGTGAAGAAGTGGAAACACAGATTGACTCACTAGCCACAAACCCTCATATGAATTTCTCACCCAGCGTCCCTAATACACTGTTTACGCTCTTTTTATATAATGTGATTTATTACTTATATATTCGTCATCCTATAATCCACACAAATTCACAAATGATTCAGGAAAACAATATGTTAATTTCTCATAGTGACATTTGAGACATTGTCTATTATGGCCTGCATGCAGTGTTGACATATTTCCTTACCTTCCAAATAGGTGTCATTAATAAATATTTATCAAATGAATTTATTTCTATATTCAAATCATGTGCTTTTTGTATGTAAAGCCTCTTCATTGCCACTTTGCTTTGCTCCACCTGAGTATATGGCCGACTTGGTATTATTTGTGACTTATTATCTTGCCCTAACACGTCCTTACCATGAAGTGGGCACTCAAATAGACTCTGTCTAATCTCAGCCCATAATACCTTAACCTTAATCTTATTAGGACTTTATCTACACCCATCAACAAAACAAAATTAAAAAATCATAGCTGGGAAGGCACTAAAACTCAAGTGCAAGAGCTTCCTTCATAACCAGTTATGCTTTTCCGAAAGTCAATATTCTTTTTGCAACATTTGGTGGATGATGACCTCATCAACCAGTTGAAAGTGTTTCTTCTATTCCCTTACCAATGTTTTTAAACAAAGAGATAAAAACACTGTTCATGTCCAGCACATGAGTTATGTTTGAAAACATATGAATGTTTTGAAAACATTTGAATCACCCTGTGCTTGATGTAGTAGGGCACCATATCCTTTCTGTATGTACCACTGTGGTAATGTATGTGTAAGGCTTCAATGATAAAGCTGTGTATGCTTTATGGATGATGATGATCTCACCATTAATATATGTGTATGGATAAATGGGCCACACTTCCCCCCCAAATAACACTGACAAGTATCCTGACTGGCTCCCATGCTTATTTTTTGTGTGTCATCAATGTGCATAATGGGCACCTGGTTCTTTTAAATGTTTTCTGACATGATAGTCAAAATATGCACTGCTTATTTCTGGCCATGGCGAAACATAGGCCCGGTTTCCATGTGCAATGAGGCAATCTGGATGGGGCTGAAAATCAGGATACAGAGATCACAGTTTCTGTGACACTTTAGCTTGGATACAGACAGATTTGTAACAGATAGAAGTTTTCAATCTCAATTTTGTCTACATCTCTAGCACACTTTTCATGTTTCCTTTCACTCCCTTCACTTTCCCTTAACCCAACTATACAATTTCATTTGAAGAATAATAGATTTGTTTAATGAATGTTGTTTAATGGTTTTATTTAAAGTGTAATACAATTTTTTTATATTGCTTAATGACCAAGAAAGCTTTACCCTCAGCAGACTACTCACCTTTACCTCTGCACGATAAGGAAAATGTTTACAATCACTCTGTCCTGCGCTGCCAGACCTGGCTGGATACAGATAGACGCAAAGCGGATTCAAACTGTTTCAATTGACCAGACCAAAGCTGTATCTGTATTGTAAACGTATCCTGCATCTTGATAGACATTGCAAATCAGGATTGCATGTCGTATCAACACTTGGCCATCCTTGGATTGAGAGAAATACCTACTGATAAGAACATAAGACAGGAAAATTAAGGCCACCATAATATTAGCTCCCAGAATCCGTCATTACCTACCCTGGAGTGTGACCCCATCCTGATGTCCACCTCACACAGGCATCTTGCTTTGACCCCTTCCTCAGACAGGTTCAATAAATTCCCCTGTGATGCACGATCAAAATGCACAAATCAAAATAGGGGTATCCTCCGTCCGATGATTATACATGGCTTCCATTTGAATCTTTGACAAACTGTAACCAATTCAATGACTTAGACGTTGCCTAGACGCCACACAAGATAAAAATACCTAAAATAAAAGTAAATAGTCCAATCTAAGGACATGTAAGTGGCGAATAAAAGACCGAGTGCGTGAAAGCATGCTTCTCCCCGCCGGCCGAGAGTGTAGTGTTATTAAGTGTCCAGCAATAAATAAATAAAACCAAAAGTGCAGTGTTCGCCGCTATCGAGCAGAGCCCATATCCAAACTAAATTTGGAAGAATCTACTATTTCCTCCTGAAATACAATTAAATGATAATACTAAAATATTTTTATTAAAATATTAGAGAGTGTTGTTTATGTTTTTACTCATTTACTTCTTAAAAATAAGAAATTGCATACAAAATATCACTTCTATGGTAATGTAGCCTCAAATTATCAAAATAGACTCATAGCGCACATACTAAACTTTGGTGTACCCGTCCTCTATTACCCTGGGCCTAAGGACCGTCCCGTCCCGACCAGAGGCGCGTCCAGGCCGCACAGCTGAAGGCGCAACTCGCTCAACATCAGTAAGCGGTGGCGGATCCAGCAATTCATTTGGGGGGGGTTTGGGGGCTCGAGCCGCATTCGCCAGTACCTCGGGCAGCCCCTCGCCTATGTATTAACTGTAGTGGCTCGGACATTTGGGGGGCTTGAGCCCCTAGCCCACCCCTTGGATCCTTCACTGACAGGGGGCAACATTTTTGGGAACTCCTGGATTGAGTTTTCCTCCGTTCCAGCTGCCACTGCTTTGCAGTTGGGCTATGTAGATACAGGCCTGGAGCGACCGCGCATCCCGGGTGGAGGAAACGTCAGGCGCAGCACCTGCCGGCGCGTGTGGCCATGGGTGAAAATCCTGCGGGGTTGGGGGGTCAGAACCCCCGAATTTTGGAATCCCATAGACTGTGCATAGGGCTCGTCTTGCCGTGCCAGCGTTAACCCACCCAGGACCTCCCCGGATGGACAAGAGATCTCCAGCCATGTGCGCGGCACATACGTGTCCACGCCGCCCGTTGTTTTCGGGCGCATCTATAGCAGACATCTATGGAGAGCAGGGTGCTCATGGCAACATTCAAGAAATGATCAGTTCCTATCATCAAACGATCAGTTCCTATCATCAAACAATCAGTTCCTATCATCATTTCGTCTTCGCAGAACGTAAGGTATGAGTGCGGTATTGTCCTGGCGAAATGCTGCAGCCTGACCTGAACAGACTGTCTGTGTTATGGGCTATGTAAATGGGGGAACAGCCTCCAACCGAAAGAAAAGTCGAACACACGGGTTAAAACATCGCTGAGTCACAAAGTGCACTGCACATTGCACACTCGCCTGTGTAAGCCGACCGTACGCGGTCTACCCGTGTGAACTGGTACGGCTGAGTGTAAACAAAGCGTGTGATGAAGCCGTAGGATCCAGCCTGCGGCTGACGTCGCAGCTGACGGGTCCTTGTAGTCGGGCAGGCGATACCGCCGGGACCCAGTAGTTTAAAGGGAAAAAGGCACCTTTACAACGGGATTTGGACAGATATAGCCCGTATGTAGAGCATACTATAAAACCGCATGTTCACAATCTCATGTGTCCTAGAGCTCACCATCTGCGGATAAATGGGATTTGAAAGAGCGGAAGGACCCCCTAGCCTCGCCCCGCCCGCAGCGGGGCTACCACAAACGACGACGTGCCGCGGGGCTAGCACGTCTCAGGGGAAAGGGGAGCGGAGGCGTGGTATCAACTGGTTAAAAAATAGGGCTATTTCTCCTAAAAGCAAATGAGTTCTGAGAGCAACAAAATATGCAACCGGAAGTATTTCGATATGCTCTACGCGACTCACGGCTCAGTTCAAAACCGACCAAGCTGTCATATTCTCTTCAAGCGATGGCAATGGAACGTGACCCACCCCGGGGGCCAGCGGTGTGGCCTCGAGTCTCCGCGCCATTCTCGCTATTTCCCGTGTGTAACTAAACCAGTCCATGACTTCCGACCTCGGTCGCCACACGATGCCAAACGACGATGTTGATTGATACTAATGCTGATGATTCGATGGGTTGGAAATCCAGTGGACCACTTTGACAGATGTATGTATCCGCCACTGAACCAGAGCCCGTCACTATCTGCGGCGCGGATAGCCGATAGTGCCGCCGAGCCTGGAGCGCCGCCGGGCACGTCCGGCGCCCGCCTCAGAACCTGTCGAGTCAAACAAGGCGGCGCGGCGGCGCAGAGCGCCGGCCGCGGGCGGCCGTAAGCGTTACGGCAGTGCCGAGGGCGGTCCTCACACACCGAGATGCCTATCCGCAGCAAACGCCGCCCCAGAGAGAGAAAACTGGGCAGAGTACTGAGAGCGGGACGGTGGCTGCTGGCGGTGAAACTGCCACGCCTCTCTCCGCCAGTCCCTCACACTCTCCCCTCCCAATAGCTGTTTCTAGCAGTATCTGTTTCTACCGGTATCTGTTTCTACCAGTAGCTGTTTCTACCAGTATCTGTTTCTACCAGTAGCTGTTTCTACCAGTATCTGTTTCTACCAGTAGCTGTTTCTACCAGTATCTGTTTCTACCAGTATCTGTTGCTACCAGTAGCTGTTTCTACCAGTATCTGTTCCTACCAGTATCTGTTTCTACCAGTATCTGTTTCTACCAGTATCTGTTTCTACCAGTAGCTGTTTCTGGGATTTCACTAGGGCCGTCCGCTGGGTACCACCACTGACGCAGAAGCACCGAATGCCGTAGAGCCACGCCCTGAGTCGATTTTAAATTCCGCAAACCTCTGGTTGTGACGCGTTTGAAAGGGTTTACTGGAATGCTTGGTGGTGGTGTCCACGACCGTCGAATAACCCACAGCCTTGCCCCCATCCACACCTGCGCTGAAAATTGACACCGTTAAAGGACCCCGTCCCCCAGTGAGCGCTGAATGTGAGTGATCTCTCCTCGAAGCCCAGCAGAATTGTCATTGTAAGGATGCTCCAACTCCCACTGGTGGGTCCATCCGTGTAACTTGGACAGCAGCTTCTTGCCATGCAAGTGGCCTTGGCACCCATGATCTATATTACCCTGGCATGATCTAGATTAAGCATATTATTATGAATTGAAAAACATGGTAATGGTGGGCGCGTATAGCCCAGTTGCTGAAAGCGCCCTAAAACACAAATACACACAACCAGGCCACGGCCCGGTACACAGCGTATGTGTAGCGCCACGCGGCCAGCATAGGCGGATCCAGCGGGGCAAGTGGGGACACTTCCCCCCATTGACCCTCCAGCGCCTTCTGAAGGTAGTTGGTACTTCTGAAATGTTGCTTCCTACCTCCTTCCCTACCTCCGGATGCGAGAATCGGCAGATTTCGGCAGATCGGCAGAATCGGCAGATTTCCCCACCTGACAGATTTCGGTGCCCCCTGGTCCGAATGGGGTCCCCTTCCGACCATACCCCCCCGCATCGAAGATCCCGGATCTGCCAATGGTGGCCAAGTCTTGTGTATGACTTTGTAGGACATCCTAAAAAAGCGCAAGAAACGGCTTTGAATCAATACACCGTGTTAGCGATAAACGACGTAAGTTTTCGGAGGACCAGAGTTATATTCGCGAGAGCCAAACGGACGGACGGACACTACGACAAATCGAACACAACTGCCGGCGCTCCGGCAGACTGGGCGGCGGGCGACCCCGGTGCCGCTGGCTTGAGGCAAACAGTAAGGGGCGGCGGCGGATACCTGACCAGAGGGTCTGGCCCCCTACTGCGCCATTCACAGGCAGACCGGGGGACGCAGCGACACTGCCAGACGGCTACACGGGCGGATAGGGAGGCTGGGCTGGAACCCGTCTGCGTACGCTACACACCGGGCTACCAAAAACAGCCCGGGGTACAAAAGCAAATCCAGATTATCATAACCTCGACAAAATAAGAAAACAATGTGGGTGATATTGCCTCGAGAGACGCATTAAGCTCTCATGATACGTGAATACGTTTTATTCAAGCTCCAGCCATGGTAATAGTATCAATTAAGCACGACTTCAACAATTTTATTAAAAAAAGGTATTCACATACCATAATACCCTGCAACACTAAGCCGTCAGTAAAAGAAATACAATGTTTCACAGCATCACAAAACAACATATGGGCTTTAAATTTTTTTACATTCAACTTAATAATTATATTTCATTATTTTCCACGGAAAAGAACAAATCTAACCAAACACAAATTTCCTTTACAATCCCACAGAACGAAGCAACGTAAAGAGGATTAATGCAAACGTTCTATTCGGCCAAAAAAGGCTCAATGAAAATTATGTGGGGCGTGGGAAGCGGAGAGGTAAAGGGAACCGGTCCCTTTTGACTTTAGAGATGGGGGCCTGCCGCCGTTCCAATGATATAAAGGTTGCCGATTTTCTTTAAAAAAACATCCGTTTTTTCCATGTCTTACCCCCTCGGATAGTCCCGTCCTTACTTGGCCCTGCGTATCTCCCTGTTTCTGAAGCATTCCCAAGCCTGTGGCAAAATTGTGCTAACATCACAACAGTGCTCATAAAGCCCGTGGTAAAAACATTTCATTTGAGCATATTTCTCAGTTGCCCCTCCCCCTGGACCCAAACACGGCGTCCAACAACGTCCCTATCTTCCACAAAGACGAATGCCAGAGCCGAAGCGAAACGAACACGACACGACTGGATTTCTCTCCAGGTCTCCCAATTCTTCATAGTATTCTGCTGGCGTGCATTTCTCGCCGCCGCTGCCTCCAGCTGCCTCTGTGACAGCCTTTGTGCTCAGCTATCCGAGCGTGGACGATGACAATGGCGATTAAATTGTGAAACGATGGAGGCATGCGCCGGCTGCTGTCTCCAGGAGAGCTCCCCCACAAAGCCAGGTCTCAATCGCACAGCCCATAACCAGGTCAGACGCGCTAGCCCGGCCAACCATGATCTCGGCTCTGGCCTGTCTGGAAAGTCATACAATTGGGCTAAAACCTCGGTCGATGAAACCGTCTTTTAGACGTCAGTCAAATTGGCCAGCATTAGGGCAGGTTAAACGAGGTCGGAGTGCTGCCACGGGCGAGTCCATTATCCATCTAACCATCGGAGGTCGCCGGCAGAAAACCTGCCAGCAACAGCAATCACACAATTATCCTCTTGTAACGGTAAATTCGATAATCACGCAGGTGCGACTGTTGCGCTGGCGCCTCCGGCCGGGTGATCTCCATCATCGCCGCCGACGAGGCCCAGCGTGGGGCCAGCATTGGCACGCACTAAATACATCAGCGGTGGCCGCAGCAGTGTCATTAGCGCGCGCTGAGAGAGCGCTGTCGGGGGCGCCCCGTCTGCAGCACCGCAAAGACTAGCTTCCACATTCCAGCGACGCACATCAGCGTGGGAATGTCCCCATACAGACAGACTATTGAGGGCCATGCCGTATCCGAGGTCAGCTCTTATCGTGTAAAGCCAGACACTGACAGAGAGTGTATGTCTATATACATTAGGGTGGAGTGAAAAAAATCAATTATTTGAATCGTTCCTTAACATTGTTTTTCTATAGCACTAGGCCTTATGAAACTCAGAAGTGAAAGATTTTTTTGGAAATTGGACCACGGGAACATGAGCAATATCGAGCATTTGTGCATGGATGTTTGAAAAACTTTTGGCGTTGCAGTCTCCATTGGAAACCTTTGGTGCTAGCGTACGGTAGTTTTAGCGCTAGCTGTTAGAGCAGATCACGTGCGGTTTGAAGCGTGGGGATCACCCCAAACACATGTTGGAGGTGGAATATAGATCCCAACTAGTGGATTGATATATTTTGGTTGCAGTGGCGGATGTAAGGGGAGGGGGCAGGGGCTCAAACCCCTTCCCCGAAACGTATGAGTGCCTATAGTAAATGCATCGCTGGAGGCTTTCCGAGGTAGTGACGGATTGACGGGGAATCCAGTACGATTACAAGACACTGCAATCACTCGACCGATTTTTTCATGGACAAGTCCGTGTCATGCTTCGTATCAGATGTTGGCATCAGTTCGTGAGACTTGATCCCCGCCTTAATGTAACCGTCGCGCCTCCCAAACCCTAGCACGGAACGTGACCTCTCGGCCACTAGTTTAAAGAGAATGTGGCACCTTGGTTCCAGGAATTTTATGTATTTAGGGGCGTTTTTAGCCGAGAATCATTAAAACGTCCCTGATTTTTCTGAAAAATTTACAGTGAGCTCAATATTCTTATTTTAAAATGTTCCCCTGGGGTGAAAAATAAACCTCTGCCTGCGGATGACGTCATGATATGGCAACTACTACCATATCCAATAGGCTTCAAGGGCTTCAATTGGCTGATTACTCACCGTGACGTCAGCGCTATCGTCACACCAACAGCTGACAACTGTGTCCACCTGGCTGGGGTAGATTTGGGATAATTTCAGGTAGGTTTTTAGCTTTTATCCACGGAAACTTTGAGTTTCAAGACAAATTATATATTGAATACCTGGTTTTCCGGCATCCTTTACAACTTAGCTATCTCAGTTAAAATAACGTTATAAAGGTACCACATTCCCTTTAATTGTACTGCCGATACATATCAGGGAGTCGTTTTTTCTCGCAAATCTCACATGCTACTTCTTCTCGCTCCAATCGGCTGATCTCTCTTTCATCAGTCGACCTTTCCGCAAGACGTCTCTCAATGTTGGAAGCTCTGAAACGGGAAGCTCGGCCGATGGGGCAATCAGATCTCTGTCCCATACTTCTCGCCTGACTCGTCTTCTCCTATCCCTCGGCATTTTCGGTTTTAATAACAGATGCTTAGGAAGTCGAAGAAATACTCCTGTTTTCGCTTTTTTAGAGCGACGGCACACAAGTAGCACCTTCCGTGTAGATACAGAAAAATACAGATGTCGATTTGCATTTACGACGACCTCCTGGTACGTTTTGCACTGTCACGACGCATGATCACTTAACATTGCCTCCCCGTCTTTTCCCAGTGTTTGGGTGTGTCACAATCCAAACCAGCGACAATGTTGTAGTGACTAATGGGTTGCGAGCGGTAACTTGTCTCGGCGCCAACCTTCACCTTTCCCATCCCTCCAATTTGCGGATATTTCGCTAAGGTGTGCACTGAGCATGAAAGCTGGGAGCACCTGGTGGCAACTTAAGCTGCCATATCTTCTGGCATAGAGGTCGTTGCTCCGGTGGTATGCCGTGGCAACTCATGCCAGCTTCCGGCAACTTAACCTCAGGCAAATACAGTTGCCATTGGCACTCGCCTTAAAAGAGATTCGTCGATGAGTCTCGCACATGTCTAATACACAACAAAAAAGTGGTAGATCCAGGACCATATTTGGGGGGTGGCTAGGGACTCGGGCCGCCCCCCGTCACTACCTCGGACAGCCTCCAGCTATGCATCTACTATAGACACTCAGACATTTCGGGGAGGGGTTTGAGCCCCCTACCGTCCCCCCCCACCCTTGCACCCGCCACTGAAACTGAAATATACCTATCCACTGTCTGGGATCTATTTCCACCTCTTGCATGTGTTTAGGGTGATTCCCACGCTTCAAAACGCACGTGATCTGCTCTAACAGCCAGCCGGTAAACCACCGTACGCTAGCACCAAGGATTTCCAACTGAGACTGCAACGCCAAAAAGTTATTAAACATCCATGCATAAATGCTCGATATTGCTCATGTTCTCTTTGTCCGATTTCCAAGATTCTTTCACTGCTGATTTTCATAAGGCCTAGCCCAGTATAAAAACAATGTTAAGGAACGATCCACTATAGTTTGATTTTTTCACTCCACCCTAATATACATATACACATATTTTTATCTATCTATCTATCTATGTTTCTAATATATACATATATATATATATATATATATATATATATATATATATATATATATATATATGTATGTATGGAGTGCAGCCCCTGCCCCAAGCTGCCACGTAATTGCAGGATTCAATATGAGTTGAGTACTCATTCGAGTTGCTACAAAAGTAAACCGAAATAAACACCAGAAGGCAATTAGTAATCAACAGTTTTTTTACACAACACTCGGTACCAAAGTACCACATTAGCGAATCCAGTAGGGCAAGGGCACTTGCCTTCCCCCCTCCCCCGATCGAGCCTCAGCGCCTCCTGAACGGTTTATGGTGGGCTCCCCTAAAAGGTCGCTTCCCATCCCCCTCCCCCAAGATGCGAGCATTAGCGACCCCGCAGTAATATTTAGCGCCCAATAGCATTTGGCCCCCACCTGGTCCAGTTGACGCCACTCTTCCTACCATGTATCCCTCCCCCTCAATCAGAGATCCTGGATTTGCCTACCGAGCGCCATACAGTGGCACATGCACGGAAGCACACGGAATGCTTATGGCTTGCCAAATGTCGATGCAGAGGCCCGCTACAACCGGTCTGCATTTGGAAATACGCGCTTTGGTGTCATAAACGGAAGAACTGGAAGCAGGGGATCACAGAAAAAATCGGTCCGACGAACAAAGATTGTGTACTCCATGTCACATCACGGAATAAGGCTACATTGCGATTCGAATTGGGCCAAAAAAACGTTGCAGAATTATCCTTCGGTATTTTTCAAGGAAGTATTTTTCAAACAGTACTACACAATTTTAACTACAGGTACAATGCAAATATATCGTATTACGATATCCAGGGCGTAATCATGGAAACTGAACATGAACACTGCATAATTAAAACTGTACAAGTCCTCGGGTGTTTCTGACAGAGTTATTTAAGACAAAGTTATCGGTTGCTTGTTTAATATATTTCAAAGTGCGGTTAGTTCAAAAGAGCCATGGACGGGACGAAAAATGTTTTGACAAAAATTATTTTTAAATATCGATACAAAGTCAGCAGTGAATACTTGCGGTCCAGTGCGGTTCATTCGATCATGACAAAACCTACAAATTAATTATCCAAGAAAGGAAGGTGGCTGATTATCTTATAATTATGAGGTATTACGATCCCGGTTCCCAAAAGATTACGCAAGGTTACTTTTCGTACTTCGTTACGTTATAATAAAAGGGTGACGCATAACGTTTTGCTAACTGCTAATTGCTGTGTATTGCTAATATGCCCAGGCCACGGAAAAATATTTTGTAACACAACGTAAGCCATGTTTGCCTAAGACCTTGTATAAGTAGAAGTACCTAAGACTTATTCCGCAGTCTACGCAATGATCTGGAAGTTTCTGCGTTCAGGATTGGATGTTGCCTGAACAAGCAGCGGTCTGCACGGAATCCGCACCACACACGTGGTGAGCGACAGTCCCACCACTGCGACAGATCAGTCCCACCACTGCGACAGATCAGTCCCACCACTGCGACAGATCAGTCCCATCACTGCGACAGGTAGCCTCAGTCCCACCACTGCGACAGATCAGTCCCACCTCTGCGACAGATCAGTCCTACCACTGCGACAGATCAGTCCCACCTGTGCGACAGATCAGTCCCACCATTCGACAGGTAGCCACAGTCCCACCACAGCGACAGATCAGTCCCACCTCTGAGACAGATCAGTCCACCACTGCGACAGGTAGCAGTAGTCCCACCACTGCGACAGATCAGTTCCACCTCTGCGACAGGTAGACACAGTCCCACCGCTGCGATAGATCAGTCCCACCTCTGCGACAGATCAGTCCCACCACTGCGACAGATCAGTCCCACCACTGCGACAGATCAGTCCCACCACTGCAACAGGTAGCCACAGTCCCACCACTGCGATAGATCAGTCCTACCACTGCGACAGATCAGTCCTACCACTGCGACAGGTAGCAGCAGTCCCACCACTGCGACAGATCAGTCCCACCACTGCAACAGGTAGCCACAGTCCCACTACTGCAACAGATCAGTCCAACCTCTGCGACAGATCAGTCCCATCACTGCGACAGATCAGTCCCACCACTGCGACAGATCAGTCCCACCTCTGCGACAGATCATCAGTCCCACCACTGCGACAGATCAGTCCCACCACTGCGACAGGTAGCCACAGTCCCAACTGCAACAGATCAGTCCAACCTCTGCGATAATCAGTCCCACCTCGCGACATATCAGTCCCACAACGCAACAGGTAGCCACAGTCCCACCACTGCGATAGATCAGTCCCACCTCTGCGACAGATCAGAGATCAGTCCACTACTGCGACAGATCAGTCCACTACGCGACAGATCAGTCCACTACGCGACAGATCAGTCTCACCTCTGCGACAGGTAGCCACAGTCCCACCTCTGCGACAGATCAGTCCCACCACTGCACAGGTAGCCACAGTCCCACCACAGCGACAGATCAGTCCCACCACTGCGACAGATCAGTCCCACCACTGCAACAGGTAGCCACAGTCCCACCACTGCGATAGATCAGTCCTACCACTGCGACAGATCAGTCCTACCACTGCGACAGGTAGCAGCAGTCCCACCACTGCGACAGATCAGTCCCACCACTGCAACAGGTAGCCACAGTCCCACCACTGCGATAGATCAGTCCCACCTCTGCGACAGATCAGAGATCAGTCCACTACTGCGACAGATCAGTCCCACCACTGCGACAGGTAGCCACAGTCCCACCACTGCGACAGATCAGTACCACCACTGCGACAGATCAGTCCCACCACTGCAACAGGTAGCCACAGTCCCACCACTGCGATAGATCAGTCCCACCTCTGCGACAGATCAGAGATCAGTCCACTACTGCGACAGATCAGTCCACTACTGCGACAGATCAGTCCCACCACTGCGACAGGTAGCCATAGTCCCACCTCTGCGACAGGTAGCCACAGTCCCACCACTGCGACAGGAAGCCACAGTCCCACCACTGCGACAGATCAGTCCCACCACTGCGACAGGTAGCCACAGTCCCACCACTGCGACAGATCAGTCCCACCACTGCAACAGGTTGCCACAGTCCCACCACTGCGACAGATCAGTCCCACCACTGCGACACAACAGTCCCACCACTGCAACAGGTAGCCACAGTCTTACCACTGCCACACGTAGCCACAGTCCCACCACTGCGACAGATCAGTACCAGCACTGCGACAGGTTGCCACAGTCCCACCACTGCGACAGAACAGTCCCACCACTGCGACAGGTAGCCACAGTCCCACCACTGCGACAGATCAGTACCACCACTGCGACAGATCAGTACCACCACTGCGACAGATCAGTCCCACCGCTGCGACAGATCAGTCCCACCACTGCGACAGGTAGCCACAGTCCCACCACTGTGACAGATCAGTCCCACCTCTGCGACAGATCAGTCCCACCACTGCGACAGGTAGCCACAGTCCCACCACTGCGACAGATCAGTCCCACCACTTCGAGAGGTAGCCACAGTCCCACCACTGTGACAGATCAGTCCCACCTCTGCGACTGATCAGTCCCACCACTGCGACAGGTAGCCACAGTCCCACTACTGCAACAGATCAGTCCAACCTCTGCGACAGATCAGTCCCATCACTGCGACAGATCAGTCCCACCACTGCGACAGATCAGTCCCACCTCTGCGACAGATCATCAGTCCCACCACTGCGACAGATCAGTCCCACCACTGCGACAGATCAGTCCCATCACTGCGACATATCAGTCCCACCACTGCGACAGATCAGTCCCACCACTGCGACAGATCAGTCCCATCACTGCGACAGATCAGTCCCACCACTGCGACAGATCAGTCCCACCACTGCGACAGATCAGTACCACCACTGCGACAGGTAGCAGCAGTCCCACCACTGCGACAGATCAGTCCCACCGCTGCGACAGGTAGCCACAGTCCCACCTCTGCAACAGATCAGTCCCATCACTGCGACAGATCAGTCCCACCACTGCGACAGGTAGCCTCAGTCCCACCGATGCGACAGATCAGTCCCACCACTGCGACCGATCAGTCCCACCTGTGCACAGATGTCCCACCACTCGACAGGTAGCCACAATCCCACCACTGCGACAGATCAGTCCCACCTCTGCAACAGATCAGTCCCATCACCGCGACAGATCAGTCCCACCACTGCGACAGGTAGCCTCAGTCCCACCGCTGCGACAGATCAGTCCCACCTCTGCGACAGATCAGTCCCACCACTGCGACAGGTAGCCACAGTCCCACCACTGCGACAGATCAGTCCCACCTCTGCGACAGATCAGTTCCACCACTGCGACAGGTAGCCACAGCCCCACCACTGCGACAGATCAGTCCCACCTCTGCGACAGATCAATCCCATCACTGCGACAGATCAGTCCCACCACTGCGATAGGTAGCCGCAGTCCCACCACTGCGACAGGTAGCCACAGTCCCACCACTGCGACAGATCAGTACCACCACTGCGACAGAACAGCCCCACTTCTGCGACAGATCAGTCCCACTGCTGTGACAGATCCAACTTGGATTGGATCCACCACTGGGTCAAAACTACCATCTAAGCGTTTAGTGACCTGTCGAGAGGAACAAAACAGTGAGAACTCAATACACTACATATCATCGAGACCACCTTAAACCGGAACCACAAGTTCAGTACAAAGTTATCTTTTCCCCAGAAATGTAATCTACATCGGACAATGATAAAACGGCCAATGGGAATAGCTTGGCTGCAGCCACAGTAATCTACTGATTGTATTAGCAATCCGATGCAGGGTAATTATCTGCCGGCCACCCCAGCAGGCGCGGCGGCCCTGCCGCCGTTAGGTAACGCCCCACCCGGGACCGCTTCAGGACCAGGCCGTCTCCTTGGAGCGGCTCGTTACCGAGCGGCGGCACAAAAGGCCGCGGAGGCTTCCGGCTGATGAGGAGGACCCGGTCACACCTGGCGGTGTCCGAATACCGCCCATGGTGGGCGAAATAACCAGCTCGTCCGTGTAGTATAGGGCTCACGACACACCAGCTCATCTGGTGGAACGGAGTCATCAACGGCTGAAGTTCAGGTGAAATCCCAGTTCGTTGGTCCTTCGGCCTAACCCCGCGCCACTCAGTAACAATGCCCTGGAGTTTCTTTACTCCTGTTCAAGACTGGATGAGTGCCAGCTTGTTTAATACTGTTCATCACTCTTCGAAAGCGAGAAACTGGAAAAAGATCTCCACTCGTTCGAGTATGCAATACGAGAATAAAAATAAGAGCTTATCCATTCCAGGAATGGTCATATTTGAATTATGTATATCGATTCTTTAATTCGTTTGCGCTCATTTTCGGCATGCTGGTTGGTTCTGGCCAAATGCTATGATGCCGCAGTCACAGCTAACATGGGCGTATGCCATGAAGGAACGAGCATTTCCCAATCACCCGTGGTCGGAAAGTCCCAGCACAAGCCCAGTTCGTTCCGGCAAGATACCGGCAGCAGGGCCCAACACCATGTCCGGCCGGTAGCACCGTAAGTAGAGCCTCCAGTATCGACCCCGCCGCTCGGCGTCACAGTTCCGACCCGCGGCTCGGAGACGGCTCCGACTGGTGATGTCGGTAATGTTGGTAATCAGGCTGGTAGCGTCGTTAATCCGATTGGTAACGTCGGTAATTCAACTGGTAACGTCGGTAATTCAACTGGTAACGTCGGTAATCCAACTGGTAACGTCGGTAATTCATTTCATTTCATTTATTCAGGCTTATCAGCAACAGGTATGTGGAAACTCAATTAACAGCTGAAGTCAAGCAATAAAACAGCACATCAATGAATATTTACAATGCAACCGTGTAACAATGTAATGCAACCTATTCCTGCAACAGTAATATAAAACACTCAATATAAAATATACACGAAGCTATGAATATAAAGCAAATGAAAATACATCAGAAACACTGCAATACATTAAGACGTGAAAAACGGCATAAAATAAGATAAGAAGCCTAAAATGGATGAGCTTTAAGATATTTCCTCACCCTGGCTCTAAAACTACTAAAGGTGGAAGCGTAGGGGTCTGCCTCGGGACAACGTCCAAAGGTGGTCATTAAAAGCAATCGCTGCCCTGCGAAATAAGCCTCTTTTGACGGTATCCACACGAGGTATGGAAACATGTAAAAGGTGGCTTTGCATCCCCCTGGTTCGCCGCTGAGGTACATGGAGTGGGAAGCTCCCGAGCAGACAGGCGGAGTCCACCTTCCCGGTTATGATTTTGAGTACGAAGCAAATGTCTTACTGGAGTCTCCTCTGGGACAGACTGCTAATTTTGAAGAGCTTTAAGAGATCATGGTATGACAAGAACTGAGATGGTCGAGATGTGTGAATGTTGGATGCGAGCCAAATAAAAAATTTATGTTGAACCCTGTCTAATGTGTCCAAATGACATCTTGCAGCTCCGCCCCAGATGACACATCCATATTCCAGAATTGATCGAACATTGCCAAAATATGCAGCCAAAATTGGTCCTTCCTTAACACGCGCATTGACGGGGGTCTGAGCCACCTTCGCATTGACGAGGGGGGGGGCGGGTACCCGCCCCCCTAAGATCTCGAGAACCACGGTAGGTAGCGAAAAACGGTAAACGGCATTGGGCTGCCCATCTACTTCTCCATCGAAAACATTTGAACCATTTTTTTGTCAGGTCATATTCAAGGTCACGAGAGGTCAAAACATGCCGTCATAGGGATAACATGTAAATTCAGTTTTTCGTCCATTTCATCTGAACAAGTAAAGATAGAGTAAAACGACTTGAACTATATGAATCCTCTCAGCAAGCCGAATAGAATGATATATAATTTGACCTTGCTAGGTCAAATCAAGGATTTGACCTGACCTGAGGTCAGGTCAGGGTCAAATTATATAAAATTTATATCACTAGAACCATAAAGCCCAGGCGAGTCTAATGCAGCTAAATTAAACGCTCTATCGCCACCCGTTACTGAGTTATTCCGTAAAAACCATTTTCCCATGTATTTCCAATGGAGAGGTCACGCCTCGTACCTGACCTTAGGTCATCGATATCAAAAATACCGGAACATATTTTAGAGAACTCGGTGGGGCATTATGTGATATGAGTTTCAATCGGATAAGTTCACCCTGCTCCGACTTATGCTATCTTAAACTTGTTTTGAGGTCGGGTCACTTGACTTGTACTGGTAACCTGACCTGAGATGACCTAACCTTAAAATTTTCACAGAAGTTGTAAAAATGATGAGGGAAAAGGTATGCCACGTACGGCGGCGCTATGCGCCGCCGTTTTTCTGCTATCTCCGAAAAACCCGAGGGGGCGGGTACCCGCCCCCCGTCAATGCGCGTGTTAAGTCTTCCACCACCTCGGCCAGTCTGAAGAGAGCGCATTAACAGACCCAACATCTGGTTTGCCTTGCTGACGATGATGTTTATATGCTCTGAAAAGTTCAATTTGGAATCTAACCAAATGCCGAGGTCGCGAACTTTGTCCATGTGCTCCAGAGGTGTGTTTCGAATTTTGTAGATTGCCGGGATGGGGTTCCTTTTAAAGTGATTCTAAACGAATGACATTTTGAGGGATTCAGATTTAGCTTCCAGGATTCGGGCCACTTAGCCAATCTATCTAGATCAGCCTGGAGCAGTTCTGAGTCTTCGGGAGTATGAATTTGGTGGTAAAGCTTCACATCGTCAGCAAATAGCAAAGAATTTGTTTGAACTGGTAACGTCGGTAATCCGACTGGTAACGTCGGTAAATAAACTGGTAACGTCGGTAATTCAACTGGTAACGTCGGTAACTCAACTGGTAACGTCGGTAATCCGACTGATATTGTCGGTAATCAGGCTGATAATGTTAGCAATCATCGGCAATAGCCGCCGCTCGTGCAGAAACCAGTGGTCCTGTAGCGGCACCGGCGCTGACGGCGTCCGTTTGGTAGCATCACTAGCCAGGGACAGACACGACGCTCACGAAGATGCAGGACTTCCGACCGGGGGGCATTCGAATACTGGGCGCACCACTTGTCAACGCACAGCCAATCACAGACACAATCGTATGATGAGGGAAGAGGGAAGTGACGTTTCAGGGGTTCGTGGGAGAGACACCGAGAACGTTTGGGTTGATTGATTATTTGGGCTTAAGGGCGCAGCGACCCTAAAGGTCATATAGCGCACCCATATCACTGCCAGTAAAAGAAAACGTCAGATAGACTTCTGCTGAGCACTGCCTTGTTTTTTATGTTTTGCTGTTAGTTAAACCTCTATACAAAAGAGCTGAAAGAGGGTTCTCATCAGCCCGATCAGTTCTCAGAAAAGTTGTGTGGTAGAAAGGGGGTTTCCAAAGAGCGGAAGCGACACAGTTAGGGGTTGGGGAGGGGGGGCGCAATGCAACAGCGCCGAATTCTAAGAGGGGAGAGAGAGCCCTTGGATCCGCCTACGATCCAACGGAAACAAGACCCTTACAGTGACAGGAGAATCAGAGGAAAATGGTGTGCCCAAAGGGGCAATGAAGCAGCAGCCCTTCCTCCAGAACCTCAAAGGGAGTGTTCCACTTTCATAATGCACTTTGAATTGCAATGCAGAAAGGTAGAGCGTGTTAAGAAACCAACAGTGGAACCACTGGCGGACGCAGAGGGGGGGTGGCAAGGCGCCATGGCCAGGGACGGCGGAACATCCGAATTTAAGGGGGCACCGAGGACTTTCCAACCCATTTTTTCCGGTCAACGCCATAGGTTTAGCATTAAATCTTCTGATTTAAGGGGGCATCGTGCCTGTTGCCCCCCCTGCCCCCCAGCTCCGCCGCCAGTGGCCATTGCCCCAAAAATGGCGAAATTTTGCCCGATTTTCTTTAAAAAAGTTATGTCTTTTCTATCCCGAGTTGCCCCCCAAACGGCGCTCCTGCGTTCGCCACTGAGTGGAATGTTTCATTTCACTCAAAGTTCCATGTAGTAATTCGTCGCCCAATGTAAAATTCAAAGTAACGATTACTATGATTGTTGTTCATCCTTCGGGAGAATTCCTCTCGATTTGGTTGCAGCATCTGTTTGATCTAAGTCTTAAGCCCCACCCACGCAGTAAAAGTACCATGCCAGCAAGCGATCCGTCCTCACTATGTGCCTGCTGTAATTTTAATTTCCCAGCTCTGCAAACACATGGTGGAGACCTTTCTGTATAAAAAATGACAAAAATAAACTTTCAGGTCATCAATACTCGGCTCCAATTTCGAAGGGAAAATAGGATTGGATACAAAATGATGCTGGTGCCCTCATTCGGCAAGAGCTCAAGGCGAGTCTATGCTGCGCCCGTTATCAAGGATATCATTTTGCAGACTACGAAAACTGACGTTTTGATGACGTCCATAATTGAAAGACGCTAAATTTTCATTCTTAGTGATTTGAGGCGGAAAATAAGACGATTTACAGATATTCCAATTTCTTTTGCTCTTACCAAACTGATTTTTTTAAGAGCGGGATACTCCCCTTTAAAGAGAGCCCACTCGGTGGCATGGACTGTTTCGCCTGTGGTTAAAAAAAAACTCAAAATTTTGTGTTGGACTTGAATTTACACTTTTTCTTGATGGAAAATAAGGTTGATTTTCATAAGTTACATCATAATGTTCACTGCCTACTTCATCAACCATCTGAAAAAAATATTGTATACCGTGAAGTCTACATCAGCTGTGGATGGCCTCATGGAGGCCGCGTGTTGGAAGATGTACGCCCCGGTTCTTCGAAGGAGTGCACTCTCCCGCCCAGTTCCCGGAAATAATCAAACAGCAGTCATACAACAAACAGCGCCAATTCCACTAAGCTGTCTGCTGGGTTCACTGCCTTCCGCAGAACTCTCAGCTACATATGAGGCATCTAGCTGAGATTAATACAACGTCTGGTAACAACAGACTGATTCTGAGAAAGTCAAATACAAACAGAAGCACCGCTACCAATAACGCCACTCGGATAAAAATGTGGTTCACTGAAGTAATATTTAGGAAAAACCATCGATAAAATAACACAAAATGGTCAAGAAAGATACCTGATATATGACTACTTGCAATACGATTTCTGGTAGTCAGATCCAAGAGAAGCGCTTATTAGAGATTCCTATTACAGCACGGATGAGTAATTTATGCAGGTGCCCCAGTTGGTGGGAAATGGCTTGGCTGGGGGTAACCCACCAGTCTCCGCCGTCTCTCCGGCGAGAGGACAGGGATTGCGGCAGACATCACCCCCCGGCCACCTCAGTGGGTCTGGTGCAGCGCAGATGTCAGAACACCTGAGCGACAGAACAGACCTGAACCACAAAGGTCGCTCTGGCCGCCGCCCAAGTGGGACAGCAACGTCACCAGTTTCCAGGGAGCCAACAGGGAGGGGAAACAGGAGGTCGCGCACCCCCTTTGTTCCAAAACTTAAAGAAGACTTTCCTCCACAGAAAGACTTAATCGTCGCAAAATTTAACGGAAAGACCTTTGACTAGCCCCCTATTTAATACATCCCATGCCCATTCGCCTATTCATGTTTCTGGTGCTCTGCTGTCCTTTAACACGCGCATTGACGGGGGCGGGTACCCGCCCCCTCTTCGGGTTGTTCGGAGATAGACTGTAAAAAAACGGCGGCGCGTAGCGCCGCCGTACTTGGCATACCTTGTCTCTTATAATTTTTAAAACTTTAAATTTTAATTTTAACGTGAAAATTTTAACGTTACGTCATCTCAGATTAGGTCACCAGTACAGGTCAAGTGACCTGACCTCAAAACATGTTAAGATAACATAAGTTGGAACGAAACAAAAGTTTGACACTTCAGGAAACAGCTGAAAAATTTTACTTACAAACACTATACGCGCCAACAGATCGGGTCATCTCAAACGGAAAAAGACCATCCAGAAAAAGGGGAGCCCACAAAAAAAAATCAATGAAGAAAAACCCAAAACAAAAACAAACAGTTTACACCAACTCAAAAAAAACCACCAAAAACGGAAGGGAAGGGCAACAGGAAGGAGACAATTTATGAAATACCTTATCAGTGTACAAAATCAACTAGAGCAATCACTCAATTCGAATTCTTCATAGGTATATTCCGACGAAAAGGACCATCGTCAGAGGGTAACAGATTCGAAAATGCACGAAATGTAATCATACCGATACACTTAAACACTTTATATACTATTGCCACGACGTAAAACGTATTGGGAGTTCGTTAAGATCAAACTCAGCGTTAATAACAATACCCTTGCCATTAAGCCTCAGTGATGCATTATTGGTCTAAGAAAAAAAAAGCCCAGAATGTCATTATTCCTACAAACAATACAAATCGCCTTAAATGGAACAACATAACAACGCCAAACATAGAGACATTCAAAAAACAAACATATATGAAATAAAAAAACGCGTTCAAAACAACAAATACGAAATTCAAAAAATGATGGTTTCAAAACGCTAATTTATCGTGAGCGCGCAGAAAGGATAAACAGAAGTAACCAACCATGATCATTGGTAACAGGATGTAACAACTGTAAGTTGTGTGTTGCTTGTCCTAAAGTAGGATGTTTGACAGGAAAACAGCTTCAGAGAAAAAAAAAAACATAAGTTGGAACAGGGTGAACTTATCCGATTGAAACTCATATCACACTATGGGCCCTCAGAGTTCTCTAAAATATGTTCCGGTATTTTTTATATCGATGACCTAAGGTCAGACACGAGCCATGACCTCTCCATTGATACATGGAAAAAATGGTTTTAACTGAATAACTTAGTAACGAAGTGCGATAGAGCGTGTATTTTAACTGCATTAGATTGGCCTTGTCTTTGCGGTTCTTATGATATGCATTTTATCTAATTTGACCTTGACCTGACCTCAGGTCAGGTCAAATCCTTGATTTAACCTAGCAAGGTCAATGGGTCATATTATGTATCATTAGATTCGGCTTGCTGCGAGGATTCATACAGTTCAAATCGTTTGCTCTATCTTTACTTGTTCAGATGTAATGGCCGAAAACCTTCATTTACATGTTATCCCTATGACGGCATGTTTTGACCTCTAGTGATCTTAAATGTAATTTGACAAAAAATTGTTGAAATATTTTCGATGGAGAAGTGGATGGGCTACCCAACGCCTTTTATCGTTTTTCGCTACCTAGCGTGGTTCTCGAAATCTTAGGGGGGCGGGTACCCGCCACCCACCGTCAAAGCGAAGGTGGCTCAGACCCCCATCAATGCGCGTGTTAATGCCAACTCACATTTGAATCATTGTTTAGAAATGGACACATGATGACGGGATTCCTGTCTTTACCGTTGACATCCTCTAAAGGTCACCGACAGCTCGTGACATAGCGGACAGGCCTTCAGCCGTAGCACAGCATACACGACAGAGCCCTCTTCGTCCCTGTCCACTCGACACATTCAACGCCGGGTTAAAGCTCCGACCCCACTCCAGCCGACGTCACGTTCGCCCTGTCCGCGATGGGGCAGTGGCGTGCTCTCCTGCTGCTGACGCTGCCGTCCTGCCGGTCCCGGTGGCGACACTGCACCGACAGCAGCGACTGCGGCTTCTCTGGCCGCTGCGACGTCCAGCACGGCTGCTGTACCACCGTCGGCTGCCGCAGCGACTGTGGCTTCGGACGCTCCTGCGTGCCCGCGATGCCCACCTCCTGCCAGACGCCTCCGACCGATGACGCCCTCTGCCACCGTCCCCACACGCTAACCTGCAAGGCCACGCCACTGCCGCCCACACTGTGAGGGGAGGGAACGGGCAGCGGGAGAGACTGCTCTGTGCTGAACTTTCAGGGTGCGGGTGGATGAGGCTTAGGGCGAACGAGTGATCTGACGTTGCCGTAGATGAGCATAAAGACGGTTGTGGTGAATGAGAACGTTTCTTAAATCCATAAATACCCGCAAAGCAGCGGCAGCAGCCACAGCAGCCAACGACCGATTCGGCAGCATCCATGTTGGAGCTTCCTTTCTGTTATGCAAAATACAAAGCGAAATACCAAAATCAGCGAACCCTTTTTCAACTCAACGGACCCATAGTATGAAACTCTGGAGGACAGGGAAAGTGACAACTACCAGACGATATTTTTGGAAAGCGATCACGCCAGTGGACACCTGCTTGTTTTGCCAAGCTCTAAATTTGGAAGTCCCAAATTCACTCCCGAAAATACCTTTTGCATATAAAGCGGTGGGGACGGAAATGGCCAAAAGTCCGAAACGGAAGATTCCCACCTTCCAGCTACAAGCTTTTTCATCCCAGACCAGTGCAGCTTTTCTCATATTTTTACTTGCACTCAAAGTAAGAAAAGGGCACTCTCAGGGCTCACGGGGGCACAAACAATCAGCAGGAAGGACACTCCTTTTTCTTTCTCGAAACTTCTTGGTTCCTGTCCGGCACAAAAAAAAGAAGCTTGGGGCCCATAATGGTCTTCAGGAAGGGGCACAACACATTTTCCAACTGAGAACACTTTAAGGCATTCAGAACTAGAACAGTCCCCAGTGGAGTTCCCAGAGGAGAAAAATCCAAAGGTTTCGGGACCAAAAATGGACCCTGGTTACAGGCACAAAAATGTCCTGCATCAGACTCTAAGTAACTACGCGTTACTTTAGTGGCGATGGATCACTTCCGTTCAGACAACTCGGGCCACTGCCTCTCTGCAAATATGCCATAGAATTTCACAGTTCATCCACCTTGTTCCCCCAAAGCCTCCAAGCACGCGAACATGAGCCGGTCCATCTCAAAGCGGTAACTAATGTCACCCAGCCTGTTGACATTTGCCAAACGTCAGTACCATCCCACGCAGCGTGGAAGAGTCTCCCTCAGCCATGAGCGGATCTAGGAGGCAAACAGGGAACGCCTACCAATCAACCATCGGTACCCACATTTGCGCCTTGGCACTCCCTAAAATATGGCTGTACAACAATTCCCCCCCACCCGGCCCCGGAGTAAAGGTAGCGGTGCCCCGGCTGCAACTTGGCATCTCCTGATAAATCACGAAGCGCCTCTCTTGTCAAAATGTTGTAACTTGACCAGGTTCCCTCCTCTACACAGAGCCTGGGTCCGCCCCTGCCCGGAGCTGCACTACTGAGCCGCGTCAGTCCACACCTGACCACCACGCGCGGCAGCACGGTCCGGCCAGCTGGTGTCCGCTGGAGACGTCAGCCGGTCATGCAGCCCCTGCACACAGTGACGCTGCTGTTGGCCCTGACGCCGTCCTGCTGGGCCGTCACCTGCCAGCAGAACAGGGACTGCGGCCTCCACGGCGTCTGCGACGTCCAACGCAGCTGCTGCACCACGCTGGGGTGTCCCGAGCCCTGCGGCATCCACTCCTGCCACCCGCGCCCGCTGGTACAGTGTCCTCCGGCGCCCAAGCCTGAGCCACAGTGCTTCTGCCCCATCCGCTTCGGCTGCAGTCGACAGAGCTGGTGGGAACCCGAGGAGCCGAAGTCGCCCGAAGGGCGGCGGAAGCTGGGACCAATGAAGATGATAAGGCTGCCCGACCCGCCCGCAGCCCCGCCGCGGGTGGTAACAACAGCGTCGCCAGCGATACTGCCAATAGCGCCACCGCCAGCATCACCTCCAGGATCGGCAGCATCGTCAACAGTCGCACCAGCAACTTCTTCAACAACGTCATCAACAGTCGCACCAACAACGTCGTCCACAGTCGCACCAACAACACCGTCCACAGTCGCACCAACAACACCGTCCACAGTCGCACCAGCAACGTCGTCAACCGTCGCACCAGCAACGTCGTCAACAGTCGCACCAACACCGTCGTCAACAGTCGCACCAACATCGCCGCCTACATTGTTACCGCAAGCACCACTAGCATCTTCGACGACAGTGTCAACAACATCGTCTCTTACATCGTCCACAACAGCTTCAACAACATTGCCAACACCGGCACCACCAAAATCTTCAGCGACAACACCAACAGCGTCACCACCAACACCACCGGTACTACCATTAGCACCACCATCAACAACAGCGTCATCACCAGTACCCCTAACAACACCACCGGGTTCAGCACCACGAGTATCATCGGAGTCCCCAGCAGCATCACCAGCGACATCGCTATCAGCGTCACCGTAGGCGTCGGAAGAAATGGATACAGGACGATAGTGCCGCTGGCAGGTACAGGGGTGAGCTACAACCCGCTTGGGGCAGTTACGTGGTGATGATGAACAGCATAGGAAGAGGTGGGTCTTGGCCAACGAGGAGTAACTGGATATTGTGCTGCTGGTCGAGGTGTGTCGCCAGGAAAATAGAGCTAATGAGCGTTTACAAATATAGGTAAAAACTTATACACACCTCGACGACTTTCATCCTAAAAACCTTGACGAGTTCAAAGAGGTAATATAACCCCTCAGTCGGTTATAGTCTTCAAACGACGATGGATTTTCTTACGTTAGCCACACTGTACCGCGGGCCATACGGAAGCACAGAAAGCAGAACAAACGCAGAATCTAACCTCGCCGCCCGGCAACCCGCACCACTCACATAAACTCTTTCCAAAAACTAAAGGTGAATGTCGAACGCGAGAACCAAGTCTACGAGGTATTTGAGCACTCCTTGGTTAGTAGCTCGCTAGCAATCTGAAACACGATTAGTGCCATCTAAAATATAAAAATATAAAAATACCTTTCCCACAAAAATCGTATAAAAAGCTGTCAAAATATAACAAGACGAGAGTGCTGTATAAAAGCTAAAACACCGACGCCTAGAACGCTGAAAAATCGAAACAATTAAAACCCACCCAATACCCTCCCTTTAATCGATCCAGACTAAACCGACTAAAGGCCTGGCAATGGTCAAGAACGATACAAAGATCCTCAAATTAAGAGAAGAGGAAAAAACGCACGCTACACACCAATTTTTAGCAAAAAAAAACTAGTTTAAAATGGCCAAACTTTTCTAATACAGTGAATTAGGGCACCTTTTCTCGGGTACCAGGCATACAAAGCCCAAAAACTACCCTCTCAGCTGTTGTCACTTGATGCCGAATAATTTCGCCAAGATTAAGCTCCGTTTGTTTCCCAGACTTCAAATATAGTTCTTTAAATTCGTACTTTTCCACAGACCAATGAAAACTTTTTAAAAAGGGGGGCACCATGGACTTTCCAACCAGTTTCTTTCCAGTCAACACCATAGGGTTAGTCTTAAATTTAAGTGTTAGTGTTTATATATATAGTGTAAGTAAGAAATGAGTGAATCGATCTGATTACCACACAATGCACCCACCAAGTACAAATATATATTCCGGGATTTTCCATATCGATGACCTGGGGTCAGGTATGAATCATGCCCTCTCCATTAGAAATGCATGCTGAAAACAGCTGTTGGGCTGCATTTGTGTAGATACAGCTGATATAGTTTCATATTATCCAAATCATAGTATCCTGGCCCCTTTCCAGGCTCATGCTGCAATTTTTTTTACCTGTTACCTGTGAGAGGTCATCTGGGGCTAATTAGGCAGTTTTCAGACTTGGGTCAAGAACTTTGCAGGAAATGATGCCACAGCTTTTATTTTTGATATCATTACGTTTTGGTTGCCATTGCAAGCCGATTGATATGCATATTGACTATGCTAGGTCAGATGGGACTTTAACATGTCAGCTCAGGCTATTTTTATGTTTTTGATACATCATTCGATTCGCCGTAACGAGAGGAAGCGAATAGTGCCTATCATACGCGGATCGAGGATTGCCGATCGAAGGGGGGCACCTCCCCGGGTGGGCGCCACTTTTGACCGGGAAAACCTATCAGGTGGGCGCCAAATCCTATCGGTGGGCGCCGATTTTCGCATCCTGGGGGGGTGGGAAGCGACATTTCAGGGGGACGTCATCGACCTTTCAGGGGGCGCCGAGGGTCGATCGGGGGCACGTGCCCCCTTTGCCCGCCCCCTGGATCCGCCTATGGTGCCTAGAAAATTTTTCTTGTTCCACTCTGTCAGACGCTAGAGCCCGGAAACTTTTCTCTAATATGTCACCATCTTTGACCTGTCATGATATCAATATTGGCCTGAGCCAAAAAGGCGCCCATGTAGTTTCTCCATGAACTGTTATGAGCTATCTAACAGTGTTCGCGATTTCTCGCTATCCCACATAAAGGAGCAGTGTTCGATTGGGTGTTTGAACACAATCTCCAAGGCAACGGTGGCAGGGAAGGGCCCTCTTAACCTTTGGATGCCCCCCAGGTTTTCAAGAATACCCGAAACGGCTCAAGAACGAAACACTCTAAAACTAGTACAGGCAGGTTTCGAAATGCAATATTATATATTACCAGGGGCGGAGGTAGGCGGGTTTTGGGAGGTCTATCCACAAACCAAGATTATCGATGCGACGGGTTCTTAAAGAAGCCGTCTCGCGATCCTGAACCAGTTATATGGTTTTATTATATCATTTTTATGGAGATGAAGTGCATTCACAATTGTCACTATTGTATTCATCAGGGGCGGTTACAGCAGTTCAAAATGGGGAATGTTATCAAGAAGGACTAAACGTTAGTAAGGAAGACCTACAGCCGGCCAGGCAAACAATGGATAGAAAATCAAAATAGTTATAACCAAATAGATTACCAGAGGCGTCCAGTCACTACACATTTCAAAAGCATATTCCCAGCCAGTATCACCCCGCGACCAATATCGTTGTATATTAAAAAGTGTTTCCAATCACCCCCATCCGCCCCCCACACGAGAGTCCTGATCCGCCTATGTCACCCCCTTCCCAGAGCTGCCATGGAGGGTAAAAATTATCAGAAATAAATTTCAACTAGTCGAGGGACTAATATACTCATGCATACCACTCGCATATTGTTGGTATGTATTTTACCCCACTGTTTTACCTTACTGCATCCGCCCCTGATGAGTTTTTCACTTTTTTTCTTTTTTTATGTGTCAAAGATGCCAAGCAGTATATCACGGCTTCTAATCCGCGTAACAAAAACTTTTAGGTTGTATATATTTCCCCTCATAGTCCTGGTCCTGGAACTGCCATTGAATTTCGAATTTTGCGTAACTCGAGTATATGACAATTTTGGGTCAATTATTTGTAAATCTGAACTAGTTTTGTGAAAATCGTACAACAGAGACAAGGGTTATGAAAATCTAAAAATACACAAAAATTGTATATTTTGCACGACCTCTCCTTAAAAATCAAAATTTTGAAATTTTCTTTTTTCAAAATAAAGTTTAGCGTCAGGGGAATCTATAGCATTTTGAATTTTCAAAATCGGCCGGTTAGATTACGAGATCTTAGGGGGCCGATATTGCCCCCTGCCGGAAATAGGGGTAGCCGGGAGCCTGACGGAAAAGGGTTAAGCTCTCTTCAGCGCTCTATTCTGTAACAATCAGGGCCCTTTTTACCCATCAGGGCCCTTTTGGCGCTGTCGTAGGGGCCCTTTTCGGGGCGCCGCCACCCTCCTGAGCGAAATCCTGGCTACGCCCCTGCCTGAACAACTTTCATTCACCGGCAGGAATATGATAACTGGGCGGCCTGAGATACCCCGCGTTGTTATATATCCGTGCTACCCTTAAAAGAGTGCGGGAGAGAAGAACCACAGCCCCCCTTTCCCGGAGGGAGTCTGGCGAAAATAGGCTTTGCCTGTAATCTCTTCTTCCATAAATTCGTTTTGATGCTTTAAAAAATCATAAAAACGGAATTTGGAGCTCAAATCAAAGAACCACTGTAGTAAGATTCGAACCGCGGTCCACAGCGTGGAAGGCAAACACGATAACCACTACACTACCGCAAAGGGATACCCAGGTACCCGTTATTGAGAGCTTTGACAGAGCAAGTTTTTTTACGTTATTTTATAGCACTAAGGTAGAAAATGTATTTGCTCTCATCGAATACAGTTTTTTGTTTGAAATCAAGTTGCCTACCTTCAAATATTGATTAAAAAGCAATTGATTTGCCTCTCTTTCGAATCTAACTGTTAATTCACGGTGTTTTCATTTACTTTGCTTGCCTTAGACAAAAGTGGCGCTAAAAACCACATTTGTCGGGTTTTGTGAATATTGCTGTGAATAGTCGCAGCCGAGTTCCTTGATTGGCGTCTGTGTTTTATTTGGAAAGCTATACATTAGCAATTTTCTAGGAAATCATGCTCCAATTTTGAAGAGCGATAGGTATGTATTGTATTGAAGGTTCTCAAGCTCAAAATTGGATTGGGTTTAAAATATGAATATATTAAAATCCAACACGTTGATATAATTTACATTTCTACTCTCCTTTGTCATATATGGTATAATTTTTCTTAGGGTTTGCTGTAGTTCTTAGAACAAGCAATTGCAGCTAGGTACTTTTGTAGTTATTGCTTAAATTTTTATTTAACTCATGGCATATTAATGTTAATTTATAGAGATTACCTAGCATCGTTCTCTAACAGAAAAAACAATACTTATACCATCCCCCCAAATACAGTTAATATCATGTTTTTTAGCTTGGACCTTTTTTGACGGTTGGAGGTTCAATTTGTTGCCTGTGTTGGTGTAACCTTAGCCCGTTTAGGTTCCTTTCCATTCCATTTACCTAGTTTAATATGCAATGCTCCTTTTAGAAATAGTTGCAACATGTGGAAGCTTTTTTGGGCAGTGACAGTGTGGAATAATTAAAAAGTTGTTCATGGTTGCTGGCTAATTGTTCGCCAATGTTTGAATGCCAATGAATTAATTTTCCTTCTATTAATCTTCCGTATCATGTCAGACTTTCTGAACAGCTTTTTTTGCTGGTTTATTGATTTATTTCTTAAATTTTTAATATTATTTATATATTTATCATGCATTTATTTTATTTTGAAAACGAGTCGAAGTTTGAGTTGTGAGTTGAGTTGAGTTGTGAGTTGAGTTGGAGTTGAGTCGGATGAATTTATCCTTGAGTCGGAGTTGAGTCGACTCACTGAACTCTTGATCATGAGTTGAGTCGGAGTTGAGTCAACCGCTCTCAGCACTTGAGTTGAGTTGAGTCGACTCAAGAAATTTCTGAAACGCACAACTCTGGTTGTCACACCGTTCATCGACGGCAGGTCGTTCACTATGAGGAAAGACGTCTAGGACAGCATATGCACCGTTTTTCCAGCGGCGAGGAAAAACGGACCGCTGCTGCTGCCCTCGAAAATCCGCAAAACAAACCAGCTGTAAATGTCAGCGCGGCGACTATCGGGGCGTCGACATTTATCACACGTCAGTCACGAACCCACGGCACAGCTCGCAGAACGGGCCCCGACAGCACCGCCAGTGCAGCGCGGGCCCCACACCTCGTCAGTCGGCGCTCTGGTCTGCTCACGTCCGCTACCGTTCACCTTCGCACCGCCCACCAGCGCCTCAACCTCCAACCAGCGGCTTCAGCTCACCATGCAGCGTCTGCAGGTATTTCTACTGTTCTTGGCCCTGCTGTCAGTCAGCTGTGCCAAGTACTGCAGGTCCAACAGGGACTGCGGCTTCCGCGGCGTCTGCGATACCCACAACAACTGCTGCAGCACCGAGGGCTGCCCCTGGCGCTGCAAGAACAGGTGTTACCAGCAGTTGCCGACGCCATGCGCGGCGCCGCCTTACCCTGAGCCACCCTGCTACTGCCCCACCCGCTACGCCTGCTCCTCACCGGGCTGGTGGAGCCAGAGGAAGCAGTAAGAACCGGAGGGACCAGGCTGACGCAGAGAGACGGTAGAGTGCCTGGTGGTGGAGCTTCAGCCGGCGGCTGGAGAGGTGGCGGCATGTTCAGGATAGCTATCAGGTAAAATGGGCAGAGAGTGATGCAAGAAGAGTAACTGGTGAACCGGAGTATATCGAACACTTGTTGCGCAGAAAGCAGTGCAGTGCTAAAAGAAGAGTGATAATTTAGGTTGGGAATATGTTTAAGACAAACTCGGATACCAGCAAACGCCCTAGTTTCAGAATATTTTGGGTACCTGTTAATGATCGTATTCGAATGTGAAATAAAATCCAGCAGCCTTACCATTTTCTAAGCTGTTGCGGGATTCCTTCTTCTCAGTATTCTTCTTCAGTATTCTCAGATTCTTCTTCTGCTTAGTATCGTCCGTTTTATAAAGAATATCGTCAGTCGCCGTTCTGGAAACTACGAGTGCAGCAGCTTTTGCTCCATATAGGTTACCACTTTGATAAAGAAAGCCAAATGCCATAGGCTCGGCGAAAGTCATCAGTCATTCTGGACAAATCCCAGTAATTCACCAACCAATCTTTTGGAAATGTTTTCATCAGTTAAACATAAGTGTTTGAAAACTACATGCCAGTTTTGCTATTTTTTCAGTTGGTAGGTTCCGTTAGCACTTATCTCATCCTTGAGGATGCTTAGCATCAATGAGAGTAAGGAAGCATTGATATGACAAATGAATGCCTTTCAAATTCTGAAAAAGGCATATCGTGGAGTTTGGATGTTCGGATTAAGATCGTTCGGACTTACTCGACAAAGTATTTTCGGATCCGCGCTTTCCGTCCGCATTACAGAGCTCTGTAATATATACCGCTCTCTTCCAGCTCTTTTTCGGGGTCGAATGACCTCGCTAAAGCAGCTCTATAATACATACCGCTCTTTTCCTAGCTATTTTTGGGGGTCGAATGACCCCACTGAAGAGGCTGTGCAATACAGACCGAGAGCTCCGACCCGAGAGACACTTGGTGGAAGTCCCCACGAACTTTACCTGTTCTTCCAAAGTTAAAGTAGTTCATTAACCATCGACGTATTTCGACGAAAAATCAAGTTCGATTTAAAGCTGCCTGCACAGAGCACACCTGCCAGGGAGATAAACACGTCTCGGGCTTATTTGTAACCAGACCTGAATAGCGATTTTAGGGAAGCAGATGAAATTGAAATGGAACAGTTCAATAAAAAGCCCTCCTGCACGAGAGAGGGCTATTACATTCACGGTATAAACATACCAGCACAGTATCGGTGGCATTGGAAAAGTATTGGGTAGTAGTATTGGGGTTTGGGGCATATCATCAGCGAGGCCAGTATCCGAATAGACGACCAATGGGAAAGGAAAAGATGGCATTACAGTCTCACCCATTCAGAACGCTAAATGGCCAGTCATGACAGAACAGGCCAGAGTTGACAGCAGGCTCGCGTCTCCGCAACTGTTAAAGGAATGTCGCACATTCACAACGTGATTTAACTGAGATAGCCAAGTTGTAAAGCAGGTCGGAAAACTGGTACTCCATATTTCATTTGTCTGGAACTCGATATTTCCGTAGAAAAAAGCTAAAACACCGACACAGCCCCCATCAGCCCGTCGCAGGCAGCCATTGTTGAGCTGCTGGTGTGACGACATCTGACTAGTGAGCATCAGCCAATCGAAGCCCTTGCAGCGTTTCAAGTATGGTAGTGGTTGCCAGATCGTGACATCATCCACAGGCTGATATTCATTTATTTTTCTAGAGGAGTATTTTTAAAAACAAAATATTGAGCTCATTGTACATTTTTCAGAGAAATCATGAGTGGTTTCATTATTTTTGGCTAAAAGTACGCCTAATTTCACTGAAGTCCAGGATTCGACCAAGGTGCCACATTCACCTTACGGTCCTGCTCCATGTTACAACATGATAACGCACGAGGACGACACAAGTATATTCGAGATCCCACTGGGGCGGCTGGGGTCCTGAGCTCATCAGGCAAGCGATTGGGGCGGGTGGCCGCTCCCAGAGCTGAGGTCGGCCCGTCACCCCGCTCCACCCCTGACCAGTCAGCACGCCGCTAACTTATCCCAAGGTCAGAAACCCACAAACGGTGTCCCCAAACCCAGACAGGTCTCCCCACAAAACGCGCACTCAACATATATATATATATAGCCAATACGTTTACAGAGTCAGATTAGTTCACTCCAGCACACTTCTAAGATATAATCATAGAGCCGAAAATCCCGAAGGCAGCTATGAACAGACTACAGTCGCTAACTTTGACATTCCCAACTAAGCACAACATGAGCCGAGCCCGGCCGTGTTGAGGTGTCGGCACCGCTGCCGTTTCTAACCCTTCCAAGCCGGCGGTAGCTCGCCGCCGCAGCCGTGCGCCGCTGACGCGACGCCGTGCTGCCCTGTCCGGCCCGACGGCGACCCGATGACGGGCCGCCCCGACGGCAGGGCGGCCCAGCCGGCCTCCGGCGACGCCTGGCGAACCATGTGACACCGACGCCGGCGACGGGAGATGTCAGGCAGCGGCAATGTTCTGCGGTTCACTTCGCGCCGAATGCACCGTCCAAATTAAAAGCCTAGAGGCTGACCAGAAATCCCCAGGATCGGATAAAACATGTAATGCTGAAAATAGGCAGCTGATGGCTTTCATTCTCGTTCGTAATATTCGGCCTTCGACTTGTTCTCGAAAAAATAACGAAGAAAACAGAATATGATGTCGCATAGTACAGCATACAGAATTCACTACATTAGTACGGAATGCAATATAGAAGTAAGTTCAGATAAGTATACATTTAATAAGTCACAGAAAAACTAAGATGCCTCGGTCACTGCTTTCGATAACGATGTTCAGGGCAGTCCCGGCATTACTAACAAAAGGATCCGATTTGCAGTCTAATCCGGTGCGGGGGCGATCTGTAGCTCAGTCTTACCAATTCGAGCGCATTAAACCCACTGGACCGCTCCACAGCCAATCCGCCGGCACTGAGCCGCTGGGATAGCTGGGCTATGACTGCACAGCGTGAGATCGCGCTGTGAGGAGCACCGGACGGGAACTCCCCACCCGAACCCCGTTAGCCAAGAAATATCCACATTATGTTCTTTTGTCAGTTGAAGTTATCCGCGTCGGAGCACAGGCCTTTATCCTCCATGTGATTTGCAGCGTTCTGCGAAGACGTGCCGACTCCTGCTCGGTAACTGGTCACATTCATTCCATTAGAAAACCCGAAATGGCCATCATTACACTGCGTCTAGATCTAGGGCGTCACGTCACCATGACGTCCCGTCACCGTCAGGTTATCGCTGACGTGACGGCGTCATTTAAAATAATTAACATCGATAGGCACGTGAGTGTTCATTTCAAATGTTCACGGCCGACATTTTTATTCCTTGCTTTGTTTTGTCCAGAATCATTCGGAAGAGGCCTGTATGGTGAAAACCACGCCGCAGCAGCGGCGGCAGTAGTTCTGGGACATTGTTTAGCTGTCATCGGATCATGCCAAAGATGCCGGCGGTATCACCCACCAACTCGGCACCCACCAAAATGTCAGGAGAATCAGTTTCTCTCCCACAAGTAGCGTTTCTGTCCTATGGCATTATAATGCTGAACCATCTAGGATAGGAGACGTTAGGGCCACACTCCCAACCATCACCATTGAGGCTGTAGGACATTCAAGCGATGGTGATTATGATGACGATTTGAGGTGGGGCTCTCAGACCACATACACCGCACAGCTCAGTACCCGAGATACTTCCGTGACAGACTGTACGTCACACAGCACGGCATGAGCTGGCGGACCCAGGTCAGTGGCGGCCTAGCGCCAGGCTTTGAGGGGGCGAAACTTTTGCAGTTCTTCACCTCATTTCTTTTAAGCCAGTACAACAGGGTTAGTGTTAAAATTTCCCATTCAAAGGGAGGGGTTGAGCAGTTTGCCCCTGTCCCACTTCCCCACTGTCGCCGCCCATGACCCATGCCATTAGTGGCATTACACTTATGAAATGTACATGTTTCAGAACAAGCCTGAACCTAGCTTGCGTTTGGTAAATCACCTTGGTTTTTCGTCCAGGCTACGGAAATTGTGTTGCCAACACATTCCGACCAATAATAAGCATCGGACCCATTTCGGCGTGATCTGAACGGCCTCCTCCGTCCACTGGCGGATCCAGGACTGCCGATTGCGGAGGAGGAGCATATGGTCATGGGAGCGCCATCCGGACCAGTGACGCCACTTTTAAGACGGCAAAACCTATAGGTGGGCCTATCTTGGGGGCGCCTAAAATCCTATCTTGGGGGGCGCCGATACTCGCATTCTGGGCGGGAAGCGGACATTCCAGGGGGTGCCGAGGGTCGCTGGGGGGGGAGCAGGTGCCTCCACTGCCACCGCTCCTCTGGATCCACACGTCTGTCAGTGAAATTGCAGTGTTGCAGTCTCCAATATACAGCATAAAGCTCAACGTCCTGAGCCATCTAACATCTTTGATAAAATGGTCTGATTCCATCGAGAAATGAACATTAAAAATCTTCCCTTTCTTAAAAAAAAAACGAAAAATTACAAATGCATCCCGGAAAGCTGCGTCTCTAGGCGATGACGGCATAACATCGTCAGATTTATACCTACTGGCGGTAACGGCGTCATATGGAAAAAGGAAATCCCCGGTATATTTGCGTTCCTCGTCCAGCACACCTCAGTGCTACAGAAGGAACCCTCTGGTTCTCTGTCCAGAGCAAAACAGTGCCTCGACTAGAAGCGTCCATGTCCCTGTCCAGGACACCGGAGTGCCAGTCCAGGAACCGTCCATGTCCCTGTCCCGGACACCTTTCCGTCCAGGACAGTACAATAGCGAGACGGGGCACCTGCGTGCCTCTGTCTCAGGCCAGTTCAGCAGACTCGGTGTACAGGACAGTGCAGTAGTAGTGAGACGGGGCACCTGCGTGCCTCTGCCCCAGGCCAGTCCAGCAGGCTCAGTGTCCAGGACAGTACAGCAGTGAGACAGGGCTCTCTCTGCCCCTGGCCAGTTCAGCAGACTCAGTGTTCAGGACAGTGCAGCGGCGATGGGACGCCGCCGGCGGCGCACCACGCCGTCCAGCCAAGGTCAGGGGAGGCGGAGGCGCTGCATTCCGCTGCGAGCGTGGCCCCCTGGACAGCGGCGGCATTCCAGCGGCGGCACGCGCGTCTGCAGGTAACGCAGCCGCCGGGACCGGGCTCACCTGGCCCGGGGCCGGCTCATGCACCAGCAGCGCCACTGAAGCACAGGCACGCTGACGAAGCACCGCCAGCCCAGCCGACCAGATGCTGAACGAGCACGTTCGCCGGGTGGAGGAGTTGTAGTTCAGCGGAGCAGTCGATTAGTGCTACTCTACGGCGTCTGCACAATTTAGGCTGTCATCGAAAAAAATAAAAATGCCAGGGTAGGATTTTTTGCGGGCAATCATTGGAAGACAGAAAACCACATTCATTTTCAAATCTGAGCTTCCTATATCTCGCTCCTTTGAGTGTTTTAAGGGGCGTCCCGATGGCCTCACCTCTGGCGGATTTTCAGTTGAACTATTAGTTATTTGTTATAGATGGCGCTGTTTTTAACGAATCAATCAAATACCATAGGCTATCACTTCAAATTAACCATTTAAATAGTCTGACTATGCCATAATTGAATCAAGATATTCAGGTTGTGCATGTTACCTAGTTGTTTTTGCTGTTTTTACAATTTTTACGCACCCACAGGGGCATTAGGTACATCAATTGTAATATCTAGATGCTGTACCTCAGAGCATGCTGCATTTATCATTTAATCCTGCATTGCACTGTTCTCTGATCAGGGCACATAGCATTTCAGCATCTTGCTTTGTGTTACAGTACTAGAAGCGACTTCGACTGCCTGTTGTGGGTGGACTCTTTGACGTATTGGTTTGTCACTGGTCGGAGGGGGCATCAGGGCAGACCCATCCACTTCCTCCGGGGCTTGGCCCTCACCTTCATAGGGATTTGTCTTTGTGCCTGCGGCCTCCTCAGGGGGAAGCGTAGGAGTGATGTGTTCCGTCATGGAAGACGGCAAGACTGGGCGTTGGGGAGGTGGTGATAGAGTTGGGGAGGCTTCCCGAGCTCTCTTATCGGAGGTTTCAGTTTGAGGGGGATCACGGCTGACTGTGCAGCCCTGGGAGGCTAACTCGGCACTGAGCGCCCGGAATTCTGTCGGGTCCGTCCCCACTGCAGTGTCTCGGTACTGTGGAGGTGGTGATGACGTTTGCGTCACTGCGTCGACTTTCTCCCCACAACCCATCTGTTTGCAGCTGGAGTCATCTGGTTGACTGGGTAGAAACTTAGCAACCATCGCGAGGAACTGGCAAAGGGAGAGATTCATGAACTGACCGATGTTCGAATCCACGGTAAGTTCAGGACGGGTCTCAGTGATGGTTTCAGCTGGTGCGACACTGTGCTGGGGTCCCACCAGGGCATCTCGGTAAGGAGAGTGGTCGGTAGAAGGCTTTGCCCGGGATGTTACGGGTGTGGCCGCCGGCACTGGTTTTGGAGGAAGTGGGATTTTTCTTTTCTGGGTCTCCTTAGCCTCAGTCAATTTAGGGCACAACCTGATCCACGCCTCGTGGTCGCCTCCACATCCGGCACACTTGGGTTTCTCTGCCTCGCACGATCTGGAGCTGTGACCTACCACTGAGCATCTACCGCATCGTTCCCTTCCTCTGCAGTTGCCAGCGATATGACCGAATGACTGGCACCTGAAACACCTAATGGTGCTAGGAACAAAGGGACGAACCTTAATGGCCATCCAGCCCACTCGCACCTTCTCAGGTAGGGTAGTCCCTGAAAACACGAGCATGAACGTGCCGTTGTCCGTCCCCTGGCTTTCCCCTCTCCGCAGCATACGTTTGGCTTCTGACACGCCCTGATCTCTTAGGCCTGACAGGATCTCCTCCTCAGAGACATCGCGTAGGTCTTTGCAGCTGATCACGCCTCTGCAGCTGTTTTTGGTAGCATGCGGAGAGACCTTCACCGGTACAGACAGAGACCTGCTGGGTGTCCGGATTTCTAGGGAGGAGGTTGAGAGCAGCTTCTTAGCATCGGGCTCGCTTCCCATTTCAAACTCGACTCGCCCATTCGGGTGTCTATAAGTCCGTTTTGGATGGAACTTTCGCAGGGCTTCATGGATCTGAAATGGATTCACCTTAACTGTTCTATCCTCGAAGTCAATGACGAGAGTCAAGGGGGTGGCCTGCTCTGGTCGAGTTCGTGCGCGGGGGTTCAGTTTCCGAGAGTTCCATCGCGGCGGCGACGTCAGGTGGGTGGACAAGAGGTGGTAGGTGTCAATGCGGGGGTCGGAGTCCGTGCGGTCGATTCAGTGGGTGTACAAGTAGGAGAGGCCATGATGAGTCAGTTTACCTTCGGCCCTCCCGGGTTGCCAGCTGTCAATAGCTGGGCCCAGGGGCTGGTACAGCCCCTGGGCCCCTGGATTTATCGACGCTCCGTCGCAGCCGAGGACGTCGATGTCAGCTCTGTTCTCCCGACAAATTGCCACCAGCTCGTTGACCTGATCGATAGCCTTGGAGCCCTGCGGTGTGAAATGGTTTACATATTCGGATCCGGGCTCACTTATCACGACAACATGCTCCTCGTCCTGGCTGCTTCCAGGTCCCGTCGGGTCCTTGCGGCCGTCAAAGTACAGCGCGCTGATACCTTTGTTCTTCAGATCACTGGCGCGACCAGCTGATTGTTGGTCGCGTGTTGAATTTCTTGCACGCCAGATCTTCTTGGGGTCCACCACCGAATGTTTGTTTTCTGCTGTTACTCGCCCGATGTCCATCTGGAAACCATTGACTATTGCGGCCACGGCCCGATTTGAAACCCTGAAGCGGTCAGCAGCCAGGGCGGTGTGGAAGAGTTCTTCATGGCTCCTGGTATGCCGATAGTCACTGTCGCTGTTGGGCGCTGACGGGGACCACTCCTCCCCGCCGGACTCCTGTTCGGTGCTGTCTTTTTCCTCATCGGTGGTCCCACCTAACTGCTTGTCAGAGTGGTCAGGGTCGTTTCTGCTTGGCCCGCCTGCTGTGGCGTCAGTTGCTTATGAGGGAGCGTGCCTGAGTGCTGACTCCCTGCTCCTTCTCCCTTCAATCCTGGCTCTGCGCCTGGATTGGGCCACATCGACCGGCCCTAACGTGAGCTGGCGTTTTGTTCTCTGATCCCTAAGAAATGCTACCTCCTCTTGGGGAACTTTGTTGCTTCTGGAACAAGAGCACGTTAATGGAAGCTCACACCTGCACGCTGCAATGTCAAACAACGCCTCTGCTTCCTTCTTCAGCGCCTTAATCTTCAACGCTCTGCAGCTTGCTTTGAGCTTGTTGGTTTTCTGAAACCAGACGTAGCAGACTCCTACTTTGCTTTCCACGCTTCTGAGATTGATGGTGGGAATGCCTTCTTGGTCCCATATTCCTTTGATGTCTCCTGCAGCGGGCCCATAGACAAATCGCTGAAGGTGTTTGTTTCGCTGCGGCCCGGAGACTTTGGCTTGGTTGCGACTGTCTAGTAGGCGCAAATAGTTTATCACATATTTTTTTGTTGGGAGCTTTGTAGTTGTTAGATCACTTGGTTGACCGAATACGAAGTGATTGGTCTGCCTTCTTGTACTCATACTTTTAAACGCCCTGACAAGTAAGTTTTAGTTAATTAGGTACAAACTTACAGAACGAAGGGCTTTGAGTGGCTCCCACAAATTCTGGCCGTGGGGAGCAGTGACCCCCCTAGTCGAAGCGACTTCTTTATATCAGATTTTAGATACCAAACATGGACTATGGCGAGTCCTGGATTAGGTCAAGCCAAGAGTCTCCTTTTTATAAAGAGATGCTAAAATGGTTGAGGGAAGCAGCCGCCCGGTAGTTCAGTTGGTAGGGCGTTAGGCCCCGGTCTGCTGCTCAGAATCAAACGGTGGCAGTGTGCGTGAAGACTTGGGATCGATTTCCCTGAGACGCTCCGGCGCTCTATATTTGACCGACGTTGGTCGGCTGACAACCGACTGGTGAGAGGGTGACCTGAGCGGGGCGGCCGTCCCTGTGCCTTGTGGGACGTTAAACGTTGGCTTCTAAATTTAACCAGTCATTGCGGGAGTTGCTCGTTCGGATGGTGGAGTCGGGGTCTCCGTTACAAGTCCCATAGTGACTTCCAGTGAGACCTCGACTCCCAAAGCCGGATTTGCAATACCGTGGACAAAATTCATATTAAAAAGCAATATCAAGCTTAAACGAGATCACCATAGGTCACCAAGTTCACACATTTCAAACTTGTTTGTGTCTATTTCTTCAGAACTAAAGAAGATAGAACAATATATTTTGTATCATAGTAACGAGCTTGATCCAAGTATTCGAATGATATGCAACATGGCCTATAAGGGTCAATATTTGATATTGACCTGTGGTCAATGACAGGTTAAGGTCACAAAGTGACCTTTTAAGGTCATGTTGCATGAAGTTCGATTCCTTGGGTCAAGACAAACGCATTGATGCCTTGGACGTTGTTGTAAGTCTAATGGTTCCCGAGTTACAAGGGATTTTGTAAATGGGTCAAAATTTGACCCAGTTTTAGCCCCTGTGACGTCATGGGTCAAAGGATGTGCTCCAAACTCTCCTTCAAAGAAGGAGACGATAAGGCGCTCCCAGCGCCGTTCCATTTTTATCTGTATCATCTTCGGCTCCCGAGATTGTATCGCGGTTAAGTGCAAACCCACCCCGCGGTGGTGGGTCCGAAAAGAGCCCGGGCGGCGCTGGGTCAAGTCGTGGGAGCGAGACGGGGGTAGCTGGAAATCTGGATTTTTGCTTGAAGCGGCCTCATTGTGACCACCCCCACAAAACCTCACCCTGGCATTTTGCCTCCGCGACAAAAGTTCTCAGCATGACACGGCCTACTGCACATGGTATCATGCAACAGACCGAGGTCCGCTTGTGCCGAGCGTCCCGTATCCTTCTGATGAAGACTGTAGCGTCACTGTCCAGCTCGATACAGCCGCGCTAACCAGCTTGGCAGGGCAGGATCGCACATCACCCAGAGACAACCCAAGGCCGAGTCGCCAGCGCGGCCGCTGGGAGCGAGCTCGCCACTGAGACGGCCCATGCAGTCCGACGACTCGGGAATCACGTATCAGAACCAGTCCAGCGTCGGTCCAGGCTAGCCAGAGGCACCCGGCAGCCTCTGCATCCACCCAGATGACGGCAGGCCTATACAAATCAGCACCCTGCGCGCCACCCCCGGAGGAAGGTGGCGGGGGCCCGTCGGCAGCGAATGCCTGGCTCCGAGACAGATGCGAAGTCCCAGCAGTGGCAGGCCGGAGCCGGCTTCTGGTCCTAAGATGAGGTCTGAGAATGATGGGAACAAATACTCAACAATCGTTAAGTCCTTATGGCTGCCATGATACAGTCTAGTGTGTGTTTGAGACATGATGAAAACACCACCCTCATTCACGGTGTCAAGAGCATTTCACTGAGAGGGGCCTACAGAAATTGGATGTTTTCACGTCTAATCTTAATAGCAAACCCAAACGTAAGCCTGCGAAAGTGATCCTCACGGACGTGAATCCATCTAAGCTCAGAATATATCCATATCACACGATAAAACTTCTCAGCTGTTTTCCTTTTTTCGGTACCTGCTCAATATTATTTTCGCAAGATGTTTGTGATTTTACTATAAAACAAGACTTACATACAAAGCAGGTCAAAACACCAACTGATTTTGCTCAAATGCGCTCCCCAAACCAAAAACATCAATACAACTACAAGGCATTAAACACAAGTCCGTCCAAGTTAACACAGGGAAACATGACATGGAACTGTAGCAACAGAGGGCAGCACCAAGGCGCAGTGGAGCCACGGCGCTGGCTTCTGACTAATTAGATCAGATAATTCAATCACAATGCCAAGTGTAGAGTGCATTGATTTCTGCACACCGTTTATCAATATGTAGGCGTTCCTCTCACGACTCTGCTGCTAGGGCTAACGTTACCGCATGACAAACTTGGCAGTACTAAAGAGTTTTCTTCTGGGCAGTCCAAACAGCTACAATGCCTTTAACGGACGAACACAACTATTCCAGTGGGTGAGGCATAAAGAAGCAGACACGGTAAAAGTGTCTCTCCAAGTTCTCACTAATTTTGATCGATAGCATTCAATACAAGTATTTAACGATAGTATTCAGGCCTATCCCTGCACGTTCAAAACCTTTAAAATGTCTCAAAAATTCCTGTGATGTTCCGTCATTAAAAGCTGGTACAACTGCGCATCGTGACTGTTTTACGTGATTGGAGCATGTTCGGGTGAGGTACGTGACCTCTCAAAGGCATCAATGGGCCTAAGGTAACAAATAGCATTATCAGAAAGCTCAGGCTACAAACAACACGTTGCAATTGTCTGTGTATTTCTATCTTTGGGTTTTCAAGTAGCTCGGGGGTCTAATATCTAAAAGCGGAGGGCAAAGGTGTAAAATACTTCCGATAGGGCGAGGGTAAAATCACTGAAAATGCCGAATTTGGCACCCAAATTTAATACGCTCTCAAAAACTATCAAGGGAGGATTTGATTGTCAGTGTCCATACAATAATTTATTTGCCACAGAATATACATAGCCATAAATCGTCTCCTGAAACAATGAATGACCAGCCCATTTCTGGGTCAAAATAACCTAGCTTGGTGAGCGCTAAAGGTGAAATAACAAACAACCCAGTTCCGACGGCAGTCAAAAAGCGCGGAAACATCAAGTGTTGTCTCACTCCCATACCGATTAAATGCAATCCGGCCGGTAACCGCTCCCAGGGGCCCGTTTGATCCGTCTGCGCCGGAAGCGCCCGCGGCTATCAACCCCGGTGATCCCTGCACAGTACCTGCTGCGCAGTAAACACCTGAGCTCGGAGGCTAACACGGGACTCACCACCGCCCGCAACGTCAACAGACTCACCACTGCAAGTGTCAAACATGCCCGGCCTCGCACCGGCAATGGCAGGGACCTCGCATTCAGACACATGTATTTTTGTCGGACGCAATTCGGTTATTTTATACTGACGCAGCGATGAGTAGCGTCCAGGTAAACTTCAAAGCCACATAATAGCGCCTTACGGTGCGCTAGGTTTTACTTTGTGCCTCGAAAATTGATCGAAATCCCTCCGGTCTACTTTCGCTGATATCAATGTGATACCAGCGAAAGTCATCCTCAGGTCTACCATGGTTTGTCGATTTCTCCTCCATAGCTTTCGAGCGTAGATTGCAATCAGGAATCCTCCGATAGCCTGAACTACATTGAGGTGGGTATTGCTTCCGTAATCAGTTCGGAAACACCGCCATTTAGCACCACCACTGGCGACACCGCCGCGGCCCACTGCGCAACAATGAGCCAGCGCAAACAGCGGGGCCGAGTGGTCGGCGCGCCGACTGTTTGTGGAAGAAAATAGACACGGCGCGGGTATTTTGGCCGCGGGGTCTGCGGCGGATGATAACGCCGCGCGCTATCTGAGCCTTGCAGAAACGTTGCAACGGCGCGGCGGCGGACGGAAGTGCACTACTGAACGGCGTCGTATCATCAGTTACGATTCCAATATAACTTGATACAATAAAAAATCACAAACAGTTCGAAATGAGTCTCGAATAGCAGCATCTGCGTCCCTTGTAAATTTGTCTCAGATAGTCAAAAGGATGGACCCCGACAGGATATCAATCCAGCGCCTTGAAGAGGCAGGCTCCAGTCCCAAATAGAGCCCAAGGTCACGGTCACACTGCAGACATTTCTGGACAGACTTTACCGCTTGATGACCGCCCTCGGACAAGGACGCGCTCCGAGACAAGTCAAGTTTTAATGGCTCCGGTCCGGGTTTGGAGATCACCCTGAGCAGCCACCTTCCCGGCCTAGCACACGCACGGGGGAAATCCACAACCAGGGTCTAAAACCAGCTTCCTATTTGAAGCCCCAAACTATGGAAAAACACCGCAAGAGTCAGTCTCCTTTTCATTCATAGATAACTAGACTAATTCAGCCCGCTCCGACCGTTGGGCCTATGTTCGACTTCACAGCGAGCTAAGGCGCACGTCCCGAGCAGGGCCATACTACCACCTCAGGCTATTTACGATCTTTATCGAAGGTCGCTCGGCCCTGCACCGATCGCGAGGAGACGGCCCCCCATCCTCCGACGGAAGCGCTCCAATCCACCGAGTGGTCCACTCAGGACTCACAAATCTGCGGCGAGGCCGTCGCAGCTCTCACCTACAATGAACAGAGCCGTAAATCAATGCCTCACCTCCCGGTAACAAAACACCTCGCCCAGTTCGCAGGCGGCCGATGTCGCGCTGAAACTCCGTCGAACGGTGCCGCTGAAACTGCAAAGCAGCAGACCAGCGCCACAAACCAAGCCATCAGAGGCAAGCGGCCGGAGTGCTGTTCCATGTGCGTACACCGTTGGACTGCCCACCAAGCCTGTGGCAGTCTCCTCGGGCCACCCTATCCTAGTCTCATCAAGGCGTATAAAGGCCAGTGATACCCCCCCCCGCCAGTCTCCAATGTTCATCCGTCTGGCGCTGCATAACTCTGAACCTCTTCCCGACCCAAGGGGATGCGGGATTGGCTAGCACTGAGACAAAAACATTAGCTGCATGGGAGGTTCAAATTTGGTACGAGCTGAGCCCCATTGCCAGTATTGTCCACCCGGTGCGCCGCCTCTGAAGTTCACGGGATGTTGCCACTGGCCCGGTCCTAACAAAGGCGGCGACCGGGACAGGTGTCTCAGGGCCGTGAGGCAGCCGCTGCCAGATGAGCAGGAGCAGGCACTGATGGGCCGGCTGTGATGGGGATAGGTGACTCAGAGCCATGAGGCAGGCGCTGCCAGATGAGCAGGAGCAGGCACTGAGGGGCCGGCTGTGATGGGACAGGTGACTCAGAGTCATGAGGCAGGCGCTGCCAGATGAGCAGGAGCAGGCACTGAGGGGCCGGCTGTGATGGGACAGGTGACTCAGGGTCATGAGGCAGGCGCTGCCAGATGAGCAGGAGCAGGCACTGAGGGGCCGGCTGTGATGGGGACAGGTGACTCAGAGTCATGAGGCAGGCGCTGCCAGATGAGCAGGAGCAGGCACTGAGGGGCCGGCTGTGATGGGACAGGTGACTCAGAGTCATGAGGCAGGAGCTGCCAGATGAGCAGGAGCAGGCACTGAGGGGCCGGCTGTGATGGGGATAGGTGACTCAGAGTCATGAGGCAGGAGCTGCCAGATGAGCAGGAGCAGGCACTGAGGGGCAGGCTGTGATGGGACAGGTGACTCAGAGTCATGAGGCAGGCGCTGCCAGATGAGCAGGAGCAGGCACTGATGGGCCGGCTGTGATGGGGACAGGTGACTCAGAGTCATGAGGCAGGCGCTGCCAGATGAGCAGGAGCAGGCACTGAGGGGCCAGCTGTGATGGGGACAGGTGACTCAGAGTCATGAGGCAGGCGCTGCCAGATTGAGCAGGAGCAGACTACGTATAAGGGAACGACTTCACCTATAATTGGGCAGGTGCCTGTTGGTGATTAATACATATACAGCCAGATGAGCAGGAGCAGGCACTGAGGGGCCGGCTGTGATGGGGACAGGTGACTCAGGGCCGTGAGGCAGGCGCTACCAGATGAGCAGGAGCAGGCACTGAGGGGCCGGCTGTGATGGGACAGGTGACTCAGGGTCATGTGAGGCAGGCGCTGCCAGATGAGCAGGAGCAGGCACTGAGGGGCCGGCTGTGATGGGACAGGTGTCTCAGGGCCGTGAGGCAGGCGCTGCCAGATGAGCAGGAGCAGGCACGGAGGGGCCGGCTGTGTTGGGGACAGGCGACTTAGAGTCATGAGTCATGAGTCATGGCAGGAGCTGCCAGATGACGAGCAGGAGAGGCTCCAAAACGGATCACAAGGCCCCCTCCCGTCATTTCTCTAAGCACCCCATTGTTGCATCACATTTTTTATAATGTTTGTCTTTGGAAAATTATACAAACTTCACTTCACATCCACCACCGCCATTTAGTCCAGAACTCGGGCTCCAGTCACAATATTATGTTTCGTAATGTTGCTACCGAGCTGGCGGCAGGCGACGGTAACAGTATCTCCGACCCCCGCCTATGCCAGGGCCGGCCAGAGATAAACGTTTTCAAAGCACACGTTACCTCAGCACTTCTGACTTCTTTTGACCTTTGGCGACCTCTATATTGCCGTCATGGCAAATGTTCATATAACTTTAATAACATTTCAGACAGCCTACCAATTGATTGTTTCCCATCTTTCTAGCTTTCTTGGCTGAGAGTTATAGGAGCATTTTATCCCCCTCTCCACTCACCATGGAGTAATTACCCACCACCCAGGGCAAGGTTAACAACAACTCTCTCGTTTTCTTTCAGCAGCCTGGCAGGGCGTTAGATGCGTGCAGCAGCCGTAGCGGGAGAATATGTGCCCCGGCGTAACCCTCGCCCCTTGGATACCCAGGGCGTAACCCCGCCCCTTGGATACCTAGGGCGTAACCCCCGCCCCTTGGATACCCAGGGCGTAAGCCCCGCCCCTTGGATACCCAGGGCGTAATCCCCGCCCCTTGGATACCCAGGGCGTAAGCCGTGTGCCTCAGATCCACCTTCACCATGGTGTGGGGCGGGGGGTTGGACACCCCTCTCCCTCGGCTCCCCTCGGCTCCTATGGGAGATAGTGCCGTATCTTCACTACTGAAGAAGCAAGAACGGTATTATATCGCATGTAAGAAATGAACTATATCAGTCAGTCATAGATAGCAAGCAAGAAATGATAAAGGAACAAGGAACTATATCAGTCAGTCAATTTTTGGGCTTAGGCCAATATTGAGGTCATGACAGGTCAAAGAAGGTGACAAGTTTCTCAGTTCGCTTTACTTTAGCTTCTGACTGAGCCCTCTGAGTCCTAACTGATTGAAGGTCAATTTCTAGGCATCATAAGAATCCTCTCGCTGCAGCGATTTGAACAATGCATAGTACCACTGTCATTCTAGGTACACCTCGCCCTGCGTTCGGTCAGTCACATTTGATCATCCCAATGACTAAACTGCTCGTTTTGCTCAATGATCCACTGAATGTTTTATCAATTTTGCATTCAGACCACCCAAATAACATCCTATAAACGTTTCGCCATCGATAAACAAAGCGGAGGCCGCAGCTTATATCAAATAACTGGGGCCAATGTTTTGACCTCGGAGGCAGCACAACTTCACAGCAACTGATGGCTGAAATCCTCTCTTCATTTCACCCACCAGTTTTTAGGTCCACACATTTCCACTACCTTCTTTAGCGTGTACTAGTTCCGTTGGCTAAATTGGGGATATCCTGGAAAGTAGCCATTTATTATTCATTTTTTATCTCAGAACGAACCGAAATCAGCATAACAAGCGGGAAAGAACGGGTTCTAAGCTGATATATAAAAACGAATCAATCATCAAACTTATGTGCTTAAAAAACTGTCTGGTTGGCTCTAGAGAATCGCCCCTCATCATGACATACTGACTCCCTTCTGTTGATCCCTCCAATATTCGCGCGCTTTTTTCGTCCATTGATATGGCTGCGGATCATCGTTCCCAGAAGTGCGCGGATTCTGAGAGGAGGCTCGGGCGGCGTCACACGGCGAGAAAGCCCGGCAGTACCCAGAGCTGGCGGTTCTGAGAACGCTGCAGAAAGCTACAAACCAGACCGCTGTTACAGTGTCAGGCTTGACGCAACTCGGCGGCTTTATAGCCGCTGGTTTTATGGAGCCGACTCGTTAGCGCGCCGTTCCAGCGCCGCCGTCGGAATGCAGGGCGCCGTTCGACTTTCCTCGGCGTGTTTTCCTCGAATGTCCCAGACGGTGAGCGGGCCAGTTCGCCGTCACACCAGATAGGGTGCAAGTTTTAGAGCGCTGCCACTGCTCGACCAGTTTTCTATATCCATTTAATTTCATTTAGTCACGTTTATCAGCAACAGGCAGGTACAAACCCAGTTACAGATGAAGAAAAATGGTAAATGATACAACGAGAGTATTGGTTATTTATAGTGCTATACCTTCATAGCGACATTAATAGACTCCACTCGATTTGGCTCCCAACTGCGAAACACCAGCACGAAACGCGGAGTAAACCAGGCCAACCCTGACCATGCAGAACGTAAAGAGAGATACATAAATGATAATATAAATACTGATAGCGGCCATGACAAGCATTAAAACCCACAGCATTTAAGCAGCACGACTACAGTCGCCAAGACACATACCCGGATCAAGTGTTGCCGAAACAGTGCCTCACCAACCAGTGCTAACGCCCAATTTTGCAGTTTTCCACCCGTTTCTCTGGGCCTTACAGCCCCCGGGCGAACAGCGCCGGACGTACACTGGATCACGACCCGCCAATGGACTGGGAGAGCGACCCGCCAGTGGATTCGGAGAGCAACCCGCCGCAGGACTGGGAGAGTGGCCCGCCGCTGAACCGGGAGAGCAACCCGCCGCAGGACTGGGAGAGCGACCCGCCGCTGAACCGGGAGAGCAACCCGCCGCAGGACCGGGAGAGCAACCCGCCGCAGGACTGGGAGAGCGACCCGCCGCTGAACCGGGAGAGCGACCCGCCGCTGAACCGGGAGAGCAACCCGCCGCAGGACTGGGAGAGCGACCCGCCGCAGGACCGGGAGAGCAACCCGCCGCAGGACTGGGAGAGCGACCCGCCGCTGAACCGGGAGAGCAACCCGCCGCAGGACTGGGAGAGCGACCCGCCGCTGAACCGGGAGAGCAACCCGCCGCAGGACTGGGAGAGCGACCCGCCGCTGAACCGGGAGAGCCACCCGCCGCTGAATCGGGAGAGCAACCCGCCGCAGGACTGGGAGAGCGACCCGCCGCTGAACCGGGAGAGCAACCCGCCGCAGGACTGGGAGAGCGACCCGCCGCTGAACCGGGAGAGCAACCCGCCGCAGGACCGGGAGAGCAACCCGCCGCAGGACTGGGAGAGCGACCCGCCGCTGAACCGGGAGAGCCACCCGCCGCAGGTGTGGGAGAGCAACCCGCCGCAGGACTAGGAGAGCGACCCGCCGCTGAACCGGGAGAGCAACCCGCCGCAGGACTGGAGAGCAACCCACCGCAGATGTGGGAGAGCGACCCGCCGCTGAGCCGGGAGAGCAACCCGCCGCAGGACTGGGAGAGCGACCCGCCGCTGAACCGGGAGAGCCACCCGCCGCAGGTGTGGGAGAGCAACCCGCCGCAGGACTGGGAGAGCGACCCGCCGCTGAACCGGGAGAGCCACCCGCCGCTGAATCGGGAGAGCAACCCGCCGCAGGACTGGGAGAGCGACCCGCCGCTGAACCGGGAGAGCAACCCGCCGCAGGACTGGGAGAGCGACCCGCCGCTGAACCGGGAGAGCAACCCGCCGCTGAACCGGGAGAGCAACCCGCCGCAGGTGTGGGAGAGCAACCCACCGCAGGACTGGGAGAGCAACCCGCCGCAGGACCGGGAGAGCAACCCACCGCAGATGTGGAGAGCGCGACCCGCCGCTGAACCGGGAGAGCGACCCGCCGCAGTTGTTGGAGAGCCACCCGCCGCTGAGCCGGGAGAGCAACCCGCCGCAGGACTGGGAGAGCGACCCGACGACCTCCTGACAACTGCACCGGGTCTCACCAGACAGCGATGCAGTTGTGGGCGGCAGAGTTTGCAGACCGACACCATGCTGTCGGGGCTGGGCGGTGGCCGGTTAAGAAGTCTCAGGGTCGGAAAAACGGTTTTAAGAACTCGCGCGTAGTGGATTTTTGTGAGACTTATCCGTTATTTAGGGGGAGGAGGGGCGAAATATACCCTGAGATTTATATCTATGTTTGTTTCTAGTATATTTCCATCGAACATTAATGTAGGCTATGATACTGAAGTGAGTTGAATCTTATCACCCATTCTTCAACCTTTTCATTTGGTAGGGCAGCTCATATCCTCATATTCACTTAACATGCGCCCATTGGGGGCGAAATTCGCCCCTCCCTCCTATTTTTTCATGGATAGTGCAAAAAACGAAGGAGCGTAGAACGACGAAACTTAAAAAGTTATCCCTCATTGATTTCACGTCTTTATCCAATTTTTGCTTCAGGTCATGTCGGGTGTTGGAGACACCCAGGGTAATGCGGCAGCACGTGAAACCATGACATTTATAATCAATAGCAGAGCTATGATCTAAATAAGCTTTCATTTATAATTGAATTCGGAACGGTGGCACATCTACGCCGCGGTGGGACACCGGTGGCCTCAAACGGAGTGGGCGGCGGTGGGCCTAGGGCGGCGGAATATCGAGGGATACAAAGGATGAAAAATTCGAGAGGTGCTGGCAATTTAGGCGCTTCGATGCACTTTTGCACCAATCGAGATGTTTGTTTGCTGTTTGACATACTCGGCTGACAAAACAAACGTTGTTGTTGTTGTTGCTCTCCTGCGACCCGACGTCAAAATCCAAAATTATGAGTCTCGAGCGGCACCGAAGGAACACCTACGAACTAATCAGATCCAAACTATCATGATGTGATGAGGTCTTCAGGGTCTACAAATCTGCTATCTCGGAATTTTCGTGTTCTTAATCTACAGGTAGGACCTCTGTTCCACGTCACCCTATTATAAGCCTATGGTGAAAAATGGAAGTCTCTTTTTCGGTAAAAACGGGATATATCAAGCTGGAAGTTCATGTAATCTTAGCACGTTTCTAACGTCAAGTTGATAATACATTATTGTGAATACATTTTTTAAAATTTGAGCACATTGTCCAGTGAAAAAAACCGGAATGGGTTTATCTATAAAAACAATCGAGTAGTGGGTAGCACCAACCCAGTTGAGAACAGGTTCGATTGGTCGACCCCCCCCCCCAGACCGTTCCCAGAACTCGCTGAACGACTTGGCGGATCAGCACGCCAACAGGTGCGTATCAGCGGTATTGCCGAGGTCACCGTCAGTCCCAGCAGGGCGACAGGTGAGGCGGCTGCACACGCGGGTCCAGCGGCAAGCGGGGAGCGCTCAGGCCCCCCCCCCCACCCACCCACCCAACTGTCCAGGCGCGGCCACAATCGCTCCCGCCCCGCCACTTCCGCAGTTGTCCTTGTCCGGGACTCGCGGCCTGCCTCGATGTTCCGCCAATGCCGACGTGCTCGCCCAGCGCGGTGACGGCGGGCCTGAGGAGTACTGAGGCGGCCACCACTGCGCTCTGCTGGGTCCATTAGCCGTCAGTCGTCCGACGCCGGTTCACCAGTCGGCTCCGCTGACGCACCACCACATCCGTCATCGGCCATTAGTCAGTCGCCTTTGGAACGGTCGGAGGATGAACAGGGGTCACAGCAGGCAGGTCGCCGCCTGTTCACCCAGTGTCCGCGGTCAAAGGGCTGAGTCTGGCCGACTAATGGTTACACCTACACTCGGCGAATCATCAGGGCGGACACTGATTTGAAACCAGGTGAATATGGTGCTCGGGGGAAGGGAGATACGACGATTAAAATGAGTGATCCGCATCATCGAGAATCTAAAATAATATTTTCGTCAACATGAGAAAGAACAAAAGACCATGAAGTCTGAAGGTCTGAAAACCATCATGTTCTCCCCGCCTTAAATGGCTAAGAACAAAGCGTAGGTTGTTTCTTTCATATTACGACGCCATCAAACAAACGGTTTCGCCGTCTGCAAAATAATAGCCTTGGTCACAGGCGCAAAAGACTAGCTTTTGAGCTGTGGCCGGACAGGCGGAACCGGCGCCGACAGCAGCCACCCCACCCCCCGGACGCAGTCCCGAGTTTGGGGGGCAAACCCATGCCTGCCTCTCCTTTTGGGGGGAGGGGGGACGTGCAATTTGGGTGCTCGATCGACCTAGTATAAGCTACCTCTCCAAGTACATGATCGCTCTCTTGGGGGCAGCGAATATTTTTTGGTCTATAGACCTAGTGAAAACACCTTTTTCATAAATTTATCCGGCCTTTGGGGGGTCAAAAGACAATTTGGCCCCCCTCCTGCGTCCGCCAATGTTGCCGGAGGCAGTGCACCATCGATATTCCACGGTCAATCAATACCAGTCCTCTGAAATTCAGACCCGAGAGTAAGGATGCCATGAATATCAATGTGGGTTACTTTTTATACAGAAATATGTTCACTCTCTCTTTGAAGTTTACCGACATATGGAGCTGATAAATTGAACGTACAACAGGCATATAGTAAGGATGGCTTACTGCCTAGCATCGTATTCTCAGTGAGTGAGAAGGGATTAGGATTTAGACAAGTCAAATTATTGCAACTCCCTTTACGCTAAATTAACTTGGAGGCCTTAAACTTGTAGCCTTGAGTAATATGCTACGGTGCAAGACATAGCGGCTAACCATGTGCACCGTCATCAGCCCAAGCTTTGGAACAGCCAACGCTGTGTGGGTGGGCACATCGAGGCCCTAGGTAGTTATCCATTTGAGAATGCGCATTGGCATGCACTTCATAAAGCTGATTGAAGTAGCGCCAAGCGGTCAGCACGGGAAGGCACAGTAATTATTGTTTTCCCAGGAGCGAATATGCCTGGGTTGGTGATCTCACGCCAAAAATGCAAAACCTCTGGGTCTCACGTCTCCAACAATAACTCACTGACACGAGACCCTTTGCAATTTTCCACTTGGCAAGCCTGGTTGGCATGGCATGATCAGACAGAGCGGCGCCGGGCCAGCGGGGAGGCTCGGGACCAGGCCTGGTGTACCTGGCCGAGGTACGCCCAGCAGCAGGTACTTGTGGTGATCCGACGCGGCAGCGGCCCAGCCCACTAACCACGGTGCCGTCAGTTACGGTGGAGCCTATGTAGCCCAGTACTGGCCAGCCCCTGCCTGGCCTAGCCAGCCTCGCTACAATCTAGTCCCAACATCAGGTAAAGGGACGTTCATATGGCCACCAGAGTGGGCTCCTTTCTTTCCCATATCCGATGAAATTAAATCGACTTAAACCTAAGCCGTCGCCAAATCATATTAGCGGTGCATTTTCCGCGCAGGGCGTCTCCGAAGTGTATTTGTTTTTTCACAAGTCGGATGCAGATAAAAATTTGCCCTCGTCATCAGAAACACTCAACTGCGCGTGAACCGGAGGCTAACCTCAAATCTCGTCAGTGGCATTCAGGTCCGGCGGGCCCAGCACTCCCCACCACCGCCGCGCCGTTACCAGACAGCTGACAAACCCCCGCCCGGCCTGGTAACAGGTAACAACCATTCACGCCTGCCCGCACACGGCCCAGAGTGGCCTCCAACTGCAGAGCGCCGAGGTCCTCAACTGCTCGACTGCTGAGTGCATGCGGGCCAGAGACAACCAACTTTGAACGGGCCCAGAGACTGTCGGTGTTCCATTTTGTGCGGCTCAGGACTTTTAGAATGCGTACGGCGTGCGAAAAACAAGGCTCAGAAAAAGGCACCAGAACAACGCTGGAATCGCAGTTGAAGCACGGAAACAATATCCCCGATTTAGATATTTGGCATCATGTTGAAGGTAACGTACGGTCAACAGCTTGAACGCTTCACAGAAACAATCCTCAAACAGACAACGTTTAGCCACTTCTAGTCAGTCATGAGTGTGAGATTCAATCATCCTCCCACTCCCTACACAAAGGTTGTGGAGATTCAAAGAGTCGTCACACGAATGTCCCACGATCGTACAGAAAGGTTGTGGAGATTCAAATAGTCGTCACACGAATGCCCGACTACCGCGCAGGCCGTGAGTACATCAGCAGCTCCATTCCAGGCGCTGCAGCTCGGACTCGGAGCCGCGGCGACTCGTGATTACACGCTTTCCCAGCAGCGTGGCGCCGTCTCTCCAGTCGTCGTCAGATGACACCCTGGGAACCGGAAAATGGAGCGGAGCCCAGTCGCGCGGCGGCAGCAGCGGCGGCAGCAGCGGCAGCGGCAGCGGCAGCAGCGGCAGCGGCAGCAGCAGCAGAGGCAGCGGCAGCGGCAGCGGCAGCGGCAGCGGCAGCGGCAGCGGCAGCGGCAGCAGCAGCAGCAGCAGCGGCAGCGGCAGCAGCAGCAGCAGCAGCAGCAGCGGCAGCAGCAGCGGCAGCGGTAGCAGCGGCAGCAGCAGCAGCAGAAGCGGCGGCAGCGGCAGCGGCATGGATGTGGAGCACGCCAGAGATGAGACGCACAGTCTCACGTGTCAGACGGGGCCGGGGCGGCGGGGCTGGACGGAGGTGGTGTCGAGGTGAGGTGAATTGTGTGAATGCCACCTAAAATTTCAGGTTGCAGTAGCATTCCCGAAGGCAAACTCGCGAAGTATGGGCGAGTGATAGTGGTATGAAGCCAGAGGCCACTGATATTTCTCTTATGTTCTTATATTCTTTCCTTCTCTCTTCCCTTCTCTCTTCCCTTCTTTTTTTCTTCTTTTCAATCCTTCCCATTCTATTCTGACCTTTTTCATTCTAATATTATTAGAGAATTACCGGCATTTTTCCGCAGCGAGACCAAGACTACAGGATAAACACGCTCATGTCTATTTTTCAGTCACAGACAAATGTTCGGCAAGCGAGAGCAGAGCGCAGAGACGTCAACGCCGGGGGGCCTCGGTGGCTCTTCAACCTCGACCTGGCAGGTCGACCGGGCCAACTCCACTTTAGTCGGCGAGTGTCCGTTGAAAATATCTAACTTTGGGACAGCAATATTCCTTTTTGCTATTTTCATGAGACTGCACATGTTCATACAACAAAAGTGTTCTACATCTAGCCGACGGAACATAGGGAGCAGACAGTGGTCTCAACGACTCACCCATTGATTCGTTCGCTTTTCAATCAGCACAGGAGCCGGAACAGAGGCGGCGTCGGTGGGCGGTGATTGGGCCGGGGCGGGGGTCACAGCCCGCAGCTGCGGTCCCGTGCGACGTCCAACGATGAACACCACCCCACCAAAAGGCGCAGTCAGAGGAAATAGGGCGTGTGCCGTCCCCCTGATGAAGCAACAGGGCTTCTGCATTGCACCCATCCCTGCAATGTCGCATTCCATCACCCGGCCTCCAGGGTTGAGATCTGGCACACCCTGGTGGACAGCTCTGCCAAAAATGAGGCGACCCTCTTACCCAAATGCCATTCTAACGATCGGAAATCCTGGTGCCGCCTAATACGCCGCGGTTGGACGGGTCCGGGCGAGGCACATATTGCTCGAATACCACATAGGATCGACGAGCAGATGCGTCCCAACAAAGGCACCGCCTCGGCCATTGCGCTCGCGCCGCCGCAGTCATTGCACTGTTTCCACCAGGATCTCAATGTTTCTGAGCCTCCCGGCCCTTTCTGGCGTCAAACTCCAGTTCCAAGATTATGTTTTTACACGGACCAGCTCAGGTCCTGATTATTTGTGAGTTTTCTTTAGCTCATAAGTTCAAGAGAGTTGCTGAGACCGACGCTCAAGGTAGCCGAAAAAGTGACTCTCACCGGAAGACGTACCAGTAGTTAACCGTCCGCCGACTGACAGGGAATCCATCAAGCCTTTACTGCGGTATCGCGGTTAGGGTTTTTAACCGACGTTCGATGCCCTCCCTCATGCGACCGAACGCCCTGATACACCAGGTCACGCCAATTTCACGTGAAACTCACTGACACCGAAAGCGGCCCATAGCAAGCGTCATGAAAATTGTAAACTAAGCGTGCGCCGACTCTTACGCCGCGGCTTCTAGAATAGTCCCTGAGCTTTAACGTTGTCGTTAGTATCGGGCAGGTTTTATTATGCTTGAAAGAGTCAGGTTGACAAAAAGAGACAGTTTGACAAAGTCTACAGCCCCGTGTGCTTTTTGGATGTTACAACCCCCGGTATAGAACACTCTAACCAATGTAGTTCTGAGCTGATATAAACCTGACAACGAAGAGCACATATAGCCTTAACCACTGACGTGCTCTAAAACTCCAATCATCTGTGAAAAATGTAACTGCTCGACTCTAACAGTTGCCACACATCGTACTTATCTGCACTTCTAAAGAAAGCATAGGTTGGTCTATGCAGCATATAAATACAGCGCATGTGCCAGCTTTCCTTGAAGGACAAATTTGGCATACAGAAACACATTATACTCAGTCCCACTTATGCTGACAAATATAGAACCTCAGCATGTAATTTTTCAGGAAACACGATCCTGGCTATCGTACATTTTGACGGAAAAGTCATACATTCGTGGGTGGCGAAAACGTCATTATTTACGAAAGGAAGAACACGCACACCTCTTCACATCAACCTGTATTTTCCGACCTTACATTATTTCCTCGATAAATGCTACGCATCAACTGCAAATGCACCATATCAGTAGCCAGCGCAGTCTGGTCTGAGGTGGTTAGCTTCCTCAGAAGAGCACTCGACTCACAACTAAGGACTTAATGACCAGTGCCGGCTGATGACCAACGACTTAATCAGCTCCAGCTGGCACGGAAATTAAATCCAGGCTACAACATTCAGCGGCGAGCATCGCGCCACACGGTCCACCCATCACTGGTCTATGGGGGCTGTCAGATATATCCGGCACACAACCAAAAAGTGAAGCTCCACCACCTCACCTGGCCAGCCTGTAAGCACTAAGCAAATACTGATATTGATTTGCAGAGGAATAACGCGGTTGGGGACGGGCGGAAGAAAAGAAAACCCACATGCCACCCACCATTCACGGAATAGACGGGAGATTGAGTGCTAAATTCCGTGATTAACACTTCTTTATAGCATAGGCGGATCCAGGGGGCAAAGGGAGGCACGTGCCCCCCGATCGACCCTCACGGTACCTCCTGGAATGGTCATGGCGCCTCCCCCCCCCTGAAATGTCGTTTCCCCTCCGGATGCGAAAATCGGCGCCCACCGATAGGATTTTGCGTCCACCTGAGAGGTTTTACAGTTCAAAAGTGGCCGCCGCCCCCCCTGGTCGGGATGGCGCCCCCCCGATCGGCAATCCTGGATCCGCCTATGCTTTATATACTTGATTGAACGTAAAGTCATTCACTGGTACATTTTCCTGAAACAATCACCACCAACAATTGAAGGAGCATGCCGCATTTTAACATGACAACTGACACTGTTTTATCTCCGGAGCCCATGTTTATTTGTTCGATATAAATCTGAGGATGAAGGAGCTGGGCACATATTAAAATGCTAGAGACCAAAGGTGGTTCCCAATTCCCAGTCTCCAAGCAGCAAACATCTAGCACATGTCGCCCCATACTCCAGTGTGCAAAGTATGGCATTTTCGACGAGATCTCGTCGGTGTGAGTGCCCTTGGAGACAGGACCGAGTGGTGCGAATTTTATCAACCTGGTGCGAATTTGCGAGACTGGTGCGAGGAAGGTGACACTGAAAACCAAACAAATGCTGGCTATGTGGTTATAAAGATACAGGAGGGGGCCTTATAAAAAGTCATTAACTAACTAACTAATAAGAGAGGTAGCATTGCATCATGTGGGTAGGAATCAGGCCATTTTTTAACATGTTAACTGGGGGCCATTTGCCCCCCAGTCGGCCGAAATGCCCCCCCCAGTGCCCGGAAATTGGCCCCCCAGTGAAATAGACAGGAGATGACTTAAACTTCAACAAATGCAAACTCACCTAACGAAAATAAGACAGAACACCAACCGATAATATTAATTTAGTTTTATTGCTAGTGCCAAATTGGTAATTCACAAAAATCGTGTTAGAAAATGTTCTTCCGTGGCTGTCTCCTCCGTCGTGCGATGACGAAACAAAGCGCGTAGTTACGGGAAATCCCGCCGAAAGCCGCCTCAGCATCAGCTAATCCCAACGCTGGAGAAGAACGCTGGCCTACAACCAATCAAACATCATGTTCTATCCGACCAGAAGCCCATACCCCAGCCAGAATCGTGAGATTATATGATGCTCTCATTTCACACGCGGTCAGTTGTCAGCGCTTAGAGCTCGTTCGTGGATTAGACGGAACACGGTGTAGTCAAAGCGCGTAAGACTGGTTGCTGGTGTGGCGGTGTGAAGTGCTTAGCCTTTTCATTTATTATTGTGGTGGTAGCATACATAAACGTCGCCACCGGCAAAAAGTGAGGGGGTCAGCCAAACTTCAACCTGATGCTGACAACAAACTTACCATGTTCGAACCAAAAACTCTTCGAATTTGGGGTCCTCGTTGCCTTCCGCAGCGGCTGGTTATACAAATTTCCGGGAGGATGAGGTGGATTAGTGGATAGCACCCTTGTCTTCTAAGCCACCGGTCCCGGGTTCAAGTCCCGGTGGAGCCTCTGAATAAGTCGATCTGATCCCCAAAATCCCTTCCAACAGGGTGAGAGTTGGCGACGCCGTATGACCCTGGCAGTTGGTGTGTCGTTGAACCCCAACAATTATTATTACAAATTTCCAGTTTTCTCCCATTTTGACTGATATCGGGGGATATATATATATTTTTACCGATATCAGAAAGTTGCTGATCAAAAAGTGGGTGGGGGGGAGGGGCAGGCCCCCTGGTCCCTCTTTTCCGACGCTTGTTGTGTGTTGTAGCATACGTAAAATTTATAGTGAGATCGCTGCATCACTTTGTTCTATAAAGTCCATAAGTTTATAGCTGGTCTTTCTCATCGATTTCCCGATGTTGAAAATTGGGAGAGATTATATATTCGGCCACAGCCCTTTCGTCAGAATCATAGAACTGGCCCCCGAGAAACCTTCCAACAGGGAGGAGTTGGCGACGCCATATAACCCTGACAGTTGGGGCGTCGGTAAGCCTAAAAAAATTTTTGACTGGTTTTTGTACTAAATTCTCTAGAAGATTTTGACAGCAACAACCACACGTCATAGCAGGTATGTACCTAAAAATTTGTCTCCATTTAGCCTATAAACCACTAGTGTTCGATACTTTAGGAATTTGCTTACCTTGCCACAATCATCAAGAAAAATAAGAAAATAACCTTTTCATTTGGAATACATTGTGGTAGCGTCAGGGCTGCCAGGTTGGCCATTTTGTGCCCAAATACCTCGAATTGGGTCTTTTTTGTCGTGTTTGGACCGGCGATTTTTTCAGTTGGCCCATCTTGGAATCTGGCCATTTTTGCCCCCCTTTTCAAGCAGCTGGCACCTAAGCTATTTCTGGTTTGTCCCTTGTATAAACATGATTTATTTTTGACCTCTTCCGCTCTTGAATACGATATTCTGACACCAAAAAAGCAGCAGGCAGCAGACAAACTGTTATGGTGGTGGGAAGGAGGGACAGAACTTTGTTAAAAACACGGTCCAGAAAAATGATGGCCACCGAAAACCGGACGCAAAGAATGCGATACTATAGGCACCCTTTGGGTGAAACGTTGATGAAAAAGTGCGCCCTCTGAGGCTCCGCACTCCCCCACTTACCAATATCCTAGATCCGCAACTAATCAAGAGCAAAAAATGCATAGTTGGAAAACAGAGAAAATATTAAATGTTAGAGGGGAGTGGTACGGCCAACATGATTAATGATGCTAATAAATGCTCTGGTTATGTGGATAAAATAATCTGATGGTCACACGGGACTGGAAGGGCAACCCCGGCTTCCTATTAAATCAGTAGTGTGCTAAAAAAAATATCGCGTCAAGTCGATATCAAACGGTCAACAATTAGTTTTAAACAGTGATACAAGTAGTTTTTCTGTGGGCTTATGTCTACCGCAAGGGGCTGTTTTAGCCTCAAATCTGGTTTTTGTGGTATTTATTTGGCTGTTTTAGTGAAAATAACGTTTTGCCCCTCTTTGACCATTTCCTAACTCGGTTTGACCTTTTCCGCGGGAAAAAAACTTGGCAGCCCTGGAAAGCATCTGGAATAACATGGAAAAACACAAAAATTGAGAAACATTTTTAAACACCAACGCGTCTTAGTTTTATTAGACCCCCTCAAAATGGGGTCTTGATACCCTGAAGACACTATATTGTCCAGCACAAGAAATGTCTCATAACCCCCCACTGACTTTTCCTTAAAAAATGCCCTGGTAGGAATGGGTGTGTTTTCTCCCTGGTATATGGCAGATTGGTGCAAAATTTTGGAGATTGGTGGTGTGAGAATTTTAGATGGCTGGTGCGACTCGTCTGGCCTACTGCCATACTTTACAGACTGGCCCATACTCCTGACCACTCCTGGGATGAGGGCATTTCGCCAGTTACCACTTACACTCGCCAAGCAGGTACTGTGCGCGACATCTATGGAACTCCATTGGAAGCTATACCTCCCAGCACCTCACCAGGTGGCTGTTCCGGCGCTGCCTCGGGTGCCAGCTGGGCGCCGCTCAACGTCCGTTGCCAGGCTCCAGGTCCAACAATACAGATGTGGCGGGTGTAGACAGTTGTTCTGGCGCGTTCTGCCACAGGAGATCCAACATTGCGAGAGTGGCGAGGCAGACGACCGCCCTGGCGCGCTATGTTTGGCGGGACGGCGCCCCCGCCAGATGGCTGTGCCAACACCGAGAGGAGGCGCAGGTGACCGACCCCCGAGGACCAACACCAGAGCGGGTGGAATGATCACAACGCTCCGACATGTTGATGTTGCTAGATCAAGACATTCGGTTTCTCAGATACCTCAGTACCCTGGCCCCAGACAGGGGTGAGGATTTTCCAACATTGTTGGGGTGTCCGAATTTGAGGCAATGGCATAAACCAACAATAAGAATCGTTATTTTTGCCCTCATTCGGATTCTTTGGACCATAAAAACTAACTGAAATCCAGAAAATGAAAGAAAATAAAATATAAGGAATGGTTCAACACAAACTCCATTTTCCATTCGGGGTAACCGGGCACCCCACAAGAGATAAAAATCCACACCACTGTAATCACGAATCTGGCATATTGAGGCGGCTTGCGAAACGTAAGGTTGTGTGCCATGCCATTTTTAACATTTATCAGTGACATACACTGCCAGATAGAAAGGGATTATTTCATGGTTTGGAACAAGGTAGTAAGCCCCTCCTAATTTGAACTTAAAAGTGTGCGGAAATTGTATGCAGGGAATTTTGAGTGAAATGAAATATGCCAATAGTGGTTTCTCGGCAAGCTCTACAAAACTACTATCTCGGTTCAAAACCCATTATAAAATTGGGACACTCCCTTTATGGGTACCCTTGACCAGTGGCGGATCTAGCCGGTCGGTTTGGGAGGGGCAAACCAAAGAAGTGGAAAAAACCTCACGCAGTGAACGATTACGCTACAATATGACTCCGGTAGAATTTTGGGTATTTGAAGCGAAAAGCAGCAAAAAAACTCGCGGGATGAAAAATATGGGCTCATGATACTTTTTTCCTATCCAAAGCCCCATATTTCCACTGAACTCAACTGGTTCAGTTGAGAGTTGAGTTGAGAGTTGAGAGTCAAGTTGAGAGTTGAAGCACCAAAATTTTGCTTATAAACTAAACAGGAGTCGGGACAACAAGGAGGTCGATCGCTTTGGGGGGCAAAAACATAAATTTGCCCCGAGCTTTTCCGTTTGGGAGGGGGGACAAATGCCTTGTTGCCCCCCCCTGGATCCGCCACTGCCCTTGATCCTCACTCATTAACCTGGAATTTCCTAGAGGGGTTGACACATCGCAGGAGCCAGCCGCAGCTGCCGGTTTTGTACACCTCTAAAGCTAAGGAAAGTATCGTTCGAGCTCACCAAACACTTTCATTTAAAGTTGCATCACCCCCCCCCCCACCCCGTTCAAGTGTTCACGGATGACGATTTCCATTTTCAAATATCAGTAACCTAATAAACGCAGCCAGGTGGGCTTTTGAATTCTATAGTTATCACCTACAAGAAGTTGACAGGACCTGGAGGAAAAGAACTCGTGCGAGCCAGATTACCGTGTAAATTCAGGGATTTTCCGAAGCCGGTAACGAATCGGCAGCCTGCCGTCTTCCAACTAGAACCGGCCTGTATTCCTGCTGAGTTCATTTACCGTTCGTGCTCAGAGCCACACACACCGTAACCTGAAACCAGCTCTGGGGGGGGCGCTTGGGACCAACTGGCGCCACATAGACCCACTATTGGGGCAAACCGAGACCAGCATTCGGGTTCCGTTTGGCTTCCCTCATCCACTTTCGGAACACCCATTAGACATCACTGCGGGGGCCCCTCAGAGAGCCCTTTGCAGTGCTTAATCTCAGCAGCTCGGCATAAAAGAAAGAAAAGGGGGCAGGGTGGTCGCCCCATCACCCCTCACTTGGATCCGCTCCTGCCATGGCCTGAATAAAACACCTCCCCCTCCTCAGGATCAGGGGCATAGCCACCGATTTTCCAGCTAGAGGACAAGTGGCTAATTGGCCTCAAGTCTGCCTGAAGTGGCTTCTATTTTCGGAAGCTCAGTATTGAGGTGGGCAGAATACCAGCATCCGTCAGAGGGGTTAATTAACCGCTAAAGGCAGGGACGGATCCAGGGGCAGAGTGAAGGCGGTGGTGTCCCCCCCCTTATGTCCGTGAAATCGCCCTCCTTAGACGCCGAGAGCACCGTGAATGTCCTTAAAATACTAGAAATGTGTGGAATAAGCGCCTTAAAATTGACTTACTTAAGTGACCCCTGCATGGCAGAGCCGCTCTGTTGTCCGGTGTTTTTAATTGTTCGCCGCCAGATCGCTGGTAGCCGAAGATTTCCGTAGTTTTATTTTGGCCGCCTCTCTTTAGCAAGTGGCGCTCCTTCGGCCAAATCTGATCCGCTATTTCTCGGTTTAAAACACCCACCGGCTAAAAAAAACGCCAAAACTCTCGTCAGGAGGGCGCCCCCGGAGTGAACAAGACACTCCCAGGTATCCATGCCCATGAGACTTCGCCCCCCCCTACCAATATCATACATCAGCCCCTGACCGGGTCAACATTGCCCAAAGGGGCCTCATTCACTCAGCGACGGCCCCCGCAATTTTGCATGGTTACAACTCGGGCACTGTTCCCACGGTGCTTGCGGCGCCTCTGCTGAGGATCAGTCTCACGAGTTCCAGGCCGGGTCTGGACGCCCACTGGACCCTGGGCCGGGCCGGTGACAGAGTCTCCTGCGCGCCGGCGCGGCGGCGGCCCCACGCCAACGCGTATGCTAATGCCGCCGGAGCGGAGCTGAACCGGCGCGGCAGAGGTCATCTCGCACATCGGCTCTCCTACTGCCAACTCCGACTAAGGCTAATCGCGCTACGCACGAACTCCAATGTGACACGGGCGGGGGTTTCGAATAAAGTGATGAAGATGAAAGAACTAAATCCTACCCTTCTTTGGAACAAAATTACCTTTTTCTCGAAGCAATTTTGTATCACACCAGAATGATTTCAAACGCACGTGACTCATGAAATACTCATATTTTTTGTTGCATTCCTAACGGAGGGTGTTTTCATAAGGGTCAAAATCAAATTGTGGAAGACGGGAATTGTCTCCAATTCTTCATACACGACAATTCCGATTTTACATCTTTTGCAAAATAAGATCTGGAAGTTTTCCAATCAGCACGAGCCAAAGCTAACTACGATCCAAAATCTGAGCAATTTGGTTTTAAATTGGGTGGTTTCTTGCGGCTCGAAGGTTGAAGATTGGCTGGTCCGACGCTCATTTCCAGCGCGCAACGCTCGTGGGATTTAAATACTGGAATGAAAATATGTATCTGCGTTTTGAACATTCTCTGCAATGGGAGCAGCAGCTGCATTCCCTTTCTGCGCTGTGAGGAGCAGGCACGGCCCCTGCCCGTCTCTGACCGGCAAGCAAGTCGGTGCGACCCCCGTCCGTCTCACCCCGGCAGCTCGGTGCGGCTCCCGTCCGTCTCACCCCGGCAGCTCGGTGCGACCCCCGCCCGTCTCACCCCGGCAGCTCGGTGCGGGCCCTGCCCGTCTCACCCCGGCAGCTCGGTGCGGCTCCCGTCCGTCTCACCCCGGCAGCTCGGTGCGGCTCCCGTCCGTCTCACCCCGGCAGCTCGGTGCGACCCCCGCCCGTCTCACCCCGGCAGGTCGGTGCGACCCCTGCCCGTCTCACCCCGGCAGGTCGGTGCGGCTCCCGCCCGTCTCACCCCGGCAGGTCGGTGCGGCCCCTCTCCGTCTCACCCCGGCAGCTCGGTGCGGCCCCTCTCCGTCTCACCCCGGCAGCTCGGTGCGGCTCCCGTCCGTCTCACCCCGGCACCTCGGTGCGGCCCCTCTCCGTCTCACCCCGGCAGCTCGGTGCGGCCCCTCTCCGTCTCACCCCGGCAGCTCGGTGCGGCTCCCGTCCGTCTCACCCCGGCACCTCGGTGCGGGCCCCGCCCGTCTCACCCCGGCAGCTCGGTGCGGCCCCTCTCCGTCTCACCCCGGCAGCTCGGTGCGGCCCCTCTCCGTCTCACCCCGGCAGCTCGGTGCGGCCCCTCTCCGTCTCACCCCGGCAGCTCGGTGCGGCTCCCGTCCGTCTCACCCCGGCACCTCGGTGCGGGCCCCGCCCGTCTCACCCCGGCAGCTCGGTGCGGCCCCTCTCCGTCTCACCCCGGCAGCTCGGTGCGGCCCCTC